>NW_026844366.1:3400600-3473888 GCF_025583915.1 Anolis sagrei ordinatus
TCATCATGTCTCCTCTCAGCCTTCTCTTCTTCAGGCTAAACATGCCCAGCTCTTTAAGCCGCTCTTCATAGAACTTGTTCTCCAGACCCTTGATCATTTTAGTTGCCGTCCTCTGGACATATTCCAGCTTAGAGTCAACATCTCCCTTCAGTTGTGGTGCCCTGAATTGGACTCTTTGGAATTGGAATTTTCTCTGCAAAAAACCCCCTCATGTGTTGGAAATTCACAAGTATGTGGACAATATCAACAAAAAGGAGGAAACCATGAAAATGAATTATACCTGGTTACCAGTATTGAAAAATACCAGTATCAAGACAGAAAATAAAGAGCACCACTCAAAAACAGGAAAACTCCAGACAGCAAGCAATCAAGGGCCAGTGAACACTTCCCAAAAAGAGGGTGCCTCCAGGCAACAAAGGCCAGGCTACCTGTATGCAGATATCCTCACTGATTGACTTTGCAAACTTCATGGCTACTCAGTGCTATTCAAGCTTGCTAATTGCAACACTCATACTTGTTTAAATGGACGGGGTTCTTTCTCTCACCCTGGGCATTTCACAGGTATAGAAGAGGGTGACTGAAATGATCAAGGGTCTAGAGAACAAGCCCTATGAGGAGCGGCTTAAAGAGCTGGGCATGTTTAACCTGAAGAAGACATGTGATGTGGCAGCAAAAAAAGCCAGTGGGATTTTGGCCTGCATCAAGAGGAGCATAGTGTCTAGATCTAGGGAAGTCATGCTCCCCATGCTCTATTCCACTTTGGTTAGACCACACCTGGAATCACATTGTGTCCAATTCTGGGCACCACAATTCAAGAGAGATATTGACTCTAAGCTGGAATGTGTCCAGAGTAAGAGGGCGACTAAAATGATCAAGGGTCTGGAGAACAAGCCCTATGAGGAGCAGCTTAAGGAGCTGGGCATGTTTAGCCTGAAGAAGAGAAGTCTGAGAGGAGACATGATGAGAGCCATGTATAAATATGTGAGAGGAAATCATAGGGAGGAGGGAGCAAGCTTGTTTTCTGCCTCCCTGGAGACTAGGACGCAATGGAACAATGGCTTGTAGTCTGTCTGCACGATCTTCTTGCAGCAGCTGAGGATGGGATCTATTGTTTCATCTGTTTCCTTGCAGAGTCTACATTAGAGATCTGTTGTCGTCTTTTCAATTCTGGCTTTGATGGCATTGGTTCTAATGGCTTGTTCTTGGGCTGCCAGATTATTGCTTGGTAAGGGGAGATTTCCAGCCTTCTCAAAGATGAGATAAGTAAGTTTCTAGTCAACATACACCATTGTAATTTACCAACTGCATGTCATCCTCCACCGTACAAAAGCACAGGTAGCATAAATATCAGCAGATATGTCATTGGTTGCACAATATTGAAGTTGAGAGTAGTTCTATGCTGCACAAGCACATTGTGCTGGCTATCAACTAGATGGGAACTAAAAATGAAAGCATCCTTCATTTATCTCTACTTACTTTACTTTACTTAGAAAGGTCCATGCCTTCATTTTCCTCATTTTTGCCAATGTTTTGCAAACCTGTTTGCAGGGGGCAGGAATTTAACCCCGGCATCTCTGTAACTCACTTTGCACTGCATCAAGGGCTTTGGGAGGGCTCTCAACTTATATAATATAGTATTTTTATGATTAATTAACTCCCCATAAAATGGTAATTGCAATTAGGCTCATAACTCCACAGCCGTGTCATTATCATCATAATTGATCAAACGGTTTCACTGTGCAAGCATTTTTTTGCTTCCAAGGAGGGGAGGGATAAAGAGGAAGAGATTTTCCTCTTCTGGTTCTGCTGTTAGTAAGTGCTATTGGTATTTACTGTAACTCAATGATAGTTGGTTTCTCCCATATCAGTAGGGCAACAAATCCATTTAGGGAGCTTTCCAAGGTGCTGAACCTATTCAAGGATTCAATAGCTTGGAAACGATTGCTGTTTAATATTTTTAAAATATTGGTATATTTGTCTATTTTAAATTGTATGGTAATGCTTTTAATATTAGCGGCTTTGAGTCTCCTTATGGAAAGAAATATAAACATAACAGCAACAGCAACAACAACAACAGCTCCACTAAATTGAGACTCAAGACTGAGCAGATTCACTATCTCAGTGTTTCTCAACCTGGGGGTTGGGGCCCCTGGAGGGGGTGTCAGAGGGGTCGCCAAAGACCATCAGCAAACACAGTATATTCTGTTGGTCATGGGGTTTCTGTGTGGGAAGTTTGGCCCAATTATATTGTGGGGGTGGGTGGGGTTCAAAATGCTCTTTGATTGTAGGTGAACTATAAATCCCAGCAACTACAACTCCCAAATGTCATGATCTATTTCCCCAAAACTCCACCAGTGTCCACATTTGGTCATATTGAGTATTCATGCCAAGTTTGATCTAGATCCATCATTGTCTGCGTCCACAGTGGTCTCTGGATGTAGGTGAACTACAACTCCAAAACTCAAGGTCGATGTTCACAAAACCCTTCCAGTATTTCCTGGTGGTCATGAGATTTCTGTGTGCCAAGTTTGGTTCAGTTCCATCGTTGGTGGAGTTCAGAATGCTCTTTGATTGTAGGTGAACTATAAATCCCAGCAACTACAACTCCCAAATGACAAAATCAATCCCCCCCAACCCCACCAGTATTCAAATTTGGGCATATTTAGTATGTGTGCCAAATTTGGTCCAGTGAATGAAAAATACGTCCTGCATATCAGATGTTTACATTACGATTCATAACAGTGGCAAAATTACAGTTATGACGTACCAATTAAAATAATTTTATGGTTGGGGGTCACCAACATGAGGAACTGTATTAAGGGGTCACAGCATTAGGAAGGTTGAGAAACACTGCAGGAGATACTTGGGAAAATGGAATCATCTTTATCCATGACACTTCTACAACAACTCTGAAAAGGGGGCAATTGATAGGGATGTTCTTATAATGTGGGCAAATGTCCAAAAGATGGTGATGAAGATGGAACCAGGATGGAAAACAAAGCCCAAAGAACAGCCTTGGAAGCTCTCTAGCTTGGAGTAAGTAGGAAAGACTGGGAGGTGATTTGACAGCTGTCTTTCAATATCTGAAGCAACACCAAGCAGAAGATGGAGCCAGTTTGTTTTCTGCTGCTCCAAAGGCCAGTAGATTCAACTGAGAAGAGATCCCACCTAGAAGTTGGGAAGTTCTTCCTAATGTTAGACCACACCTGGAATATTGTGTCCAATTCTGGGCACCACAATTCAAGAGAGATATTGACAAGCTGGAATGTGTCCAGAGGAGGGCGACTAAATGATCAAGGGTCTGGAGAACAAGCCCTATGAGGAGCAGCTTAAGGAGCTGGGCATGTTTAGCCTGAAGAAGAGAAGGCTGAGAGGAGATATGATAGCCATGTATAAATATGTGAGAGGAAGCCACAGGGAGGAGGGAGCAAGCTTGTTTTCTGCCCCCCTGGAGACTAGGACGCGGAACAATGGCTTCAAACTACAACTCTAGGATTCTATGATTCTAAGTACTTCCTGACTGTGAGGACTGTTCAGCAGTGGAACTCTCTGCCTTGGAATGTGGTGGAGGCTCCTTCTTTGGAGGCTCTTAAACAGAGGCCGGATGGCCCTCTGTCAGGAGTACTTTGAATGCGATTTTCCTGCTTCTTGGCAGAATGGGGTTGGACTGGATGACCCATGAGGTCTCACCCAACTTTATTTATTATTTACTATACTTGTATAGTAAATAATATGATTCCATGACTGTATCCAGTTTTGGGCAAAGCAATTCAAGCAGGAGGTGGTCAAGTTCTGCTCCTGTCCTCTGGAGTCTTGGCTCTCCCTCCCAATTTGGTGTCGTCTGCAAACTTGATGATCCTGCCTTCTAGCCCTTCATCTAAGTCATTAATAAAGATGTTGAACAGGACCGGGCCCAGGACGGAACCCTGCTGATGGCACTCCGCTCGTCACTTCTTTCCAGGATGAAGAGGAAGCCTTGGGGAGAATCACCCTCTGGGTTTGTCCATTTAACCAATTCCAGATCCACCTCACCGTAGTTTTGCCTCGCCCACATTATAACTTCACATGATCAAGAAACTAGACTCCTATTGATGCAACCCAGAATTGTGTTGGCCTTCTTAGCTGCTGTTGACTCATGTTCACCTTGTGGTCCACTAAGACTCCCAGATGCCTTTCAAGTCAGGCTTCATTAATCCTATATTTTGTGTTGTGTTGCTCCAAGTACGACTTGCATATGAGGTTCTACAGGCAGATATTTGTGGTATGCTGAGCGGATGTTGTGTGGCAGCCTGTATTTTACAGAGACAAGAAACAAAATCCAAGCCGGGTTCAGTCCTCTGTTCCCCCACCTGAGCTTGTTGTTGTTCATTCGTTCAGTCGTCTCCGACTCTTCGTGACCTCATGGACCAGCCCACGCCAGAGCTCCCTGTCGGCCGTTACCACCCCCAGCTCCCTCAAGGTCAGTCCAGTCACTTCAAGGATGCCATCCATCCATCTTGCCCTTGGTCGGCCCCTCTTCCTTTTGCCTTCCACTTTCTCCAGCATAATTGTCTTCTCTAGGCTTTGCTGTCTCCTCATGATGTGGCCAAAGTACTTCAACTTTGTCTCTAGTATCTTTCCCTCCAGTGAGCAGTCGGGCTTTATTTCCTGGAGGATGGACTGGTTGGATCTTCTCGCAGTCCTAGGCACTCTCAGAACTTTCCTCCAACACCACAGCTCAAAAGCATCTATCTTCCTTCGCTCAGCCTTCCCTAAGGTCCAGCTCTCACATCCGTAGGTGACTACAGGGAAGACCATGGCTTGGACTAGGCGCTAGACGGATCTTTGTTGCCAGTCTGATGTCTCTACTCTTCACTATTTTATCGAGACTGGACATTGCTCTCCTCCCAAGAAGTAAGCATCTTCTGATTTCCTGGCTACAGTCTGCATCTGCAGTAATCTTTGCACCTAGAAATACAAAGTCTGTCACGGCCTCCACGGTTTCTCCCTCTATTTTCCAGTTGTCAATCATTCTTGTTGCCATAATCTTGGTTTTTTGGACGTTTAGCTGCAACCCGGCTTTTGCGCTTTCTTCTTTCACCTTGATTAGAAGGCTCCTCAGCTCCTCCTCGCTTTCGGCCATCAGAGTGGTGTCATCTGCATATCTGATGTTTCTTCCAGCAATTTTCACCCCAGCTTTGCATTCATCAAGCCCCGCACATCCTCGCATGATGTGTTCTGCATACAAGTTAAAAAGGTTGGGTGAGAGGATGCAGCCTTGCCGTACGCCTTTCCCAATCTTGAACCAGTCTGTTGTTCCGTGGTCAGTTCTGACTGTTGCTACTTGGTCCTTGTACAGATTCCTCAGGAGAGAGACAAGGTGGCTTGGGATGCCCATCCCACTAAGGAACTTGCCACAATTTATTATGATCCACACAGTCAAAGGCTTTAGAATAGTCAATGAAGCAGAAGTAGATGTTTTTCTGAAACTCCCTGCCTTTCTCCATTATCCAGCGGATATTGGCAATCTGGTCTCTCGTTCCTCTGCCTTTTCTAAACCCAGCTTGAACATCTGGCAACTCTCGCTCCATGTATTGCTGGAGTCTTCCTTGTAGGATCTTGAGCATTACCTTACTGGCATGAGAAATAAGGGCCACTGTACGGAAGTTTGAGCAGTCTTTCGCATTTCCCTTTTTTGGTATCCACCTGAGCTTATTTCTGCTTATTTCCAGCCCAGAAGAGGCTGATTTCAAAGGCCCCGCAATCTCTCCTGCCTGGAGTTTGGGCTGCATCGCATTTTGTCCCATCAGGTATTCCAGCTTTCAAGTTGAGTTTCATAAACATTTAAAGATACTCTTCATTGCCAACAGATTGTCAAAGACTTTAATCTGTCGAAAGGACAGTCGAGCCGTCCTGTGCCTGGGTGATCTGCTTTCATCATTCAGAGTTTATTTTCGTATAAAAAATATTTCAAAGCAAGGGGTTTCCCACAGGAAAGGCCTGTTCCAGGAACATTGGGAAGGTGCTCGGTTTCTCATGCAGGGAGGGCTTCTTGGTGAAATGGCATGGAGCTGGACAGTTTTGGCATTTCATTGAAAAGGGAGGATTTATTATTTACTAGCGGTCCCCTGCCAGGCGTTGCTGTGGCCCAGTCTGTTGATCTGGAAAATAAAGTAATGAGAAAGTGTTGGTTTCTAATATATGTAATGTCTTTCTGCTTGTGGGTAAACAGTATTTCTTGCTGTTTCTTTGTCAGTGTTGATTGAGAGAGATTGTCTGTTTTGCCTACTCTGGAAAATGCCACATATAATTGTCCTTCTTTAGGGATCCCTTTCAAATATTTGATACTGCATCTGTCATATACATATATGTGTGTCTGTGAATGGCTGGATGGCCCTTTGTCAGGAGGGCTTTGATTATGTTTTCTTGTCCTGGTGAAGGGAGTTGGACTGGATGGCCTTAAGGCAGCATTTCTCAACCTGGGAAGTCAAGACCCTGGGGGGGGGGGGGGGGGTCAGAAGGGTCACCAAAGACCAGCAGAAAACACAGTATTTTCTGTTGGTCATGAGGGTTGTGGGAAGTTTGCCCCAATTCTGTCATTGGTGGGGTTCAGAATGCTCAATTGTAGGGGAATGATAAACCCCAGTAACTACAACTCCCAAATGTCAGGGTCTATTTTCCCCAAACTCCATCTGTGTTCATTGAGTGCTTGTGCCAAGTTTGGTGCAGATCCATCATTGTTTGAGTCCACAGTGCTCTCTGGATGCAGGTGAACTACAACTCCCAAACTCAAGGTCAATGCCCACCAAACCCTTCCAGTATTTTCTGTTGGTCATGGGAGTGCTGTGTGCCAAGTTTGGTTCAATTCCATCATTGGTGGAGTTCAGAATGCTCTTTGATTATAGGTGAACTATAAATCCCAGCAACTACAACTCTCAAATGACAAAATCATAATTTTTGAGTGATGGTCACTCCTTGTGTTGTGAGACGTTTTGTTGCCAAATTTGGTGTGATTTCGTTCATTGGTTCTTTTGTTTTTAAGGTACTCATTTGGATATTTTTTTATGTAGATTTATTTGTTTGTTTGTTTGTTTGTTTGTTTGTTTACAGTATTTATATTCCGCCCTTCTCACCCCGCAGGGGACTCAGGGTGGATTACAATGTACACATATGGCAAACATTCAATGCCAAAGACACACAACAGATATAGACAGACAGTCAGAGGCTATTTAACTTTTTTCTGGCTGCCAGGGGAGCTGTCGCTTTCATCGTCCATCTGCGATGCTGATGAAGTATTTCCGCATTCCCTGCATGCCTTTTGCTGGAGTCTTTTTATGGCCTCGTAAATTAGTTAAGTTAGCTTCCCCACACATAGGTGGTACCTAATTTTCCCACTTGACAGATGCAACTGTCTTTTCAGGTTGCAAAGGTCGACAACAAGCTACACAATTGGTCAGAAGCTCACTCCGACCCAGGCTGGCTTCAAACTCATGACCTTTTGGTCAGAAGTGATCTTAATGCACCTGACACTCAGACAGCTGCGCCACAGTCCCAGATGCGGCTTCCTTCATAAGGTAAGGATACCTTCGGGCAAAAATCAAACTACAGACTACCTGCTGCAATGCAACCTGAGCCCTGCTACATGCACAATGGAGGACCTTCTTGCGGCAACACCAGAGGCACTCGAAGCATAGAATCATAGAATCAAATAGTTGGAGGAGACCTCATGGGCCATCCAGTCCAACCCCCTGCCTAGAAGCAGGAATAATGCATTCAAATCACCCCTGACAGATGGCCAACCTCTGTTTAAAAGCTTCCAAAGAAGGGGCCTCCATCACACTCCGGGGCAGAGAGTTCCACTGTTGAATGGCTCTCATAGTCAGGAAATTCTCATGTTCAGATGGATTCTCTTTTCTTGTAGTTTGAAGCCATTGTTCCACGTCCTAGTCTCCAGGGCAGCAGAAAACAAGCTTGCTCCCTCCTCCCTATGACTTCCTCTCACATATTTATACATGGCTATCATGTCTCCTCTCAGTCTTCTCTTCTTCAGGCTAAACATGCCCAGCTCTTTAAGCCGCTCCTCATAGGGCTTGTTCTCCAGACCCTTGATCATTTTAGTCGCCCTCCTCTGGACACATTCCAGCTTGTCAATATCTCTCTTGAATTGTGGTGCCCAGAATTGGACACAATATTCCAGGTGTAGTCTAACCAAGGCAGAATAGAGGGGTAGCATGACTTCCCTAGATCTAGACACTATACTCCTATTGATGCAATTCAAAATCCCATTGGCTTTTTTGCCATCAGGGATACTACAAAATTTTTGGCTCATGTTTAACTTGTTGTCCACGAGGACTCCAAGATCTTTTTCACACGTACTGCTCTCGAGCCAGGCATTGTCCCCCATTCTGTATCTTTGCATTTCGTTTTTCCTGCCAAAGTGGAGTATCTTGCATTTGTCACTGTTGAACTTCATTTTGTTAGTTTTGGCCCATCATCTCTAATCTGTCAAGATCATTTTGAATCCTGCTCCTGTCCTCTTAGAGTCTTGGCTAGATACTTGTCAAAGGACATTTAATAGAATACCAAGTCTGCAATTTTTTGTTTTGTTTGTTTGTTTGTCTGTCTGTTTTTAATGCAATACAACTGTTTTGGTTCGCTCCTGACACAATAAATAAATCATGCATTGTGCAAACCCCATGTTGATTCTTCAGGCCTGTTTCTTCTGCTCTTCTCCATGCATTCACACATTCATGCCTTACACAATGTTCACATCTGTTTGCACATTCAATTGTACACTATGCTGCAATTTACTTTGTCGAGTAGTACTCCATTTCCTTGGTGTCAGATCTCAGCCTTGATTAGCAATATTCATGGCACCCTAAATTCACAGCTTGAACCTCTGGATCTGCATCTTACCTCTCTCTGTTTCAGCCATTCTTATCAACATTGACCACAATATCAACATCTAAAGCAGGTATGGGCAAACTTCAGCCCTCCAGGTAGCCCCTGTTAAACCCCTGTGCCGGCAGGACTGAAGACCGACAGGTCACAGGTTCGAATCCGGGGAGAGGCGGATGAGCTCCCTCTATCAGCTCCAGCTCCTCATGCGGATACATGAGAGAAGCCTCCCGCAAGGATGATAAAAACATCAAATCATCCAGGCGTCCCCTGGGCAACGTCCTTGTAGACGGCCAATTCTCTCACACCAGAAGTGACTTGCAGTTTCTCAAGTCGCTCCTGACACGACAAAAAAAAGAGCCCTCCACGTGTTTTGGTAGGCTGTTAGGAATTGTGGGGGTTGAAATCCAAACACCTGAAGGACCCAAGTTGGCCCATGCTTGTTCTAAAGCAATGCACACAGGCCTGTTCCTAATTCCAATTGAAGTAGACCCACACAGCCAGTGAGATTTACTTGTGTGTTGACTCCCCATTCAACAAAGATCTACTAGCTTTTGCTTGAACACTGCCTACTTAGTTTGGTCAGGAGAAACACATCCAAATTATCTCCATGACCACTTCTGAGTCCCAACTAGAGTAGATAGTGGAGGGCCGACCGGACTCTGTACCCGATTGTTTCCATCAGTGCCTCGAGGCTGTGACTGGATGGCTGCGTGCCAGCAGGTTGAGGGTGAATCCAGCAAAGACGGAGATCCTATGGCTGGGTCGACCGGGCAGTGGGGACATCCAGCTGCCTACCCTGGATGGCGAGGCACTACGCCCGTCATCATTGGTCAAGAGTCTGGAAGTCCTTTTGGACCCTCTGCTGAGGATGGAGGCCCAGGTCTCTGACGTGAGCAGAACCGCCTTTTTCCACCTGCGGAAGGCTAGACGGCTGGCCCCCTCCCTGTCCAGGGATGACCTGGCTACGGTGATCCAGGCCCATGGTCATCTCAAGACTGGACTACTGTAACGCCCTCTACATTGGCCTTCCTCTGTCGGTGATCCGGAAGCTCAAGTTGGTACAAAATGCAGCTGCTCGGCTTCTTGCGGGAATTCTGATGAGATGCCACATAACACCAATCTTACTGCAGCTGCATTGGTTACCAATTGAGCACCGGATCACTTTCAAAGTGATGGTACTCACCTTTAAGGCCTTGCATGGTCTGGGGCCGATGTACCTGAGCGACCGCCTCACCCCCTACCAACCCCAGAGATCCCTCCGTTCTGAGGACCAAGATCTATTGGAAATTCCCAGGGTCAAGACCTTGCGTCTAACAGCAACCAGACGCAGAGCCTTTACAGCAGTGGCACCATCACTCTGGAATACTCTGCCACCTGAAGTCCGTGCCTTGCGGGACTTATCAGCTTTCCGCAGGGCATGTAAGACATATCTGTTTCGACAGGCCTTTGATTTTTGATATTGTTGTTTTTAAATTGTTTTTAATTGTTTTTAAATTGTGTTAGATTTTAGCCTGTTCTTGTAAGTCGCTCTGAGCCCCAGGGGAGTGACGGCATATAAGTTTGAATAATAAATAAATAAAAAATGTCTGGATTCAGCCATGGATTCAATGGCTTTACTCTAGATGCTTTATTATCCCATGGGATCTAGATCCTTTCCAAACCAAGACACAACACAACACAACAGGCCTTCATCTTAGGTGCCTGACTTTACACTTTGAGAGGCCAAAGGCACTGACAATGTGCAGAACCATCCCCATCATCCAATCTAGGCTTCTTTCTTTCCTTGGCTCACTATGCTTGACTTGACAGCAAATACCTGAGGCCCAGCGTATTACACAGACAGCCATTCCAGCCTGTCTGGATGATTCCTTCTAAGCATACCGATGACAAGTTGCAAAAACATATGTATTGGACTCCAACTTACTTCCTTTTCATTTTGTCATGCAAGCTACTTAGGCCACCAATTCCCCAAAGACTCGTCGGCATCTTTGAAATCTCCGGCACTCACTCAATGGCTCACGCGATGGCTATGCGCCATGTATCTAATGCTGCGAAATCCAGCCTAAGACAGGGAGGCTTGATTAATACTGCCGAGGCGCTCCCCAGAGGGAGCGTGTGATTATGCCGTGGAAGCCGTGAGGTCAAATGCAACTCCGTGTGCCTTCAGAGGAATCTCTCCGACTCTCCTCGGCAACAATGAACATCAATAAGGCTGCTGGGTTCAACCATGGTTAGGAATCTTAATCAACACGAATGCTTTGCGGCCAAGTCCTTGCGGTAGGAAGTAGACTGTGAGGTTTACTAAAAAGACAAGGGTAATGAGATGAGGCCTTGGCTACAGGATGGGGCTGGACCCAGGAGGGCTGAGTTCAGTCCTGACTCATTTGTGATCTCTTGGAGAGGATGTGGGCAGGGCACGGTCTCTCCATCACGTCACTTTTAGAGACTTTGCCGTGGGGCTTGAAAGAACTGTAAAGCAGCTAGCCAAGGTCCTGAAATCTTGCAGGTTCAGAACCATGGAGAGATCCTTTAAAGTTGAGTGTCTCTGCTCTAAAATCCAGATTTGTTGCACTCCAGACCAGGAAAAGCCCTCTGATTTGAAACACCATGCAGTTTAGTAGGAAAACAATCCCTTTATTGAAGATAATTAAAAAGCAGTAAAGTAAAAAGCAGTTTAAAGAAATGGGTAAATCCAATTAAGTAGGAAGATAAGCCAGAACAAAGTAGTCCAGAGTAATAGTCCATCAAAGTCTATGAAAAACAGTGTTGGGGTTCAGCCTGATCTGTGTGAACCTGATTCTCTGATTCTCTGATATTTCCAACTGAGCAAGCTCTCCCTGACAGTGTGGAAACTGTTGTTGATGCTGAGGTCAGCGGCGAGGAAAGTGAAACTGAACAGCCGGAGGAAAATGTTTTGGAATCCAGCCGTGATAGCTCTCCACCTGGGTTTTTTAATGAGGACCGAAGAGAACAGATAGTTAGAGACAGGAATGATTCACAGTTTCTACGAAGGTCAAATAGATTACAGGAGAGACAGGCCCAGGCTTCAAAGTCAAGGGGCGTTTCACGGAATAGCTTCTTTGGTTTAAGGGGCCTCCTGCCGGGTGTCTCTTTAGATCAAGCAACGTTTGGGACTGTGGCTGTGCCTTGGCAGAATTCCTGTGTTCCATGGCCGGTAATCCCAGAGGCTTCTAGTTTTCAAGTTCATGGTTAGCAAGAGGCTAACAGGTTCCTGGTTCTTGTATTGTGGCTTTTGGAATTTTGCTCAAGTTCAGATATTTTCCTGACTGCTGTGTTTCTATTGTGGCTTTTTGACTTTGCATTTACCTTTCTTTTGTAACCAATTTTTCATCAATGAACAAGGATTGTTTTTCCTACAGTCCAGTGTGGTGGATTTAATCTTATGGTCTCGTTTCTTGATCTGGGATGCAACAAACAAAGGCAAAAACTTCTCTAATAAAATCCAAGAAACCAGGAAACATGAATCCAAGGCATGAATATAAAAACATAGAATCCAAGAATCAAAACCATGAAATAAAGGCACTTAAGCATGAATCCTTCCAAGCAAAGCTTCTGAGAAACAAGGACAAGATCTTGACTTGATTCCAAACGATGCTTCATCTGACTACATATCCTGTACTTGGGACTTTTATCTCCTTGTTAAGCTATGCACAGGAATTAGTTTCACTTTAGCTTAGAATCTCTTATCTTTCTCTCTCTGAGCCTGGCAGAACGCCGAAGCCTCTGTTCGGTTCTTCTGTTTTGACTAATCTCCTCCTGTCTATCTATTTGCTCATTAATTTCTGCAGCTGGGCCAGGTGCTGAGCTGTTTTCATGTTCCCTATCATGGGAACTCTCTGGTAACAATTCAGAAAGCATACCATCATCCCCACACCCTTCAGGGACATTCTTATGGGAAACTACACTTTGAACAGGGATATCCTGGTCATTCTCTGCATCAAGATCACTGACCAAACCATTGTCATCTTGAAACTCATTGACATCACTCCCCACATCCAAAGCACCCTGATCCTTGAACACAATCACAGGCTGAGCTCCAACAAAGATTAGACTTCAGTTAATTTGTTCTGGGCTTCAGTCTGAACTTCATAAGAACTTTCCTCAGGTGGAACCCATGACACATTCTCTGCTGAACCAACATGGAAGACACCAGCTGCCACAGAGAAGCACAGTGTCCCCTCAGAATCATAGAATCATAGAATTATAAGAGACCACATTGACCATCTAGTCCAACCCCTACCATGCAGGAAAAGCACAATCAAAGCAACTCCAACAAATGACCATCCAGCCTCCATTTAATACCCTCCAAGAAAAGAGCTTCTATCGGACTCTGAGGCAGAGAGTTCCACTGCTGAATAGTTCTTCTTACAGTCAGGAAGTTCTTCCTAATGTTCAGGTGGAATCCTCTCTTCTGCCATTTGAACCCATTTCTCTTAGTCCTAATTTCAAGGACAGCAGAAAACAAGCCTGTTCCCTCATCCTTTCTCATATTTATACATTGCGTTCATGCCTCCTCTCAACCTTCTCCTCTGCAGGCCTAACATGCCCAGTTCTTTAAGACTCTCCTCATAGGGCTTGTTGGTTTTGGGATAGTTTATTTATTATTTATTTATTTTATTTACAGTATTTATATTCCACCTTTCTCACCCCGAAGGGACTCAGGTCAGATTACAATGTACATATACATGGCAAACATTCAATGCCATAGACACACAACACATATAGTCAGACACAGAGGCAATTTAACTTTTCATGAGGGTATTCCGGCCCCAGGGAACCGTTGCTTCACCATCCATTTGTGACACTGATGAAGTACTTTCTCATTCTTTGCAGGCTTACTGGAGATTTTTATGGCATGGTAAATTAGTTGAATTAGCCTCCCCGCGTAAGCGGTACCTAAATTTCCTACTTGACAGATGCAGCTGTCTTTTGGGCTGCAAAGGTTGATAGCAAGCTACACAAATTGGTCGGACACTCATTCTGACCTGGGCTGGCTTCAAACTCATGACCTTTCGGTCAGTAGTGATCTTAATTCAGCTGACTCCCAGCCAGCTGTGCCACACTCCCAGTTTGGATGAGACTTAGCTGTGTCTTGCAGCTACTTCTTCCAATGAGGAATGTGACTGAGGAATGCATTGTGCCTATTTCTGCAATTGCAGGAAAACCTTGGTGTGGAATTCATTGGAGCCACTTTCTTCCAGCTTAGCATCAATATCTGTCTTGAATTGTGGTGCCAGAACTAGACACAGGGTTGTTCCAGGTAAAGAGGTCTCGCCAAAGCAGAATACAAAGACTTCCCTCAATCTAGACACTAGACTCCTTTTCATGCAGCCCAAAATCCTATTGACTTTTTTAGCTACTCAAGGCCTGCAAGTGCCCAGGTCAGCACATCTACAGCCAATCGGAACCACCAGGGAAAAACTAGGCTAGTGTTGAGGTCACAAGCATAGTCTAGGTTGAACAGTAAAAAGCTGTCATGAGCAGAGTCCAAAACCAAAAAGGAAATCATCAGAAAGTTCAGTCCATAGATGTGTTCTAAAGGTCAGAGGTCCAGAATGCTCGAGATGTCAAACCGGGTTGCACAGAAGCTTGGGAGCTGTTGTTTTGTAGCAACAGAATGGCCTGATTTGAGTTAAATTATGGCCAACAATTGGCCTCATGAGCTTTGTTTTTAAGGTAGAGGAGGATGTTGCCTGACCTTGTGCTCCTAGTGCTTTAATTGATTTTTTTGGTGAGGGCAGGGGGTCTCTCCCCAATCTGCAGCTGCTGACTAGGATGGAGTTGCTGCCTCTTCTGCTGCCATTCACTAGGATAGCCAAGTGGGACCTGTTATCGTCACACGTCTCTTCCCTATCCAAGGAACTCTCCTCCAGGTAGGATATAGCACATCAAACCATGGGCCAAGATCCTACAGTCTTGCATAGTGTGATTGATCACAGGCTGATTTATGCATGGATTGTGCCACACTGCCCTGATGCTGGATGGCAGTGTCATACAACCAAACATATATACACCACATATAAAGCAACAGGCTACACAAGCAAGAGATGTTCATGGAGACTAAGTTCCAGAAGAAGCAGAGATGAATGAAAGAGCGGAAGAAAGCTGTTCTGAGGTCCATAGGCAGGAGAAGGTGGCACCCAAAAGGACACTCTGTGACAAAGGAGTGATAAGCTGAGTGATAAGGAGGGTTCCCAGGAGAAACCACCTGTAGCTACAGAGATCAACAAAAATCGTCGTTTACAAATCAGAGCCAAAAATAGATTACACTGGTCTGAGAGATTATGTGGGAAAGTTGGGGAGAAAATTATTGGGAGACGTAATGCTTTCATGGGTGTCTATTACACAAGAAGACGCAGGTTTGCAGCTTGGGAGTGATCCTGGACTCATCGCTGAGCCTGGAACCCCAGGTCTCGGCGGTGGCCGGGAGAGCTTTTGCGCAACTAAAACTTGTGCGCCAGTTGCGCCCGTACCTTGGGACGTCTGATCTGGCCACAGTGGTCCACGCTCTTGTTACATCCCGAATAGACTACTACAACGCACTCTATGTGGGGTTGCCCTTGAAGACTGTTCGGAAACTTCAACTAGTCCAGCGAGCGGCAGCCAGATTGCTCACCGGAGCGACATACAGGGAGCATACCACCCCCCTGTTGTGCCAGCTCCACTGGCTGCCGGTTCAGTTCCGAGCACAATTCAAGGTGCTGGTTTTGACCTACAAAACCCTGTACGGTTCCGGTCCAGTGTATCTGTCCGAACGTATCTCCCTCTACGTCCCACCCGGAGTTTGAGATCATCTGGGGAGGCCCTGCTCTCGACCCCACCGCTATCACAAGTGAGGCTGGTGGGGACGAGGAGCAGGGCCTTCTCAGTGGTGGCCCCTCACCTGTGGAACTCACTCCCGGGGGAAATCAGAGCATCACCATCCCTCCTCTCCTTCAGGAGGAGGGTGAAGACATGGTTGTGGAACCAGGCCTTTGGGCAACCAGGCAATTAAATAAGACAACTAAATAAGACAATCAGATGTGTAAGATCAGCAGGATTGTCGAAGTGGAATCAAAAACAGATCTTTGAGTTAGTGTACACTGATAGGTAGGAGGAAGAATTAGGTTTGTATTGTTCTTATTGTTTTTATCGATTTTATAGATTTTATTGAGATAATGGCTTGAATTGTGGGTACTTTGAATTGTTGTACTTTTGTGATGATTGTTTGTGTGGCAGGCACCTAAGTGTGCCTTGCTGTTGTAAGCCGCCCTGGGTCCCCTTCGGGGTGAGAAGGGCGGGGTACAAGAACCCCAAATAAATAAATAATAAATAAATAAGTTGTTTACTTTAAGGGCAGTTCAGGCAACACTGCATTAGAAAGGGAAGCTAAGCCTGAGTTCTCTTGCTCTTGGTTCAAGTCAAGCCTTGGTTTTGGACTTTACTGTCCTGGGAGTTTCCTATGTTCCTATTCATGTACTCCTGTTCCAAGTTTTTACAAGCCATACCTCCTTGCTTGTGGACTTACGCTGTACCTGTGATTTCTGGCTTTTCCTGGAGTTTTTAACCTCTGGAACTTTATGAGGCATGAGAATAGGGCTCCACAGTCACCTACGGACCCACCGTCAGGACATTGCACTTGGAGGACCATCATCCTCAGGCTACAAGAGATTGCCTAAGTAAGTAAATAAGTAAGCATCTATACCAGGTATAGGCAAATTCGGGTCCTACAGGGGGTTAGAAATTGTGGGAGTTTTTTTTTTCTCCCATGCCTGAGCTACACTGTAGAATTAATGCAGTGTGACACCACTTTAACTGCCGTGGCTCAATGTTGTGGGGTCATGGAATTGATAGTTTGGCTCAAGACTTTATAAAAGTGCAACTCCCATAGACGAGAACCACCACAGATAAAGTGGAGCCAATCTGCATTAATTCTACAGTGTGCATGCACCCCTTGGTACTACATATATTTGGGTCACAGGCAGTTCTTCACAACTTGGCTAATCCCCAGAGCAGACTGACACTTGGCTTTGCTTCTGACCCACAGCCTTAGTGCAGAATGATACAACAATGCCCATTCCTTGATTTCCCAACTGCAACCCAACGCCTTCCAAACAAGGAAGACAGACCTTGGCATATCTCCATTCCGCACAATGCCCAACCATCGCCCAGAGTTGTCACAGTTAATAACACATTGCCGCTCAATCCCTCAGATGACAGCTTTATTTATTTACGGAGTGTTAACTCTACAGAGCGCATCAAGGGGTTGCTGTCGTGTGACGGCGCCAATACTGCGCATGCCAAAGGGAGAAGGAGGCAACCCAAGTCTTTTCGGGTTTTTCAAAAGGCTCATCCGGATATGTGCCGCTTTCATCTGGGATTTCGCTTCCTTGAGATGACAATTTAAATATTGCTTGTTATCAGACTTACACAGAGTACGAAACCTTTGCTGCTGCTATTAAATGATGGCATGCGAAGTGCTTCATTAAGACGATCCATTTGCAACTTTGGCCCCCATCTGCTTGGAGACACAGGCCAGATCCTTCTTCTTGGGCGTTGCCAGCCAAATCGGCTGTTGCCTTCTTATGCCTCAAATGTTGGCATCTACCCTCACCAGCTGTCTCTTTGTCACAGCACGTAATAGTCTTCACCTAAGCATCTTCCAAGCAGCGCTCTTTGATTTTGTAATATGTCACTGAATGGGGTTTTTTTTTCTGTGTCAGGAGCAACTTGAGAAACTGCAAGTCACTTCTGGTGTGAGAGAATTGGCAATCTGCAAGGGTGTTGCCCAGGGACGCCAAGATGTTTTGCCATCCTGGGGGAGGCTTCTCTCATGTTCCATCTGAACATGAAGAAGAACTTCCTGACTGAGAGAGCCGTTCAGCAGTGGAACTCTCTGCCCCGGTCGTTCTTTGGAAGTTTTTAAACAGAATCTGGATGGCCATCTGTCAGGGGTATTTGAATGCAATATTCCTGCTTCCTGGCAGAATGAGGTTGGACTGGATGGCCCATGAGGTCTCTTCCAACCCTTTGATTCTATGATTCTATGTCCCTGTATGGGGAGCTGGAGCTGACAAAGGGAGCTCATCCACACTCTCCTTGGATTCAAACCTCCGGCCTGTTGGTCTTCAGTCCTGCCAGCACAAGGGTTTAACCCACTGTGCCACTGGGGGCTCCTGACCTAACAAGGAACTGGAACTAACAGGCAGGAGCTCACCCTGCTCCCCAGATTCGAACTGCCAATCTTTTGGTCAGCAGTCCTGTCGGCACAAAGGTTTAACCCAGTGTTTCTCAACCTTCCTAATGCTGCAACCCCTGAATACAGTTCCTCATGTTGTGGTGACCCCCAACCATAACATTATTTTTGTTGCTACTTCAGAACTGTAATTTGCTATGTTATGAATCATAATGTAAATATCTGAGATTCAGGATGTATTTTCACTCACTGGACCAAATTTAGCATAAATACCCGATACGCCCAAATTTGAATACTGGTGGGGTTGGGGGGGTTGATTTTGTCATTTGGGAGTTGTAGTTGCTGGGATTTATAGTTCACCTACAATCAAAGAGTTTTCTGAACTCTACATCATGTGTGCTGTCGCACGCTGGGCCTGTGCATAAGACTGTAGACAGGACATAAATTCTGTGTGCCCAACGGGACGCCGGGGCTGCCTCAGATTAAAGGCCCTTGGATTTCCTTAAGACAGAGTCTTTAGATTGCTTAAAGGTTCAACAAAGTTCTTTATTAATGAAAACAAACAGGTACTTTAAGGCTTTCTTAACAGTCTATTGGCTCTCAATCTTGTCCACAGGGAACAGGCACTATCTTCATAACTGTAACTAATGGGGAAATCCTTAACTTCTAATCTGGGCAGTCTGTCTTTGCCTCTGTTGGTGTGGAGCCCCTGCACCCGGTACCAACTGCGTCTGGCTTCCGCGAGCGACCCTTACCAAGCAGAGCTTTCAGGGGAAAAGAAGGAGTTCAGGTTTCAGTGATGGCTGGCTGAAGTCCCTCAGCAAAGGAGCTGTAAGGCTGTAAAATCCTCAGCCAAGCTGTGGGGCCTTTTCTCCCCGGCCAAGCTGTAGGCTGTATATCTCCCCGGCCCAAGCCGTAGAAGACGAAGCTTTCTACAGGAGCTCTTGGTTTCATGTCCTGTGTGAAAGGCTTCTCTGTGTGGACTGAACTCAAAAAGGCTCCTATTCCCTCCAAAAACCCAAAAAGGAGGCGGGACCAGGGAACCTAACTATAATTGACAGGTGGCTTGCCCTATGATTGCAGCCAAAAGAAGCCACCTATCTGCAGAGTCCCTGAAACTTAGGACTACAAAAAACATTAAATGCAAAGCAAACAAAATTGGAGCTCCTGGTACAGTTGTACCTGCACAATGAATGAACCAAACTTGGCACACAGAATTCCCATGACCAACAGAAAATACTGGAAGGGTTTGGTGAGCATTGACGATTCAAAACAGTAGCAAAATGACAGTTATGAAGTAGCACCAAAAATAATATTGTGGTTGGAGGGTCACCACAATATGAGGAACTGTATTAAGGGGTGGCATTAACAATGTTGAGAAATATGGATATGGACAAGATGAGAGGGGCCCAGGGATGGCCCACCAAAATGGTCAAAGTTCTGGAAGATGTTATGATAGGTCCATTTCCTCCCACAAGAGAATTCTGAGATATGCATATTGGGAATCAGTCACCATGCCCTACTCGATTCTTGCCTTCTTGATCCACCTGTAATGTGTTCTTCCTCTGTTGCTCCTCCTGCCTTCCACTTCGATGCTGATTCATGCCGTCAAGTCATGAGAGACCTCCAAGAGGTCGAGTTCTCAAATGTTCTACTCAGGCCTTGCAAATTCGGGGCATCAGCCAAAGCTGATTTGCAAACTACCCTCCATTCTTCCTGTTCCGTCTCCCAGGAGCATGGGTTTTGCATTACCTTTTAGTTGCTGGAAACAGCCTCTCCTTGTGTTTCTCCCAGGCTGCTGCAGCCTTTGCAAGGCCTAAAAGGTTAGCAGCCAGAGGCAGGAAAGCCAGTTTGCAGGCTCTCTGCAATGATTGGCCAAAGAGTAGCTCTTTGGGCCCGCCCCTGCTTCCAGGGTAGAAGCATCCATTTTGGAGGTCTCCCTGCCCCTTCAGTCTTAAGGAAGAATTCATGATGTGCTGTTGGCAGACAGGTACCTCCGAAGATACCATTGTAAAAACAATTGAGTCATAGATAGAAAACAATTGAGTTTTATTGAGTTATTTAGTTAGAGATAGATAGATTAAAAGAGAACTATTTAGATAGTTATAGAGGATTATCTAGATAGTTATAGAGAAGTTAATGGAATATTGACTTTATTGAGCGATAGCTAGTATTGAGCAGTTGCCTCCAAAGCTAATCCAGGCCTATAGAGAGAGGAAAAGCCTGTTCTTTTCCGACCATAGGGGCTCAGGGTTTGAGAAAAGGATTCCAGAATTCATTTTACCCTTTTTGGAGAAAGATTGTGTTGTGAGTCAGCATTCTGACACCATACCTACTACTAGTAGTAGGAGAAGAAGAAGGAGTGATGCAGAAACAGAGGAGAATCAGCGCCAGCTGAAACGCATTCGTGACATCTTTCTGGCTCCCAGTGATGAAGAAGACTTTGCAGGATTCAGGCCAGAGGAGGCTATGGAAGCAGATTACAGGGGAGTGAAGAGAGTGGCTAGTGATTCTGGCAGTGAGAGTGACACTATGTCTAAGAGGCTTAGAGACACAGCAGATAACTCCAGTGATAGTGAGGATGAGTTGGAGGAGGCTGTAGACTGGACTCTGGTTCAGAACATTAGAGACATTTGCAATCAAGCAACATCAAGTGATGATTTTGAAGGTTTTAGGGATAATGGGAATGAGAGTACTGATTGGCAGGATCAGGCACTAGAGCAAAGGTGGCAGGCTTGGCGTGGTGTAGATGCTTCAGCTGCGGGAGCAGAATCAGATGCAAGCAATGAATCTCATTCTTCTGATAGTGAATAAAATGAGCACTCTGGGACCTATTCCTTTGCAGACGACAAAGTGTTGTTTCGTGTTGTTCTCTGCCTAATCTTGTTTTGGATTCCCAGTATCCTGTTTTCCCTGCCGTGCTCCGGACCTTGGAACCTTTGCTCGTGAGTGTACATCTGGCTTCTTGACCCTTGGAACTGACTGACTACGCGTTTGCCTACCGGATTTTGCTCCATGCCTTGCAACCCTTAAAGACTGTTTTGTTTTGTATTCTGCTCCTAGTCCATCGTATCTCTTGTTATTTCTTGGCTGCAATTCAAGCCTGCTTATCTAGCATTTTGTGTTCCTGTTTGAAAACATCCTTTGAACTGTTTGCACTGACTCTTAAAGTGCCTCATTTAGTTTGTTTTGCATTAAAATACTACTATTTTGCACCTCAACTGCTGTTTAAGACATTCTGTGTTCTGTGGGTCACGACAGATTGCCTCAACTACTGAACCCCAATTGACTGTTTGTTTTGTAATATTGATAAGCTGAGCCAAGTCTACCACGACTTCGTGAATAAATACCCTGTTTGATGTTTCAAACTTGAAGTGGACTCAGTTATTTAAGAAAGCTCAATCTTCTAAAGAAAGACCCCAGCAGTTCGCCCAGACCTAGATAGCAGCACGTCAACGTTTTATTTTAAAGCGTCTGGGCGTAACGGCACACTTCCAAAATATTTTGTGTCTGCTGTAGACCCACTTCTGTGAAGCCCATTCCAATGCCCAGCCTGCCTGCCTGGCTGCCTGGCTGATGGGGTCTGGGTGATAATCAGAGCCATTAGCCAGCAGGACCTGCAAAGACAAGCAATTAATACATGCAAATATTGAAGCGCAACCGCCATTAATGAATTGTTTAGTAATTGTTGGGAACTGCCTTAAGGCTCCTTTGGATAATAGGGTAGATTAATAATTTAACAATAATGCAATAAATCAACTGTAATGAGTTAATTAGATTTTAATCAACCAAGTGATCTCCCAACTCCATTTGTTCCATCCGTCATCGCAAGTCATTCTGCTTCCGCTCAAAGCAACTCTTGAGTGCTAAAAACACGCCAACGGATTCTCCCCTGTGGCCTCTGTCCCAGTGTCAGTCCAAACTAGAGGAGAACTATGAAAAACAATGGTTGAACTGTGGCTCAACACATAGCAAAACTCTGCTTAGTACATGGATCTACTCTGGTTGGAACTGGCAATAGGACTTGAGAGAGTTGAAGTCCAAAACACCTGGAGGGCCCAAGTTGGCCCATGCTTGGTGTAAATGCATCCTTAGTTATCTTCTCATCCTCACTTGTCATTGAATTATATCACTTAGGGGGTTGCAAAGGCCATCTAATCTCACCTTCTTCCCCAGCAAGATACCTCCAGTTAATACCTCCCCAGAAGGTGGGCCTCCAGTTTCTCAGAGAACATCTCTCTAGAAATCACTAGGTCCTCCAGGTCAACTCTGCAGTCAACATCCACCAGAAGTTGGTCATCAAATCACATTGAAGGACCTGGACATTCCTAAAGAGATGTCCTCTCAAGCTCTGGAGCATTCCTTTACATTGGCTAATGTAATGCATTGGTCTTGTCTTATGTTGGGAGCAAGATTCTTGCATCATGTGAACACCACTGGGACTGATCCTTGCCCACCCTACATTATTTGACCTCTGTTGATGGGCCTCTAGTTTCCGGAGCAGCAGAAAACAGAAAAGAGGAAACCATGAAAATGAACAAGCTTGCTAATTCAACATTCACACTTGCTTTAAACAGACAAGAGTTCTTTCCTCTACCCGGGACATTATTCCCGCAGATTTAGCCACAGATGCAGGTGAAATGTCAGGAGAGAATGCTGCTTAAAACTTGGCCATACAGCTCCAAAAACTACAAGATATTCAATGTATTGTTGAAGGCTTTCATGGCCGGAATCACTGGGTTGTTGTAGGTTTTTTGGGCTATATGGCCATGTTCTAGAGGCATTCTCTCCTGACGTTTCGCCTGCATCTATGGCAAGCATCCTCAGAGGTAGTGAGGTCTGTTGGAACTAGGATAAAGGGTTTATATATCTGTGGAATGACCAGGGTGGGACAAAGGACTCTTGCGTAGCTAGGTGTGAATGTTTCAACTGACCACCTTGATTAGCATTTGATAGCCTGGCAGTGCCTGGAGCAATCTTTTGTTGAGAGGTGATTAGATGTCCCTGTTTTCCCTCTCTGCTGTTTTGCTTTTGTAATTTTAGAGTTTTTTAATACTGGTAGCCAGATTTTGTTCATTTTCATGGTCTCTTCCTTTCTGTTGAAATTGTCCACATGCTTGTGGATTTCAATGGCTTCTCTGTGTAGTCTGACATGGTGGTTGTTGCTGTGGTCCAGCATTTCTGTGTTCTCAAATAATATGCTGTGTCCAGGCTGGTTCATCAGGTGCTCTGCTATGGCTGACTTCTCTGGTTGAAGTAGTCTGCAGTGCCTTTCATGTTCCTTGATTCGTGTTTGGGCAATGCTGCGTTTGGTGGTCCCTATGTAGACTTGTCCACAGCTGTATGGTATACGGTAGACTCCTGCAGAAGTGAGAGGATCCCTCTTGTCCTTTGCTGAACGTAGCATTTGTTGGATTTTCTTGGTGGGTCTGTAGATTGTTTGTATGTTGTGTTGTGTAAAAAACTCTAAAAAACTACCATGGAATTAGTATGAATTGTTGTTGTTCATTCGTTCAGTCGTTTCCGACTCTTCGTGACCTCATGGACCAGCCCACACCAGAGCTCCCTGTCGGCCGTCACCACCCCCAGCTCCTTCAAGGTCAACCCAGTCACTTCAAGGATGCCATCCATCCATCTTGTCCTTGGTCGGCCCCTCTTCTCTTTTCCTTCCATTTTCCCCAGCATCATTCTCTTCTCTAAGCTTTCCTATCTTCTCATGATGTGGCCAAAGGACTTCATCTTGGCCTCTAATATCCTTCCCTCCAATGAGCAGTCGGGCTTTATTTCCTGAAGTATGGACTGGTTGGATCTTCTCGCAGTCCAAGGCACTCTCAGAACTTTCCTCCAGCACCACAGTTCAAAAGCATCTCTCTTCCTTCGCTCAGCCTTCCCTATGGTCCAGCTCTCACATCCATAGGTGACTATGGGAAATACCATTGCTTTAATATTTGCCATACAAATATTAAACAGTATTAAACACCATGGATATCATCCCAACTGTAGAGAACTGGGATGGGTCCTGAAGCCAAGCAAGAAAACAACCAGACAAGAATTAACTTTGGTCAGAGGAAAACAGCTCTGTGATTCTATGAGTTGTTTTTCATTCTCACCACATCCTTTCACAGAATCATAATGGAAGATTTTTAAACAGAGACTCAATGGCTACTATTCGAGGATATTTTATCTTGGGATTCTGGCACTGAGCGCTCAGACTAGACTAGGTGGTCTTTGGGGGTCCCTTTAAGGCTCTTGACTCTACAATTCAATCAGCATCAATTATCAGATTCGTTCATCGCATGTTGGCAGCTGGGATCCAGCTTCCTAGGCTTGCAGCTGCCAGAATGCGATGAGCGAATTCGATAATCGCACCTGTCCCTGATGTTTATGCCGTTTCCCTCTTTTCTCCCAAAGACGGCAATGGTGCCAGCTTGTTTACGGACTCCTTTTCCTCCCTTCCTTTCTCCTTCTTTGGCATTCCCTCTTCAACTCCATAATTTTCCTATCCGTCACACGATCAACAATTAATACACATGACAGACGGCAGCTGCTTTCAGAACCGGGCTCATCCCACCCGACAGAAAGAGCCTCGCCATAGATATTAGCAGATCGACCGCAAAACATTATCCATGGGTTTGATCCCTCCCTCTTTTCAAAGGCTTTCTTCCCCTCCATTGACATTCTGCTGGGAAATGCTCATAATGCTGGCAGGAGAAGAGGAAAAGCATCACACCCAGGTCTATGCTGGGAGGAAAAATGCAATGCTTTCCTGCAAAAATCCAACATGGATTTCCTCTAGCTGTATGCAAGCAATGTTCACGGAAACATGGAGCACCTGGCCTGCTCTCCCTCTGTTCTTCTTGGATTTTGGGGCCCAGATTTGGACACAGGGTTATCCCAAGTGAGGCCTGAGCAAGGATAATATTACTTCCCTCAGTCTAGAGAAGATCCAACCAGTCCATCCTCCAGGAAATAAAGCCCAGCTGCTCATTGGAGGGAAGGGACCAGAGACAAAGTTGAAGTACTTTGGCCACATCATGAGGAGACAGCAAAGCCTAGAGAAGCAATGATGCTGGGGAAAGTGGAAGGAAAAAGGAAGAGGGGCCGACCAAGGGCAAGATGGATGGATGGCATCCTTGAAGTGACTGGACTGACCTTGAAGGAGCTGGGGGTGGTGACGGCCGACAGGGAGCTCTGGCGTGGGCTGGTCCATGAGGTCACGAAGAGTTGGAGACGACTGAACGAATGAACAACAACAACAGTCTAGACCAGGCATGGGCCAACTTCAGCCCTCCTGGTGTTTTGGACTACAAATCCCATAATTCCTAAGAGCCTACCAGCATTGGGAATTGTGGGAGTTGAAGTCCAAAACACAGAGAGGGCTGAAGTTGGCCCATGCCTCATCTACACTGTAGGATTAATGCACTTTTACCCTACTTAAACTGCCACAGAACAGTGCTATGCAATCCAGGGATTTGTAGTTTGACTCAAGTGTTTGGTATCTCTGCCTCCAATAATAATAATGAGGAGGAGGAGGAGGAGGAGGAGAAGGAGGAGAAGGAGAAGAAGGAGAAGAAGAAGACGACAGAACGCCTGATTCTTGCAGCCCAGGAGCAAGCCATCAGAACAAATGCAATTAAGGCCAGGATGGAAAAATCAGCAGATGACCCAAAATGCAGACTGTGCAAGGAAGCTGATGAAACCATGGATCATATCCTCAGCTGTTGCAAGAAAATCACACAGATGGACTACAAACAAAGACACAACTCTGTGGCCCAGATGATTCACTGGAACTTATGTCACAAGTACCAGCCTAGCCAGGATTTTGATTCGGGGGGGGGGGGGCTGAGTTTGATTCGGAGGGGGGGGGGGTCTGAGTCTGAGTGAAAGAGGGTCTACCCTAGCAAACCTTTTGTATCGTTACCCCAATACCCCCATGCATATGGGATATATTGAACATGGTGATCAGATCATGATATGAATAAACATAACAGTTTAAATAATGCACCAGTAAGGCCTTTTCGTGGACCACCATGAGAATTTGGGGGGGGGGGGCTGAAGCCCCTCAAGCCCCCCCCCCCCCCCTGGACAGGATCCTTGGAGAGGTGCGACCCACCACATGCATCCTAGACCCCTGCCCTTCCTGGCTGATCAAGGAAGCCAGAGGGGGTTTGGCGGAGTGGGTGAAGGTGATGGTTAATGCCTCCTTACAGGAAGGAAAATTTCCAGCGAGCTTAAAACAAGCTATTATAAAACCGCTGTTGAAGAAACCATCACTGGATCCCACTCAATTTGACAACTATCGGCCTGTTTCCAATCTCCCCTACTTGGGCAAGGTCATGGAACGTGTGGTGGCAACACAACTCCAGGGGTTTCTGGTAGACACTGATTATCTAGACCCGGCACAGTCTGGCTTTAGGCCGGGACATGGAACTGAGACAGCCTTGGTCGCCTTGGTAGATGATCTACGCAGGGAGCTAGACAGGGGGAGTGTGTCCCTGTTAGTTCTGCTGGACCTCTCAGCGGCCTTCGATACCGTCGATCACGGTATCCTTCTGGGCCGCCTCATGGATATGGGACTCGGAGGCACTGCTCTGCGGTGGCTTCGATCCTTCCTTGAGGGACGGACCCAGAAGGTGTTACTGGGTGACACCTGTTCGGCCCCACAACCGTTGTTGTGTGGAGTCCCACAGGGTTCAATTCTGTCCCCGATGTTATTTAACATCTACATGAAGCCGCTGGGAGAGATCATTCGGAGTTTCGGACTAAGATGTTATCTCTATGCAGATGATGTCCAAATCTGTCACTCCTTTCCACCTGTCACCAAGGAGGCTGTCCAGACCTTGAACCGGTGTTTAGCCGCTGTATCGGACTGGATGAGAGCTAACAAATTGAAATTGAATCCAGACAAGACAGAGGTCCTACTGGTCAGTCGGAAGGCCGAACAGGGTATAGGGTTACAGCCTGTGTTAGACGGGGTTACACTCCCCCTGAAGACACAGGTTCGCAACTTGGGAGTGATCCTGGACTCATCGCTGAGCCTGGAACCCCAGGTCTCAGCGGTGGCCGGGAGAGCTTTCGCACAATTAAAACTTGTGCGCCAGCTGCGCCCGTACCTTGGGAAGTCGGATCTGGCCACGGTGGTCCACGCTCTTGTCACATCCCGGTTGGATTACTGCAACGCACTCTACATGGGGTTGCCTTTGAAGACTGTTCGGAAACTTCAACTAGTCCATCGGGCGGCAGCCAGATTAGTCACCGGAGCATCATACAGGGAGCATACCACCCCTCTGCTATGTCAGCTCCACTGGCTACCGATCCAGTTCTGAACACAATTCAAAGTGCTGGTTTTGCTGCCAGATTATTGCATGGCAAAGGGGGATTTCCAGCCTTCTCAAAGATGAGATAAATAAGTTTCTAGTCAACATACACCATTGTAATTTACCAACTGCATGTCAGCCTCAACTGTACAAAAGCACAGGTGGCACAAATATCAGCAGATATGTCGTTGGTTGCACAAAGTTTGATGGTGGAATGGAAAAGGAAACACTGTCCTGCTCTCTAGGAAAAGGTGGGGGTCAAACAATTGAGCAGGGGGAGCAATTCAACTGGTGCAAACAACATTGATTGACAGCTATAAAAATCAATCAATCCAACTATACATTTACAGGGTAAAAAGGCAAAATCAGGCGTGATACAACAGTTCAAATCCTGCAACTTACAATTCTACATATAGGTGGCACCACTCGCGCCATCACAGAAGGCTAAATACCTTCCAAAATACGAGTCCAAAAATTCCATTGCATTAAGCCATGGCAATTAAGTGGTGTCAAATTGCAGTGCAGACACACGGACAAAGAGGAGAGTGACCTCTGCTTGCACTGAGACCCTTCTGGACCCATCTTAATTGAGCAAAAATAACATATTGACAAAAGATAGAGCTGTGAACACTGATTTTCTCCCATCTCCTATAAGATTTTTGGTATTTTGATGACGATGGCAATGGATGATGTGTTTTATTGGGTTGGCCCAATAAAGATATTGTCTTGCAGACTGTTGGGTATCCGAAGCATGACCATTTCCTTCATGATGGACAGCAGCTAATAAGCCAGGCTTTGGCTGAGCTTTTCTCCATGGAGACCCCCTTGCGCAGCCAGGCCACATCCACGATTGTGATTGAATGCTTCGGCTGGCAAGGAAACCCAACAGCTCAAGGCCAGATCTATATTTCTCAGGCTTCTTGGGCCCTTCAAGCCCTGGGTTCCCCCAAACAAGCTGTAAATAATTGAGCACCAAAGGAACGGCATTTCTCGCTGACTGCCTACAGAGACATTGTAAACAATCTTCTCGCTTGTCTACACTGGAGCTGCCAGGAGGGTGAGAGGCAATGGCTGGGATGCTTACAGTTCTACAAAGACACTACATTAACTGTACATAGAGTTGGAAGGAACCTGAAAGGTCAACCCCCTTTTGCCACAATTGAAGCCCTCTGACAGATGACCATCCAGCCTCTGAAATAAAACTTCCAGAGAAGGAGACTTCACAGGACTCCCAGGCAGCAGCGGATTGCAGAGTTCATAGAATCATACAATCATAGAATAGAGAGTTGGAAGAGACCTCCTGGGCCATCCAGTCCAACCCCATTCTGCCAAGAAGCAGGAATATTGCATTCAAATCACTCCTGACAGATGGCCATCCAGCCTCTGTTTAAAAGCTTCCAAAGAAGGAGCCTCCACCACACTCCGGGGCAGAGAGTTCCACTGCTGAACGGCTCTCACAGTCAGGAAGTTCTTCCTCGTGTTCAGATGGAATCTCTTTTCTTGTAGTTTGAAGCCATTCAGAAGACAGCCTCATGGGCCATCCAGTCCAACCCCATTCTCCAAAGAAGCAGGAATATTGCATTCAAAGCACCCCTGACAGATGGCCATCCAGCCTCTGTTTAAAAGCTTCCAAAGAAGGAGCCTCCACCACACTCCGGGGCAGAGAGTTCCACTGCTGAACGGCTCTCACAGTCATGAAGTTCTTCCTCATGTTCAGATGGAATCTCCTCTCTTGTAGTTTGAAGCCATTGTTCCATTGCGTCCTAGTCTCCAAAGAAGCAGAAAGGAAGCTTGCTCCCTCCTCCTCCCTGTGGAAGAGACCTCATGGGCCATCCAGTCCAAGCCTCTGCCAAGAAGCAGGAATATTGCATTCAAATCACCCCTGACAGATGGCCATCCAGCCTCTGTTTAAAAGCTTCCAAAGAAGGAGCCTCCACCACACTCCAGGGCAGAGAGATTCCACTGCTGAACGGCTCTCAGAGTCAGGAAGTTCTTTCCCGTGTTCAGATGGAATCTCCTCTCTTGTAGTTTGAAGCCATTGTTCCGCGTCCTAGTCTCCAAGGAAGCAGAAAACAAGCTTGCTCCCTCCTCCCTGTGGCTTCCTCTCACATATTTATACATGGCTATCATGCCTCCTCTCAGCCTTCTCTTCTTCAGGCTAAACATGCCCAGCTCTTTAAGCCGCTCCTCATAGGGCTTGTTCTCCAGACCCTTGATCATTTTAGTCGCCCTCCTCTGGACACATTCCAGCTTGTCAATATCTCTCTTGAATTGTGGTGCCCAGAATTGGACACAATATTCCAGGTGTGGTCTAACCAAAGCAGAATAGAGGGGTAGCATGACTTCCCTAGATCTAGACACTATGCTCCTATTGATGCAGGCCAAAAGCCCATTGGTTTTTTTGCCGCCACATCACATTGTTGGCTCATGTTTAACTTGTTGTCCACGAGGACTCCAAGATCTTTTTCACACGTACTGCTCTCGAGCCAGGCATTATCCCCCATTCTGTATCTTTGCATGCAGTCATGTCAGCAGCCACATGACCTTGGATGTCTACGGACAACGCCGGCTCTTCGGCTTAGAAATGGAGATGAGCATCACTCCTCAGAGTCAGGCACGACTGGATTTAATGTCAAGGAAAAACCTTTACCTTTACTAAGATATATCTAAATATATTCCTGTGTCTCAGGCCAAAAGGGGTTGTTTGAGGGTAGAAAACATTCAAGAAGCCCTTCTCTAGAAGGCCTCAGTTCCTAAAAGGGAAAACCAACCAGGCAGCCATAGGTCCAGTCATTTGCTGCGTGGAGAGAGGGGCCTATGGAAATATGCTCCACCGTACATCATGGCAGTCGTGGGGGGGATTGGGGAGAAATGACCTTTTGATGAGAGTTTACACAAATACATCATCCAAGCCCCACTGATCAGGGACTTGCTTTTCCGATGATCCATTCATGCCATACGTCTTCCCAGCGTCACCCAGCGATGATGGATTTGCAGCCGGGACCATTGGAATGCCATTGCTCAGCGGAGAAGGAGCGGGACTGGCAGGCGCAAAGGCCACGCTCCCATTTGTTTTTGAAGTCACTTAAAAACCTATTCCTTTCTTTTAAGAAGAGGCAAGAAAGGTGAGGAGGAGGCCTACACTCACAATTTGCTGCCCGGCTCAATCCAAGGGGTTATTTTTGGGAAGAGACCCCAAGGGCCATCCAGTTCAGTCCCATTCTGCCAGGCAGAATGACACAAGTGAAGCACCCCTGACAGATGGCCACCCAGCCTCTGCTTAAAGACTTCCAGGGAAGGAAGCTCCATTTATTTATTTGTCGTGTCAGAGCAGCCAGTCCATTATATTACATTTCTAACAGAACAAAGCAAACAAACAGAAAAATACACAACTTGTGAGTTTGGTAGCTGGTTAAATGTCCTTTGACCAGTATCTGGCCACTTGGAGTGCTTCCGGTGTTGCTGCAAGAAGGTCCTCCATTGTGCATGTGGCAGGGCTCAGGTTGCATTGCAGCAGGTGGTCAGTGGTTTGCTCTTCTCCACACTCGCATGTCGAGGATTCCACTTTGTAGCCCCATTTGTGAAGGTTGGCTCTGCATCTCGTGGTGCCAGAGCGCAGTCTGTTCAATGCCTTCCAAGTCACCCAGTCTTCTGTGTGCCCAGGGGGGAGTCTCTCATTTGGTATCAGCCATTGATTGAGGTTCTGGGTTTGAGCTTGCCACTTTTGGACTCTTGCTTGCTGAGGTGTTCCAGTGGAGCTTAAATTATTTATATTGGCCATTGATTGAGTTTCTGGGTTTTAGCCTGCCATTTTTGGACTCTCGCTTGCTGAGGTGTTCCAGCGAGTGTCTCTGTAGATCTTAGAAAACTATTTCATGATTTAAGTCGTTGGCGTGCTGGCTGATACCCAAACAGGGGATGAGCTGGAGATGTCTCTGCCTTGGTCCTTTCACTATTGGCTGCTACTTCCCGGCGGATGTCAGGTGGTGCAATATCACACTGTCAAATGGTTCTTCCTATTATTTATGTGAAATCTCTTTTCCTAGAATTTGAGAACAGAACTCTGTCTTGGAGTCCAGTCAAAGCTCCTTCACTAGAGGCTTTCAAGGAGAGGCTGAATGGTCATCTGTCAGGGGTGCTTTGATTGTGCTTTGTCTGCATGAAGGCAGAATGAAGTTGAACTAAATGGCCTTTAGAGGTCCCTTCCAATTTGATGATGGTGGTTGTTATTATTATTATTATTATTATTATTATTATTATTATTATTGAGGCTGGATAACCATCTGACAGGGGGTGCTTTGATTATGCTTTCCCTACATGGCAGACGTGGGTTGGGCTAGATGGCTCTTCTAACACTATTATTATTATTACTATTATTATTATTATTATTATTATTATTATTATTATTATTATATTGTCGAAGGCTTTCATGGCTGGAATCACTAGGTTCTTGTGGGTTTTTTCGGGCTATAGGGCCATGTTCTAGAGGCATCTCTCCTGACGTTTCGCCTGCATCTATGGCAAGCATCCTCAGAGGTAGTGAGGTCTGTTGGAATTAGGACAATGGGTTTATATATCTGTGGAATGGCTGGGGTGGGGCAAAGAGCTCTTCTCTGCTGGAGCTAGGTGTGAATGTTTCAACTGACCACCTTCATTAGCATTTGAAGGCCTGGCTGAGCCTGAGAAAATCTTTTGTTGAGAGGTGTTAAGATGTGCCTGGTTGTTTCCTCTCTGCTGTTTTGCTGTTGTAATTTTAGAGTTTTTTAATACTGGTAGCCAGATTTTGTTCATTTTCATGGTCTCTTCCTTTCTGTTGAAATTGTCCACATGCTTGTGGATTTCAATGGCTTCTCTGTGTAGTCTGACATGGTGTTGTTGGTGTGGTCCAGCATTTCTGTGTTCTCAAATAATATGCTGTGTCCAGGCTGGTTCATCAGGTGCTCTGCTATGGCTGACTTCTCTGGTTGAAGTAGTCTGCAGTGCCTTTCATGTTCCTTGATTCGTGTTTGGGTGCTGCGTTTGGTGGTCCCTATGTAGACTTGTCCACAGCTGCATGGTACACGGTAGACTCCTGAAGAAGTGAGAGGCTGGATGGCCATCTGTCAGGGATGCTTTGATTGTGCTTTTCCTGCATAGCAGAAGGGGGTTGGATTAGATGATCCATTCAGCCTCTATGATTCTATGATTCTTATTTGGGACGAGCCGCTTGACACATCAACTGAACCAAGCCATTTTCAACCCTCTCTTTTGGTTGTTTCTATAATGAAATAAGTGCCGGCTGGCAGTTGCAAAGACAGCATTCCGTGCCTCTCCAAGCCTGTCCCTCCTCCACCAAAACAAAACAGGGCGTCTGCAAGACCCCATCATTAGCAAGCATCCCTCTCAGAGCGGAGATCTGTGTCAACAAGCTGGAAACGGGGGGCCCTGAGCTCCCGAGCGCCGGATGAATCCCACTCTCTGGGTGACAATTACGGGGCCGGTGCATTCATTAGGAACTGAAATGCTGCCCAAAGGCCTCGTCTCTCCCAGCGCAGCCAGTCCCACAAATGGGGCAATTTTGAGAAGCCAATTAACTCCCAACGACTCCCTGGTTCCTTCCATCTGGGTCAATATATCCTCATTTGAGTTAATGAAAAGTACATCGGTTTGGAAATGAGGAACCAGGCGCTGAGCGTCCGGAGATGGCGTTCGACGTCGAATGGAAATTAGACGCCTAACAGCCCCAAACCCCTGGCAGCAATCGCCTGGCTCGCTTACATTCTGCTGTTTTGGGAACCACCATGTGCTGGTACGGCTGTAGCAGGAGTTCCAACTTTATTTTCTTTCTGTTATCTGTTTGCAGTCATAGGGCAGGCCACCTGTCCATCATAATTAAGCTTTGGTTCCGCCCCTTGTTCAGGGCTCTGGGAGGGAAAGGAGCCATTTTTTTGGGCAGTCTCACATAAGGAAGCTAAACTATAGGACGTAGACCAGCTCATCCCATAGAAAAGCTTCTTTTCTCAAGAACATCCAGGGAAACAGAAACAGAAATTCCAGGGAAAGGTCCCAAGGCTCTGGCTGAGAGCTCACAGCCTCTCAGCCTCACAGCAATCAGAGGGAAAACAGCCCTGAAGTTTTCAAAGAATTCTCTGAGGGAGGACAGCACTACAGATCCACGGAACTCCAGCTGAAATATCTTCAAGCCTCGGCTGGTAGGTCTACTCGATACCCAGGCGCATTTGGAATCGGTAGTAGGACCCACACCGATGAGGCATAGATAGTAAACAGCCTGGGAGAGGTTTAAAAGGGTTTTGTCCTACAGAGAAAGTTTAGTTAATCAAAGTCAGGTACCAGCCCATTGAGGACTAGACTAAGAAAGCCTTGAAGTGTTGTTTGAACCATTGAAGATTTGTTGTTTGTTCCATAATGTCATTAAAGACTCTAAAGACCATCACTTCAGAAAAATCCCTGAGAACCTCTCTTTGAGGCACCCCTGGCTTCCCGCTGGGCTTAAAGTATACGTCCTATAGAAAAGACAGCTGTTACAGGCCCAGCACGTGACAGAACACACCAGCTGCTCTTCCTTGGAAATGTTGCCCCTTTGGGATGGGGAATGGGAGCAGAATGGGGCACTGTCAAAGGAGATCAATCTAATTGATCTGACTCCTAAGGAAAGCCATGGTCCTGCTCTATTCCGCTTTGGTCAGGCCAAACCTAGGTGGGCCCCACATGGGGACGGACAAGATGGAAGAGGTCCAGAGAAGGGTCACCAAAATGGCCAAAGGTATGGAAACCATGAATCCCTTTGAGGAGCGGCTTAAGGAACTGCATATGTTAGCCTGGAGAATAAATAAGAATAATAATAGAATCATAGAATCATAGAATCAAAGAGTTGGAAGAGACCCCTGGGCCATCCAGTCCAACCCCATTCTGCCAAGAAGCAGGAATATTGCATTCAAATCACCCCTGACAGATGGCCATCCAGCCTCTGTTTAAAAGCTTCCAAAGAAGGAGCCTCCACCACACTCCGGGGCAGAGAGTTCCACTGCTGAACGGCTCTCACAGTCAGGAAGTTCTTCCTCATGTTCAGATGGAATCTCCGTTCTTGTAGTTTGAAGCCATTGTTCGCGTCCTAGTCTCCAAGGAAGCAGAAAACAAGCTTGCTCCCTCCTCCCTGTAGCTTCCTCTCTCATATTTATACATGGCTATCATATCTCCTCTCAGCCTTCTCTTCTTCAGGCTAAACATGCCCAGCTCCTTAAGCCGCTCCTCATAGGCTTGTTCTCCAGACCCTTGATCATTTTAGTCGCCCTCCTCTGGACACATTCCAGCTTGTCAATATCTCTTGAATTGTGGTGCCCAGAATTGGACACAATATTCCAGGTAAAGTGGTCTAACCAAAGCAGAATAGAGCCTGGGGAGCATGACTTCCCTAGATCTAGACACTGCTCCTCTTGATGCAGGCCAAAATCCCATTGGCTTTTTTTGTCACCGCATCACATTGTTGGCTCATGTTTAACTTGTTGTCCACGAGGACTCCAAGATCTTTTTCACACGTACTGCTCTCGAGCCAGGCGTCACCCATTCTGCATTTCATTTTTTCAATTAATACTTCCTTTATATTTCGCTCTTCTCACCCCGAAAGGCACTCAGCACGGATCACAGTACACATACACAGCAAACTTCAATGCTCCTTTGTATAGACAGTACTTACTTAGGCGATTACTTAGGCCAGTGGTTCTCGACCTTCCAAATGCCACAACCCCTGAATACAGTTCCTCATGTGGTGGTGACCCCCAACAATATCATTATTTTTGTTGCTACTTCACGGCTGTAGATTTGCTACTGTTATGAATCATAATGTAAATATCTGATATGCATGATGTATTCACTAGACCCAATTTGGCACAAAAACCCGATACGCCCAAATTTGAATACTGGTGGTGTTGCGGGGGGGGGCAGATTGATTTTGTAATTTGGGGATTACAGTTTCTGGGGATTTATAGTTCACCTACAATCAAAGAGCATTCTGAACTCCACCAATGATGGAAGGAACCAAACTTGGCACACAGAACTCCATGACCAACAGAAAATAAGGGTTTGGTTGGCATTGACCTTGAGTTTTGGAGTTGTAGTTCACCTACATCCAGAGAGCACTGTGGACTCAAAAAAGATGGATCTGGACCAAACTTTGCACGAATATGCATTATGCCCAAATGTGAACACTGATGGAGTTTGGGGGAAATAGATCTTGACATTTTGGAGTTGTATTTGCTGGGATTTATAGTTCACCAACAATCAAAGAGCATTCTGAACTCCACCAATGATGGAATTGAACCAAACTTGACACACAGAACTCCCTTGATGAACAGAAAATACTGTAAGGGTTTAGTGGGCATTGACCTTGAGTTTTGAAGTTGTAGTTCACCTACATCCAGAGAGCACTGTGGACTCAAACAATGATAGACCAAACTTGGCACGAATACACAATATGTTCAAATATGAACAGTAATGGAGTTTGGGGGAAATAGACCTTGACATTTGAGAGTTGTAATTGCTGGGATTTATAGTTCACTTACAATCAAAGCACATTCTGAACCCCACCAATGAGAGATTTGGGCCAAACTTCCCACACAGAAAATACTATTTTCTGATGGTCTTTGGTGACCCCTCTGACACCCCCTGGCAACCCCCCAGGTGTCCCGACCCCCAGGTTGAGAAACACTGACTTAGGTGATCCCTTGTTGTCCAAGTAGGATTGTCTTCCAATATTGGTGTCCTGGCGGTGGGTCCGTAGGTGACTGTGCAGCCTTATTCTTGACTTGCATATTTTCCTCCAGTGAGGGCATCGGTTTCCAGGTGGAAGGCGGTCCCGGTCAGGGTTGGCTTGACGCGCCTTCTTCTTGGCACGTTTCTCTCTTTCACCCTCCATTTTTTTCCGAATGAAGCAGAGAGTGTTTGAGGACGGGGACACCAGCCACCGGGAGGAGCTGTCACTTCACCGTCCTCTTGTGACACCGATGGAGTACTTTCTCATTCTTTTGCATGTTGCTGGAGATTTCTTATGGCCTCGTAAATTAGTTAAATTAGCCTCTCTGCATAAGCGGTACCTAAATTTCCTACTTGACAGATGCAACTGTCTTTTGGGCTGCAAAGGTCGACAGCAAGCTAGACAAATGGTTGGGTGCTTACTCCGACCTGGGCTGGCTTCAAACTCATGACCTTTTGGTCAGTATAATAATAAACCTTTATTTATAACCTGCTACCATCTCCCGAAGGACTCGGTGCGGCGTACAAGAGGCTGAGACCCAATACATCAATAAACAACAACAATACATCCATAAATAACTCAAGCAATAGACATTAACAATGACAGCACGATGCAATTAAAATCAGTGTCAGGGCCAGTTGTAATGGATTAAAAAATTAAAAACTCGGCATAACTGGGTGAAATAGATAGGTATTTTTGGAGAAAGATAGGGCGTGCAGACAATCCTAGATTTCTAGTAAAGTACATTTGGGACAAAGTGCTTTGGGGTTTCCTATTCTGGGAAGGCACACTGGAACAGCCACATTTTCAAACTCCTCCTAAAGACTGCCAGCGTCGGAGCATGCCTGATATCCTTGGGGAGTGAATTCCAGAGTCGAGGGGCCACCACAGAGAAGGCCCTGTCCCTTGTCCCCACCAATCGCGCTTGCGATACAGGTGGGATTGCGAGCAGGGCCTCTCCGGAAGATCGAAGGGAGTGCGTGGGTTCGTAAATGGAGATGCGGTCACGCAGGTAGGCAGGTCCCAAACCATTTAGGGCTCTGTAGGTAAGCACCTGCACCTTGAATTGGGACCAGAAAATGAATGGCAGCCAATGGAGCTCCTTAAACAGGAGGGTTGACCTCTCCCTGTAAAGAGCACCAGTTAACAATCTGGCCCGTTGAACCAATTGAAATTTCCAGGCCGTTTTCAAGGGTAGCCCCACATAGAGTGCATTGCAGTAGTCCAATGTGGAGGTGACTAAGGCATGGACCACCCTGGCCAGATCTGCCTTCACGAGGTACGGTCACAGTTGGCACACGAGTCTTAATTGTGCAAAGGCCCTCCCGGCCACTGCCGACGCCTGAGCTTCAAGCGTAAGTGATGAGTCCAGGAAAGGACACCCAAACTGCGGACCTGTGACTTCAGGGGGAGTGTAACCCCATCCAGCACTGGTTGCCACCCTATACCTCGATCCAGTTTACGATCGACCAGGAGGACCTCTGTCTTGTCGGGATTGATCTTCAGCTTGTTCCTCCTCATCCAGACAGCCACAGCGGTCAGGCACTCGTCCAGCAGTAGTGATTTTAATGTAGCTGACTCCCAACCAGATGCTCCGCCACCCGGTCCTAATAGGGGCCATGCTAGTTTTCTCTGTATTGTTCCAATTTTAGTATATGTGCTGCCGAAGAAAGCACCTCGTGGGTTTTCATGGCTGAAGTAGGATGCGAACCTTGGTTCCTCAAAGTTCTGGTCCGAAGTCGAACCGTGGCGCTCTCTTTGAGGTGCAAGCGCAGAAAGGAATGCCTGCTCTCCTCCAAAGCGGCTTCTCCGGAGATTTGGACGGTGTGGCTTTTTCTATTCTCCTGCTCAGCCTGGATGATTTCACCCTCTGGGATTTAGCACGAGTGTGATTATCAATTAACTGGGCCTTGGAGGGTGTCATTTCCCCAACTCCCCCCCAACACACTTTCCAACAACCTGAGTGAGGAGATTTACCAAAATCCTCTTTTCAGATCAGAGCTAAGGTGCTTTCCCGGCTTCAATCCTCTCTGTCTGCTTAATGCACATTTCTCCAGTGGCAGAAAATGGGGAGCTGCACGCCGGAGGATTTCATTTAAAGTTATTTTCTGCAAGCCCGTTTCATACCCTTCTTTTATCTCAAACGGGAGTGATGCAAAGCTCGGCCTTCATAGAATCCGATTTTGGCCTGCATCAATAGGAGCATAGTGTCTAGATCTAAGGAAGTAATGCTACCCCTCTATTCCGCTTTGGTTAGACCACACCTGGAATATTGTGTCCAATTCTGGGCACCACAATTCAAGAGAGATCTTGACAAGCTGGAATGTGTCCAGAGGAGGGCGACTAAAATGATCAAGGGTCTGGAGAACAAGCCCTATGAGGAGCGGCTTAAGGAGCTGGGCATGTTTAGCCTGAAGAAGAGAAGGCTGAGAGGAGATATGATAGCCATGTATAAATATGTGAGAGGAAGCCACAGGGAGGAGGGAGCAAGCTTGTTTTCTACTTCCCTGGAGACTAGGAAGTGGAACAATGGCTTCAAACTACAAGAGAGGAGATTCCATCTGAACATTAGGAAGAACTTCCTGACTGTGAGAGCCGTTCAGCAGTGGAACTGTCTGCCCCGGAGTGTGGTGGAGGCTCCTTCTTTGTAAGCTTTTAAACAGAGGCTGGATGGCCATCTGTCGGGGGTGCTTTGAATGCAATTTCCTGCTTCTTGGCAGAATGGGGTTGGACTGGATGGCCCATGAGGTCTCTTCCAACTCTTTGATTCTATGATTTGATTCTATGATTCTATGAGAAGCAAAGCAGTGGAAGAAACCCCAAGGGCGATCAAGTTCAACAGCATTCTGCAAGGCAGGAAGACACCGGTTCTCCCTCGTTGGCCAAGTAGGATGGTCTTCCAGGATCAGTGTTCTGGTGGGTCCGTAGGTGACTGTGGAGGCCTATTCTTGATCTGCATCTTCTTCCACAGTGAGGGCATTGGTTTTCAGCTGGAAAGCGGTCTCAGTTGGGTTTGGCTTGACGCGCCTTCCTCTTGGTACGTTTCTCTCTTTCGCTCTCCATCCGTGCCTCTTCAAATTCTGCAGCACTGCTCATAGAATCTGACATCAGTTGGAAGAGACCTCGTGGGCCATCCAGTCCAACCCTCTGCCAAGAAGCAGGAAAATAGCATTCAAAGCAACCCCAACAGATGGCCACCCCTCTTTAAAAGCTTCCAAAGAAGTAGCCTCCACCACACTCCAGGGCAGAGAGTTCCACTGCTGAACAGCTCTCACAGTCAGGAAGTTCTTCCTCATGTTCAGATGGAATCTCCTCTCTTGTAGTTTGAAGCCATTGTTCCATTGCGTCCTAGTCTCCAGGGAAGCAGAAAACAAGCTTGCTCCCTCCTCCCTGTGGCTTCCTCTCACATATTTATACATGGCTATCATATCTCCTCTCAGCCTTCTCTTCTTCAGGCTAAACATGCCCAGCTCCTTAAGCCGCTCCTCATAGTGCTTGTTCTCCAGACCCTTGATCATTTTAGTCGCTCTCCTCTGGACACATTCCAGCTTGTCAATATCTCTCTTGAATTGTGGTGCCCAGAATTGGACACAATATTCCAGGTGTGGTCTAACCAAAGCAGAATAGAGGGGTAGCATGACTTCCCTAGATCTAGACACTATGCTCCTATTGATGCAGGCCAAAATCCCATTGGCTTTTTTGCTGCCACATCACATTGTTGGCTCATGTTTAACTTGTTGTCCACGAGGACTCCAAGATCTTTTTCACACGTACTGCTCTCGAGCCAGGCATCCCCATTCTATATCTTTGCATTTCGTTTTTCCTGCCTAAGTGGAATATCTTGCAGTGGTCACAGCTGACCTCCAACTGGAGCACTCGTGGGCCAGGGCTTCCCAGTTCTCAGTGTCAATGCCACAGTTTTTAAGGTTGGCTTTGAGTCCATCTTTAAATCTCTTTTCCTGTCCTCCAACATTCCGTTTTCTGTCCTTGAGTTCGGTTGTGCTAGACTAGAGTGTTCTGCATGGCAATTCTAACTACTCTCAAAGAGAAACAGATTATAAAAGTTGGAAACTGGCATAATGGGCAAGTTGTTGTGTTTGATAAAGGAGAAGACAACTGGCAAAGGATGGGAACCATTGGAATCGTTCATAAAGAAAAAAGAAAACAGAAGAAAGCTTGCCATTTTTGACACTTAAGTAAAATATTGAGATAGTGCTAAGATAAGGGACTGGGATAATAATAATAATATTTTCATTTGGTTGTTGTAAGTTTTTCGGGCCCTATGGCCATGTTCTAGAAGCAGTCTCTCCTGAAGCATTCTCTCACACCTAGCTCCAACAGTTAAGAGTTCTTTGTCCCATCCTGGTCAGTCCACAGATATATAAACCCAATTTTCCTTATGCCGTTGTGCCTGGGGGCTATAACTCTTAGTGAAGGCGACATAGTCGTGACATCTTTCCCCCAGGGGATTGCTTCTTGCCTTCCTTTAGATAACTGGAACTCCCAAGGACCAAAACACTGTAGATAACTCAAAATAGGTTTTATTGTTCACAAAGAGTTATCCCTTTAAGGCAATAAGCTGGAGTTTCAAAGGGGTAAAGGAAATATACATTACAGTCTCTGATTGTCTTGGGTCCAAGGAGATTTCACAGCTGAGAAGCTTTTCCTGTTCCCTCTTTTCTCAATGGCTGTGAAGGTCGGAACAAACACAACCCCCAGTCCAATGGCCTATGTTGAAGGCACAGAGTCTTCCTTTTGATGCCAAAGGACCGGTTTGAAGGCGCTTGGGTCTCCTCAACGTTGTCCAGGGCAATCTGGACATGAAGTATGAGTCCCAATGGGAAAAACCTTAGAATTGGTGATGAGAGGTAACTTAATTAAGGGATTTAGAGCCAAGTCTCTTTCTCACGTCTGATAGAAAGTTTGATGGTAGAATGGAAAAGGAAAAGCTCTGCCCTCCTCCAGGAAGAGGTGGAGCCAAGCAATTAGGCTGAGGAAGCAATATAACTGGTGCAAACAACATTGATTGACAGCTATAAATAACCAATCAATCCAACTATACATTTACAAAGTAAGCAAGTATGGGCATGTTATACAGTTTAAACCTTTGCACTTTAAAGTTCTACACACAAGTGGTGCCACTCGCACCGTGACATACCTAGTTTCCAACAGACTTCACAACCTCTGAGGATGCCTGTCATAGATGCAGGCAAAACGTCAAGAGAGAATGCTTCTGGAACATGGCCAGACAGCTCAAAAAACCTACAACAACCCAGTGATTCCGGCCATGAAAGCCTTCGACAATACAATATTTTCATTATACGTCTTCAGGGTGGGAGGTGAGAAATCCATTTTCACTGTTTACTTTCTTATTTTATTGTTATTGTTTTTAGGGGGAGAGCAGGGGAAGATAATTTTTAGTAGATGTGTATATGATATAAGTAATGTATTAGAAAATTACCTACTTTACAAATTGTATATTTCTGGGAGGGGGGGGAATCAATATAGAGATTCCAAGCCTTCCTGGAGATTCCATCTGAACATGAGGAAGAACTTCCTGACTGTGAGAGCCGTTCAGCGGTGGAACTCTCTGCCCCGGAGTGTGGTGGAGGCTCCTTCTTTGGAAGCTTTGAAACAGAGGCTGGATGGCCATCTGTCAGGGGTGCTTTGAATGCAATATTCCTGCTTCTTGGCAGAATGGGGTTGGACTGGATGGCCCAGGAGGTCTCTTCCAACTCTTTGATTCTATGATTCTATGATTCACCAAACTACACAAACCAAGATTCTATAGGAGAGAGCTGTGTCACTTAAAGTGGTATCAAACTGCTATAACTGTGCAGTGTAGATGCCTCCCTGTTTGCACCATTCTTCCTACAAGCCAAATCCGTCACTTCTGCTAACTAGGTGATTCCCGATTGTCAAGTTTGTCCTTGTTTATCTTCCGCACACTTTCCCCTGGCAGCTGCTGCTCAGCCGAATCATTGACTGTGACGGAAAATCAACCAGAGACATTTAAGGAAAATTGGGCAGACGCCGGTCGGTTGCCGCTGACCGGCCTGGAAAACAAGATTTTCCTGCAGCCTCTTCATTGAACGGCTCCTAATTATGGTGTCACCCGGAGCCCATTTGTTCCCAAGCAGAATGACATCTGTTTCATCGACAGCCGTCGCTTCTCCTGCGTAATTGAAATTACTGTTTTTAGTGTACATTGTCAGAAACACACAAAAATGACATTCCCGCCACAGTGACAGAAGCGGCTTAGATTCACTGCAGAGCAAAACAGGCATTGTCAGGCTCACTAAAAAGGCAAGCTGGGCCCCTTTTTGTCCTTTGCAAATAGAAAAGGCTCATTATCAGTAACGCTAATGAATGGTTGTCCAACGTCAGAGAAGAGCAGCAAGTGGTTGTGCAGCTACCGGGGAGATTTGTTGCACATTTCAAGTACACAGCAGGCAGGTCAAATGATTGTGTGTGTGTGTGTGTATGTATGTGTGTATATATATGTGTGTGTGTATGTGTGTATATGTGTGTGTGTGTGTGTGTGTGTGTGTATATATATATATATATATCCAGTCTTTAGCCACAAAGGCTGTCAATGCATCTTATAACTGATTAACTTAATGGTGAAATAAATAAGTTAAACAAGTCCGAATACACAAGGAAAAATCAATGGAGATAAGTGAAACAGATATTGCCAGTTCTTCTCTTTCTCCAAAGCCAGGGCAGTGGCAGTTGGTTTGGAGGGAAGCCTATCCAGCTGCTAATGGACTTAGCCATGTTCGTGTTTCTTCTTCTCTCCTTCCATCTACTTCTGGATCTAGGCCTCGTGGAGCTATGTCTGCCTCTTTTTCTCTTACTCCTAGGCTAGGGCAGTGGCAGTTGGGAAAGAAGGCTTTCCAGCTGCTTATGGGCTAAACCTTGGTGGAGTTTTTTTTTCTCTTCTTCCTCCAAAAAGAAGGCAGTGGCAGTTGGGGTACTTCTGGGCTATGGTATGATGAAATTGTGCCTACTTGGCTTCCTCTCTTCCTCCAAGGCCAGGGCAGTGGCAGTTGGGATGAAAGGAGGGCTTTCGCCCTACTTCTAGATCTGGGCATCATGGAGCCATGTCTGCCTCTTTTTCACTCCCTTCTGGGCCAGGGCAGTGGCAGTTGGGATGGAGGGAGGGTCTTCCCTCTGCTTCGAATGGAGTTGTGCCTGCTTCTCTCCCTCTGAGTCAAGAGCAGTGGCAGTTGGGATAAATCAGGTTCCAGCTCTGTGGGCACAAACATGCTAAGTAAGAGCCCTGCTTGATGGCCAACAGGGACACAAGACCCCCTGTGGAAGCTGGGCCAAGGCACCTGGGAGATGTCAAGGTGAGATAGATGCATGATTTATAGCAGTGGTTCTCAACCTGGGGTTCCCAGATGTTTTTGGCCTACAACTCCCAGAGATCCTAACAGGTGGTAAACTGGCTGGGATTTCTGGGAGTTGTAGGCCAAAAACATCTGGGGACCCCAGGTTCAGAACCACTTATTAATAGTTTCCCAATCAACACCCTTCCTGGAAACGCTGCACGCTGGACTGAATGCCTCAGAGGCAAGCAAAAATAAACACAGCAGAGTACTTATCGGCAGAGTATAACTGCACTATCTGAACTTGTTCTGCTTATTGTTTAGGAAAACTCTCTGATTCAGTTTTCATCCAAATTCAAGAGGCTGTTCATCTTGACATGTTGCTCTATATACAACTATACACCCAGAGATCAGAACTGACATATACAGCAATATAATGACGTAGCAACAGATACAATCAATGAAACGCATGGGCAAGACAGTTTGGCAAGAAGAGACTCATGGCAAGAGAAAGAAGGAGTGTTTCCTGCCTTCTTTTATACCCACAATCATCAGCAGCAGCAGCAGCTTCCTAGCAGACTGTGCAAGGAAGCTGATGAAACCATGAACCATCTCCCCACTTCTTTTCTCCCTCTGAAAGTAGGGCAATGGCAGTTGGGATGAAGAGTTTGTTTCTGGGCCTAGGCTTGAGGGAGCTGTGGCTTCTTCTCTTCATCCATGGCCAGGGCACTGGCAGTTGGGATGGATGGAGGACTTCCATCTGCTTCTGGGCCTTGGCATATTGGAGCTGTGCCTGCCTCTTCTTCTCTACCTCTGAGACCAAAGCAATGGTAGTTGGGATGAAGGGAAGGCCCTGCCTCTGCTTCTGGGCCTAGGAATGAGGGAGCTGTGGCTTCTTCTCTTCACCCATGGCCAGGGCAGTGGCATTTTGGGATGGATGGAAGACTTCCCATCTGCTTCTGGGCCTTGGCATGATGGAACTGTGCCTGCTTCTCCTTCTCTACCTCTGAGACCAGAACCGCCCCATCCATCCTAACATTTAGGAAACGGGTGAAGACGTGGCTGTGGAGTCAGGCCTTCGAGGAATGAGACAACACCATAGGACTCTGGATGGAAGTGGATATAGATCCATCTTAATAGGACAACTGACCACTGTAGTTTTATATTTAGTGTATTTTAAAGTTGATGTGTAATTTGTGATATATGATATTTTAATGAATGTATATGTTTTTATGGCTGTAAACCGGGCTGAGTCCCTCCACGAGGTTGAGAAGCTCGGTATACAAAACTGTGAAATAAATAAATAATAAATAAATGGCAGTTGGGATGAAGGGAAGACCCTGCCTCTGCTTCTGGGCCTAGGAATGAGGGAGCTGTGGTTTCTTCTCTCATTCCATGCCTAGGGCAGTGTCAATTGGGATGGATGGAAGGGTTTCCATCTGCTTCTGGGCCTTGGCATGATGGAGCTGTGCCTTCCTCTTCTCTCCCTCTGAGGCAAGGGCAGTGACAGTTGGGATGAAGGGAGGGCCCTGGATCTGCTTCTGGGCCTAGGCATGAGGGAGCTGTGGCTTCTTCTCTTCACTCATGGCCAGGGCACTAGCAGTTGGGACGGATGGAAGACTTTCCATCTGCTTCTGGGCCTTGGCATGATGGAGCTGTGCCTGCCTCTTCTTCTCTACCTCTGAGACCAGGGAAATGGCAGTTGGGATGAAGGGAGGGCCCTGGATCTGCTTCTGGGCCTAGGCATGAGGGAGCTGTGACTTCTTCTCTTGTTCCATGGCCAGGACAGTGGCAGTTGGGATGGATGGAAGAGTTCCATCTGTTTCTGGGCCTTGGCATAATGGAGCTGTGCCTGTCTCTCCTTCTCTACCTCTGAGACCAGGGCAATGGCAGTTGGGATGAAGGGAGGGCCCTGGATCTGCTTCTGGGCCTAGACATGAGCGAGCTGTGGCTTCTTCTCTTCATACATGGCCACAGGGCAATGGCATTTGGGATGGATGGAAGACTTCCATCTGCTTCTGGGCCTTGGCATGAAGGAGCTGTGGCTGCTTCTCTTCACCCATGGCCAGGGCAGTGGCATTTGGGATGGATGGAAGACTTTCCATCTGCTTCTGGGCCTTGGCATGATGGAATTGAGCCTGCCTCTTCTTTTCTCCTTCCATCTACTTCTGGGAATGAATAGAAATGTTCCTGGTGGTATTGGGAATTGCCACAACAAGAGAAATGACATTTGGTTGCTTTTTGTAAACCCTGAAAACTACAAATCCCATGGCTCTCAGCAACATGTACCTGGAGGATTATAATGTTGCCGTAGCGCAGGCAGGATGCCGGTGTTCCAGTTTGCTTGCAAAGCGTGTGCATCCAAAGAGCCACCCGCACGCCTTTCCACATTTGTCACAGAACTGATTTATTAACCCTCTGCTGAGATCAATCAGCCTGTCAGCTTTCTGCAGCCGCTTTCCTCCGCATCCATTTATTACATCAAAACAGAAAGATAAACAAACCTTCTCTCTTCCTTCCTGACAACAGTCAGATCTCTGTAATGAGCCCACTCCCCTCCTCAAGACGGAGGAGATGGCTTTGAAGGCAGGAGTCTCTTTCTGCTGGCAATGGCCAGAAAAGTGCCGGGAAAGAGAGCCTGGCCATCTTTCCCTTTTCAGGCCCCTTTCTGAAATATGAGCTTTGGCCCATTCTAGCCTTTTCCTCCCTTGGTTCCTTGAAAAGGCATCCTCTCTTCTCTTTCTTTTCCGGATGGCTCCGGCTCCAATGCGCCTTGACAAAGGCTTGACGGCTCGAAGACTTGAATCCATTTCAAACCCGGCACTCCAAAGCAATTGAGAAGGTGGGAGCCGGAACATTTGCATGACAATTTTTAATCATTTTTGATGAAGGGAACCCCCTGGTGGTAATTTCTCTTCCATTCTTGGCCTCCTGCATTTGAGAAAAACTCAATAAAAATGGGTGATCAAATTGCTCCTGATAGCTGAAAAGGCAGCTGGGCTTGCATTTTGCATGATCTCATCCCCTTTGTAAAAGGAGCGTCGGCCATGATAGGCACCCAGAAGACACGCTTTCTACCTTCCTTTTCTTCTTTTTCCATTTCTTTGATAGCTGTTAGAATAATTTCTTTGGAAAGGGATGATTCTCTCCATCTTCATTGTTCCCATCGTTGGGTGAGATCGAACAGAGGGCTGGGCAATTTTCCACACATTGAGATGTGCATGTGCAATGCAATACTTTGCTGAATGCTAATGATGTGTGCAGTCAAGGCACAACCACATGTACATGTGCTTCCATGTGCAATATGCTTCTGAGTGCATCACATGTGCAATTCTGCTTCCAGGATCTTGGATGTTGACATTCACATCTAACCACATATATAGACTCATAGAATCCTAGAGTTGGAAGAGACCTCATGGGCCATCCAGTCCAACCCCATTCTACCAAGAAGCAGGAATATTGCATTCAAAGCACCCCTGACAGATGGCCATCCAGCCTCTGCTCACAGATATATAAAATCACAGAGCAACAGACCTCACTACCTCTGAGGATGCTTGCCATAGATGCAGGCGAAACGTCAGGAGAGAATGCCTCTAGACCATGGCCATATAGCCTGAAAAAACCTACAACAACCCAATCAAGGGTCGATTGACACCTCCAAAACAGAGGATGCCTGCAGGCAACAGAGGCTAGGCAAAAGATAATGATGCTGAATGGATCCATCCAAGCCCTTCCGACAGATGGTCATCCAGCCTCTGCTTCAAAAACTCCAGGGAAGGAGATTACAGAGGAATATTCCACTGCCAAACAGATCTTACTATCAGGAAATTCTTCCAGATGTTTTTATGAAAATCTCTTTTCCTGAAGTTTGAATCCAGCTGGAGGTCAGCTAAGACCAGCAGTGCTGAAGAATTTGAAGAGGCACGAATGGAGTGCAAAAGAGAAAAACGTGCCAAGAGGAAGGCGCATCAAGCCAACCCCAACCAAGACCACCTTCCACCTGGAAACCAATGCCCTCACTGTGGGAGAACATGCATGTCAAGAATAGGGCTCCACAGTCACCCACCAGTACACTGAGCCCCACAACTGGTTGGAGATATTGACAAGCTGGAATGTGTCCAGAGGAGGGTGACTAAAATGATCAAGGGTCTGGAGAACAAGCCCTATGAGGAGCGGCTTAAGGACTGGGCATGTTTAGCCTGAAGAAGAGAAGGCTGAGAGGGAGACATGATGATGGCCATGTATAAATATGTGAGAGGGAGCCACAGGGAGGAGGAGGGAGCAAGCTTGTTTTCTGCTTCCCTGGAGACTAGGACACAAGGGAACAATGGCTTCAAACTACAAGAAAGGAGATTCCATCTGAACATGAGGAAGAACTTCCTGACTGTGAGAGCCGTTCAGCAGTGGAACTCTCTGCCCCGGATTGTGGTGGAGGCTCCTTCTTTGGAAGCTTTTAAACAGAGGCTGGATGGCCATCTGTCAGGGGTGATTTGAATGCAATATTCCTGCTTCTTGGTAGAATGGGGTTGGACTGGATGGCCCATGAGGTCTCTTCCAACTCTTTGATTCTATGATTCTATGTTCCTGAAGTTTGAATCCAGCTGGAGGTCAGCTGTGACCAGCAGTGCTGCAGAATTTGAAGAGGCATGAGTGGAAGGCAAAAGGGAGAAACGTGCCAAGAGGAAGGTGCCTCAAGCCAACCCCAACCGAGACCGCCTTCCACCTGGAAACCAATGTCCTCGCTGTGGGAGAAGATGCAGGTCAAGAATAGGGCTCCACAGTGACCTACGGACCCACCAGTACACTGATCTTGTAAGACCATCCTACTCGGACAATGAGGGATCACCTAAGTAAGTACCTCTTAATTTCGTCCCGCAATTCCTACCAGCCTACCATCTGTTAGGAATTGTGAGAGTTGAAGTCCAAAATACCTGGGGGGAGGGCCAAAGTTGGCCCGTGCCTGATCTACACTCATCATCGTAAACAGTGAATCTGCTCCAAGGTTCAGTCCAAGGTCCTAAATCATTTCCCCTTTAACAAAACCTGGACTCTCCGATCTGCAAAGAGGAGAGCCGTCAGCTAGCAATACTCTGAATTCATTCTGTGAGCAAAGCTTTAGCAGAAGTGTTTTATCTTTCTCTCTCTTTCTCCTTCTTCCCCCATTAAAGTACTTTCCCCCCTTTTCAATTCTACCTGCCCAAAACGTTCTTTTGTGCTAATCTAGCTTTGATTTCTGCCAACGCCATTAATTGCAAATATCCTTTGGTCCCTTCTAAAGAATTGAATATGCATTTGCCCATAATTCAGCAATTTGGAGGAATTCAGACTACACTTGGGCTCATTCCGAGTCTGTCACTTTGACATTACTGCATCTATAATAATCTGGCCACCGATCAGATCTCGACTGAATTGCTGAAATCGTTCAGGTAATTATGCAAGTGACTTTCCCCATTTTTTTCCCCTTCTATCAGCAATTCTCCGGAGGAAATCTTCTCTTTAGAAGGGTGAATGCAAATGAGGGTGGGGCTGAAACTCAGCTCAGACTTGATCTTGTACAATGCTATTAGACGTCACTCCTTCCCTTGGAAGTTGGTGGGTCCCTTGACATGCGGGCAATGCATTTCCTTAGGTAATATCTCTTTTAGGATGATTTGCTTTCAACACATCTGAAGAGTGTTCACAGAATCATAGAAGCATATCTTTACTTACTTACTTACTTACTTACTTAGGCAATTACTCATTGGCTGAGTAGGATAGTCTTCCAGGGTGGGTCCGTAGGTGACTGTTGAGCCCTATTATTGACCTGCATCTTCTCCCACAGTGAAGGCATTGGTTTCCAGGTGGAAGGCGGTCCCAGTCGAGGTTGTCTTGACGTGTCTTCCTCTTGGCTCTTGGCATGTTTCTCTCTTTGCCTCTTCAAATTCTACAGCACTGCTGGTCACAGCTGACCTCCAGCTGGAGCGCTCAAGGGCCAGGGCTTCCCAGTTCTCAATGTCTATGCCAGAGTTTTTAAGGTTGGCTTTGAGCCCATCTTTAAATCTCTTTTCCTGTCCACCAACATTCCGTTTTCCATTCTTGAGTTCAGAATAGAGCAACTGCTTTGGGAGACAGTGGTCGGGCATCCGGACAACGTGGCCGGTCCAGTGGAGTTGATGGCAGAGGACCATCGCTTCAATGCTGGTGGTCTTTGCTTCTTCCAGCATGCTGACGTTTGTCCACCTGTCTTCCCAAGAGATTTGCAGGATTTTCTGGAGGCAGCACTGATGGAATCGTTCCAGGAGTTGCATGTGACGTCTGTAGACAGTCCACGTTTCGCAGGCATATAGCAGGGTTGGGAGGAGAATAGCTTTATAAGCAAGCACCTTGGTCTCCCTACGGATATCCTGGTCTTCAAACACTCTCTGCTTCATTCAGAAAAATGCTGCACTCGCAGAGCTCAGGTGGTGTTGTATTTCAGTGTCAGTGTTGACTTTTGTGGAGAGGTGGCTGCCAAGGTAGTGGAAATGGTCAACATTTTCTAATGTTACACCATTAAGCTGTATTTCTGGCATTGGAGAGGGATTGGCTGGTGACTGCTGGAACAGCACTTTGGTTTTCTTGATGTTCAATGACAGCCGAGCTTCTCGTATGCTTCTGCAAAGGTGTTTAGAGTGGCTTGTAGATCTTCTTCTGAATGCGCACAGACGACGTTGTCATCAGCATACTGGAGTTCTATAACAGATGTTGTTGTAACCTTGGTTTTGGCTTTCAGTCTGCTGAGGTTGAATAGCTTGCCATCTGTCCGATAGATAATTTCCACTCCGGTGGGAAGCTTCCCATCAACAAGATGAAGTATCATAGCGATGAAGATGGATATCATAGACTCATGGATTTGTACACCTCTGACCCTTAGGAATCTTTTTTCCAGCAGCTTGAATGCATTGCTTCATTGTGTCCTAGTTTTCAGAATAGAAGGAAATGAGCTTCCCCCTTCCTTTCAAGTATTTAAACACAGCTTTCATGACCCTTCTCATTTTTTTCTTCTTCAGGCTAAACATCCCCACCTCCCTAAGCTATTCCTCAGAGGGATTCATAGTTTCCAGACTTTTGATCATTTTGGTTGTCCTTCTCTGGACACTTTCCAGCTTGACATGTCCTCCATTGAATTGCTTTGCCCAGAACTGGACACAGGGTTATTATTCCAGGTGAAGAGGTCTGACCAAAGCAGAAGAGAGTAGAACTATGGTTTCCTTCCATCTGGATATTATACTCCTTTGGATGCAGCCTAGAATCACATTGGCTGTTTTAGCTGCCGCATAACACTGTTGACTTATATTCAGCTTGAAGTCTAAGACTGCTTTCATATGTACTGTTTACAAGCCAAGTGTGACCCACAGTTTGATTGTCTTCTGTCGGTTACATTCTTCTCAAGAGGAGCTCTTGCTGGTGTTGGTTGGTGAGGAATGAACTCATCTTGTCTAGTACTCTGTTCCAATTTGATCTTGCTTTGCAGAAGCTGAAAGTATAGAACTTTGCTCAGATTTAGTCTTGCGAGACAGCAAGGCATAGTGGGTTGGTGTGTGGGCAAGGATATTGGAAGACCAGGATTTTAATCTCCTTTCAACCATGGACACTAAATGCGTAACCTCAGGCAAGGCATACTCTCTCAACCCAAGAGGAATGCAAGGACAACCCCCTCAAACTAATTCCGCCCATAAATCAAAAATGTCTTGAAAGCACACAATAACAAAGTATGGATGTAAAGAAGAGCTTTCCAGGGTGCTGAGCAATGAGTTCAGGACCTTGGGGAGCTCTTATTTTCACAATGAGTTCAGAACATTGGATAGCTCCTATTTCCACATTTTGTTTCAGGACCCCGGATAGCTCCAATTTCCACAATTGGTTCAGGACCCTGGATAGCTCCTTCAGTAGGCAGTTGTTGTTGTTTATTCGTTCAGTCGCTTCTGACTCTTTGTGACCTCATGGACCAGCCCATGCCAGAGCTCCCTGTCAGCCGTCACCACCCCCAGCTCCTTCAAGGTCAAGCCAGTCACTTCAAGGATACCATCCATCCATCTTGCCCTTGGTCGGCCCCTCTTCCTTTTTCCTTCCATTTTCCCCAGCATCATTGTCTTCTCTAAGCTTTCCTTTCTTCTCATGATGTGGCCAAAGTACTTCATCTTGGCCTCTACTATCCTTCCCTCCAATGAGCAGTCAGGGCTTTATTTCCTGAAGTATGGACTGGTTGGATCTTCTCGCAGTCCAAGGCACTCTCAGAACTTTCCTCCAACACCACAGTTCAAAAGCATCTCTCTTCCTTCGCTCAGCCTTCCCTAAGGTCCAGCTCTCACATCCATAGGTTACTACAGGGAATACCATGGCTTTGACTAGGCGGATCTTTGTTGCCAGTCTGATGTCTCTACTCTTTACTATTTTATCAAGATTGGACATTGCTCTCCTCCCAAGAAGTAAGCGTCTTCTGATTTCCTGGCTACAGTCTGCGTCTGCAGTAATCTTTGCACCTAGAAATACAAAGTCTGTCATGGCCTCCATGTTTTCTCCCTTTATTTGCCAGTTATCAATCAGTCTTGTTGCCAGAATATTGGGTTTTTTTATGTTTAACTGCAACCCAGCTTTTGCACTTCCTTCTTTCCCCTTGATTAGCAGGCTTCTCAGCTTCTCCTCACTTTCTGCCATCAAAGTGGTATCATCTGCATATCTAAGGTTGTTAATGTTTATTCCAGCAATTTTAACCCCAGCCTTGCATTTGTCAAGCCCCGCACATAGCATGATGTGTTCTCCATACAAGCTGAATAGGTTGGGTGAGAGGATACAACCCTGTCGTACGCCTTTCCCAATCTTGAACCAGTCTGTTGTTCCATGGTCAGTTCTGACTGTTGCTACGTGGTCATTATACAGATTCCTCAAGAGAGAGATAAGGAGGTCGTGGTCCAAAACATCCAGGTCTTACTACTTTTTGTATGTGTCCATATCAATGACTATCAGTTTGCTAGTGTGGTGAAGTGTGAATTTTAATCTACAGTTATATATAGTAATAGATAGATGTTTAAAAGGGTAAGTATTTAAACTAGCATAATTGGGGGGATGGTAGCCAGCTTAGCTCACTCTGAGCTGAGTTGCCATGGAAAAAGGGGCGGAGCCAACTGCCACTTGGCAGGGCAGCCATTTTAAAACAGTTAGTCTGTAGTCAGCGAACTACAGGGAAGGCTGGTTCTGTTGTGTGTTGAGAACCAGTAAGGTAGTCTGTAGTCTAAGAACTACAGGGAAAGGCTGATTCTACTGTGTTGAGAATCAGGAAGGTTTTGGCTTTTAGCCTGTGTAGTTTAGATAGGTCGAGTTGACTTATTTATATTATTAGTCAGTGTATGAGCAAAAGGGGGAGAGAACCCTAATAAGAATCTTTACTGCAACAGAAATAACATAAGGAAAGAATAAGCTTGTACCTGAAGTAATCTGTTAAAGAAAGAAACACATTTTAAAGGAAAATAAGTTTAAAACCTGTTTAATGGAAGGAACAGTACTCTCAAGAGTTGTGTTATGAAATGTTATAAATGTAACCTCTGAAGAAATGTGCCTCTAAGAGTTAAGAAACATTGAAACCGTCAAGCTTCTTCTATACTTCAATAAACTTGTTACAGTTTCTTCTAAAGCCAAGTCTCTGTTACAAATACTTTCAAGTTAAGCTATGCTACACATTGAAGAAAGACCAAATCAATATTACAAGCTATTAGTTGTGTTATCAATTTAATAAGTCCTTACAAAGTGGTGGCTCCTTTACAAACTTTTGCAAATTGGTGGCATCGTTACAAACTGGGTGCCATCTTTACAAATTGGTGGCCTCTTTACACTAAGCATCCGTAAGTAAACTTTGGATAATTGCAAGCAGCTTCCCCTTTTTACAACTGAGCTTTTCGGAGGCATCGGGATCCCAAAAGCACAATTGCGGAAAGTTGGCGATGATGGTTGCACAGACTGATGACTGTCATTGTTGTCATGGGTCAACTTTGCAGCAAAACTCTGCCAGTCTTCATGGTTTCACAACAGTCCTTCATGGAGGAGGAGTGTGCCTTTTTTCTTTCTCTCTCTCTCTTTCTTTTTTCCCTTTCTCTCTCTCTCTTTCTCTCTTTAATTAAAAAAAAGTGAGCTGTTCCCCAGCCAGCAGCCCCTCGCAGCCATCTGCTGGAGTGCTTCGTTTCTCAAAGCAAATAGCTTATTACCAACGCGCACAAAAGGGGGTTTTATTTGAGGCAATTAAATAACAACCAAAAAAAATTATACAGCTGTGGGCTGCGAAATGTGGTTAATTAAATGACTTTTTCTCCCTCCCTCCTCCTGTAAATGGAGGGGGAAATCTGGCTGAAATGATACAGGAATAAGCTCATCTTCGCAGCTCTGAAAAGTTTGCAGCCATCGCCGGGTTTCTCTCTTTTGGAAAAAAGAGAAAGTAATAATAGTTACAACAACATCGGTTTAGATAGAAACACAACGGATCCTATATGCAATACACAATTGGAAAAGACTGCAGAATATCCTATAGATCAGTGTTGCTCAACCTGGGGGTCGGGACCCCTGGAGGGGTCGCGAGGGGGTGTCAGAGGGATCACCAAAGACCACAAGAAAACATAGTATTTTCTGTTGGTCATGGAGGTTCTGTGTGGGAAGTTTGGCCCAATTCAATCGTTGGTAGGGTTCAGAATGCTCTTTGATTGTAGGTGAACTATAAATCCCAGCAATTACAACTCCCAAATGTCAAGGTCTATTTTCTCCAAACTCCAACAGTGGTTACATTTGGGAATATTAAGAATTCGTGCCAAGTTTGGTCCAGATCCATCCTTGTTTGAGTCCACAGTGCTCTCTTGATGTAGGTGAACTACAACTCCCAAACTCAAGGTCAATGCCCACCAAACCCTTCCAGTATTTTCAGTTGGTCATGGGAGTTCTGTGTGCCAAGTTTGATTCAATTCCATAGTTGGTGGGGTTCAGAATGCGCTTTGATTGTAGGTGAACTATAAATCCCAGCAACTACAACTCCCAAGTGACAAAATCACCCCCCCCCCCATACCACCAGTATTCAAATTTGGGTGTATTGAGTATTTGTGCCAAATTTGGTCCAGTGACCTAAAATACATCCTGCATCTCAGATATTTACATTACAATTCAAAACAGCAGCAAAATGACAGTTATAAGTAGCAATGGAACTAATTTTATGGTTGGGGAGTCACCATAACAGCGTTTCTCAACCTGGGGGTCGGGACCCCTGGGGGGGTTGCCAGGAGGTGTCAGGGGGGTTACCAAACACCATCAGAAAACACAGTATTTTCTATCGGATCAGGTTCTGTGTGGGAAGTTTGCCCAATTCTATCGTTGGTTGGGTTCAAAATGCTCTTTGATTGTAGGTGAACTATAAATCCCAGCAACTACAACCTCTAAATGTCAAGGTCTATTTTCCCCAAACTCCCAGAAGTGTTCATGATTGGGCATATTAAGTATTCATACCAAGTTTGACATCAAGATCCTGGGAAGGAATCCCACGGGAGCATTGCAGTGCACCCAAATACCTGGACCGTGCTCTTACCTACAAGAAGCACTGCCTGAATATCAAGCAAAAAGTGGGCGCTAGAAACAATATCATACGAAAGCTGACTGGCACAACCTGGGGATCACAACCAGACACAGTGAAGACATCTGCCCTTGCGCTGTGCTACTCTGCTGCTGAGTATGCATGCCCAGTGTGGAACACATCTCACCATGCTAAAACAGTGGATGTGGCTCTTAAGAGACATGCCGCATTATCACGGGGTGTCTGCGCCCTACACCACTGGAGAAATTACACTGCTTAGCCGGTATTGCACCACCTGGCATCTGCTAGGGAGTAGCAACCAACAGTGAAAGGACCAAGGCACTGACATCTCCAGCTCATCCCTTGTTTGGGTATCAGCCAGCATGCCAACGACTTAAATCAAGAAAAGATCTACAGAGACACTCGCTGGAACACCCCAGCAAGTGAGAGTCCAAAAGTGGCAGGCTCAAACCCAGAACCTCAATCCATGGCTGATACCAATGAGAGACTCCCCCCTGGGCACACAGAAGACTGGGCGACTTGGAAGGCGCTGAACAGACTGCGCTCTGGCACCACGAGATGCAGAGCCAACCTCAAGAAATGGGGCTACAAAGTGGAATCCACGACATGCGAGTGTGGAGAAGAGCAAACCACTGACCACCTGCTGCAATGCACCCTGAGCCCCGCCACAGGCACAAGGGAGGACCTTCTTGCGGCAACACCAGAGGCACTCCAAGGGGCCAGATACTGGTCAAAGGACATTTAATCATCTACCAAGTTGCAAACTATGTGTCTTTTGTTTGTTTGTTTGTTCTGTCAAAAATGTAATATAACTGTTCGGTTTCTTGACACGATAAATAAATAAATAAATAAATAGGAAATTAATAAAATTGGAATTTTTCGCCACTGAAAATGTGATTATTATTTTTTTGTCGTATCAGGAGTGACTTGAGAAACTGCAAGTCGCTTCTGGTGTGAGAGAATTGGCCATCTGCAAGGACATTGCCCAGGGGACGCCTGGATGATTTGATGTTTTTATCATCCTTGTGGGAGACTTCTCTCATGTCCCTGCATGAGGAGCTGGAGCTGATAGAGGGAGCTCATCCACCTCTCCCCGGATTCGAACCTGCGACCTGTCGGTCTTCAGGGTTTAACCCACTGTGTCACTCGGGGCTCCTAATTCGGCTAATTAATGGGAAGGGACCACAAGGGCCATCTAGTCAACCCCCCTTCCATGCAAGAATTCACAACTAAAGCACTCCTGAAAAATGTACATTCAATCTAAGCTTAAAGATCTCCAAAGATCCAAAGTCCACCAAGGCAAACCATTCCACAGCCAAACAGTCTTGCAGTATATGATCAAAGACTTTCACTGTGGTATGTTTCCCAAGCTGTTTGGCCAGTGTGTTCTAGCAGCATCTCCTCCTGATGCTCTACCTGCATCTGTGACTAATGGCATCTTCAGAGGATCAGATGGTGGTCAAGCAAGTGGAGTAGAGATACTTGTAGAATGACAAAGGTGGGAGGAAAGAACACTTGTCTGTTAAACTAGTATGAAGGGTGCAATCAGCAAGCTTGGAAGTAGCCTTTGTTACCTTTGCAGTGTTTGTTTCCTGAAGTCATCCTTTGTCTGGGTAAAACCTTGATTGCTTACTATATGGAGACTTCCTGAGTCTGGGTGGCATTCCTTACTCATTGGTCAGGAAGATTTGCAAGATGGAAGGGGGTCGGACTGGATGGACTTTTGCAACTCTAGGATTCTAACATGCCTCCATTGGCATGGGCCAACTTGAGCCCTCCAGGTGTTTTGGACTTCAACTCCCACAATTCCTAACAGCCTACCGGCTGTTAGGAATTGTGGGAGTTGAAGTCCAAAACACCTGGAGGGCTGAAGTTTGCTCATGCCAGTTGCATAGCATTGAGCCATGTCAGTGAAGTTGGTATCCAATGTAGATTCCATGATTCTAAGAATGGCACCCTGTGCAATTACCAGCCGAACAAAATATAGTATTCCCATACCCATCCATGCAAAGAAATGCATAATGTAGTGCAAACAGATTGCAGAACCAAGACAGGGAGGGAGGGCTTAGGGAAACTGCAGGTTCTCTGTGATACTTACCTGTCATAGCGCTTCCACGGCACAGCATGCAGCGGGGTTTTTTCCCCGGCCGTGAGCGGAATCCCATTTTGCAGCCAGGCAAGCGTTAAATCTGCAATTTCACAGCCAAGGCCCCGATCGCATCCAAATCGCATGTTTGAACGGGGCTTCTAAATTGCGCTCTGGAGCTGATACATTTGTTCAGCAAAGGTCAGCCGGCACCGGGGAATGTCTCCTCTCGCCGAGATTTAACAAAGTGAGAAATTAATCTGTCAATGAGCGAGAGTGGGATATGGATGGAACAAAAGGGGGGAAAGGGGCACAGCTCACACTCACGAGGCCGGGACCTAAGTGGGGGAGGCTGCATCTACACTGCAGAATGAATGCAGCTTGACCCCACTTTAAGGGCCATGGCTTAGGGTTATGGAACCCAGGAAGTTGTACTTTGGTGAGGCACCAGCACTCTTTGGCAGAGAAAGCGAAGGAGATTGGGAGACTACAGCTCATAGGATTCCCCACCTTGAGCCATGGTTGCTAAAGGGGTGTCAAACCACATTAACTCTGCAGTGTAGATGCATCTCTAGAATCAGAGGGAGCTTCATGGGCTATGGAATCCAACTCTCTATGCCAGAGGTCCTCAAACTAAAGCCTGAGGGCCGGATATGGCCCTCCAAGGTGGTGGTATTGCACCACCTGACATCCGCCGGGAAGTAGCAGCCAATAGTGAAAGGACCAAGGCAGTGACATCTCTGGCCCATCCCCTGTTCAGATATCAGCCAGAACGCCAATGACTTAAATCAAGAAATAATTTTCTAAGATCTACAGAGACACCCCAGCAAGCGAGAGTCCAAAAGTGGCAGGCTAAAACCAAGAACGTCAATCTATGGCTGATACCAAATGAGAGATTCCCCCCTGGGCACACAGAAGACTTGGATGGCACTGAACAGACTGCGCTCTGGCCCCACGAGATGCAGAGCCAAGCTTAAGAAATGGGGCCCACAAAGTGGAATCCACGACATGCGAGTGTGGAGAAGAGCAAACCACTGACCACCTGCTGCAATGCACCTGAGCCCTGCCACATGCACCAGGGAGGACCTTCTTGCGGCAACACCAGAGGCACTCCAAGGGGCCAGAGACTGGTCAAAGGACATTTAATCAACTACCAAGTTTGCAAAATCTGTGTTTTTTTAATCTGTTTGTTTGTTTTTGTCCTGTTAGAAATGTAATACAATGTTATGGTTGCTGATGACACGATAAATAAAAATAGCAGTTTAAATAATGCACCAGTAAGGCCTTCTCATGGACCACCATCAGAATTTCGGGGGGGGGGGGGCCTGGGGGGGTCGGGGTGGTCGGGCTGGGGGCTTGTGCGGGGTTCGGCCTCTGAGCCATGTGCTGCCCTTTATATAGCGCAATGGCTGCCATGCCAAAACCCCACCCCTCCCCCCCCCCCCCCCCCTCCACCCCCCCCCCCCCCCCCCCCCCCCCCTCCCCCACCCCCCCCCCCCCCCCCCCCCCCCCCCACCCCCCCCCCCCGCCCCCCCCCCCCCCCCCCCCCCCCCCCCTGTTTCTACCCCACCACCATCTCCCCGATGGGGACTAGGAGCAGCTTACATGGGCCAAGCCCGGACAACATAATACAGCAATAAAATCAAAACATATACAGCAAACAACAACAAAATTATCAAAATAACATTAACAAAACTCAAGGTCAGGCCCACCAAACCCTTCCAGTATTTTCTGTTGGTCATGGGAGTTCATGGTGCACATGTGCAGGTGAGGGAAATCATGCGAGACTGGAGGGAGGCTTGTGCCGGCAGGTCCCTTCAAGACAGGGGGGTTCTGTGTGGGAAGTTTGGCCCAATTCTATCATTGGTGGGGTTCAGAATTCTTTTTGTAGGTGAACTGTAAATCCCAGCAACTACAACTCCCAATGTCAAGGTCTATTTTCCCCAAACTCCACCAGTGTTCACATTTGGGCAAATTGAGTATTTGTGCCAAGTTTGGTCCAGATCCATCATTGTTTGAGTGCTCTCTGGATGTAGGTGAACTACAATTCCAAAACTCAAGGTCAATGCCCACCAAACCCTTCAAGTATTTTCTGTTCCTCGTGGGAGTCCTGTTTGCCAAGTTTGGCTCAATTCCATCATTGGAGGAATTCAGAATGCTCTTTGATTGTAGGTGAATTAAAAATCCCAGCAACTACAACTCCCAAATGACAAAATCAATCCCTCCCAACCCACCAGTATTCAAATTTAGGCGTAATGGTATTTGTGCCAAATTTGGTCCAGTGAATGAAAATACATCCTGCATATCAGATATTTACATTACGATTCATAACAGTAGCAAAATTACAGTTATGAAGTAGCAACGAAAATAATTTTATGGTTGGGGGTCACCACAACATAAGGAACTGTATTAAGGGGTCACGGCATGAGGAAGGTTGAGAAATGCTGCTCTAAATCATCTCTCCAGAGGTCATTTTGGTGCTTTTGTGACCTCATAAGAGCTACACTTGGTCCACATCCATTTTAAACTAGGAACTGTGATCCTAAGAGGTTCCTAGGAGAGATTGTTTACTGCCTATTTCATTAGAAATTGGGCAGGAGTTGGAGCGTGGGTCAAGAACTACTTATACCAACAATTACTAGCATGGTCAACCGAAGAAGAGCAAGTAAAGGAGGCCATATTATGGTTGGGGGTCACCACAACATGAGGAACTTGATTAAGATGTCGCAGCATTAGAAGGTTGTGAAATACTACATTAAGTGAAGGAGATCCCATCACCTTCCAAGGCCATTGCTTTCCATTCCCTAATAGCTGATTTTTAAGATCTTCCTTCTAATGATATTCTACTCATAGTCACCAAATGTCACATATTTTTTATGAGTTCAACATGACTTTATGAGTTAGATTACGGCCAACAAGAAGGTCACAGGACCATAGAATTTTAGAATTTGATATCTCTTGGGCCCTGCATTTCAACCCCTTTCTGCTAGGAAGGAATACAGTCCTAAAGCACTCCCAAAAGATGGTCATCTCTGCTTAAAAGTCTGCAAGGAAGGAGAGTCTACCACCCTCTGTGCTACAATTGAACAGAGCTTACTATCAAGATGTGTGAAAAAGATCTTGGAGTCCTCGTGGACAACAAGTTAAACATGAGCCAGGAATGTGCTGTGGCGGCAAAAAAAGCCAATGGGATTTTGGCCTGCATCAATAGGAGCTAGTGTCTAGATCTAAGGAAGTAATGCTACCCCTCTATTCTGCTTTGGTTAGACCACACCTGGATATTGTGTCCAATTCTGGGCACCACAATTCAAGAGAGATATTGACAAGCTGGAATGTGTCCATAGGAGGGCGACTAAAATGATCAAGGGTCTGGAGAACAAGCCCTATGAGGAGCGGCTTAAGGAGCTGGGCATGTTTAGCCTGAAGAAGAGAAGGCTGAGAGGAGATATGATAGCCATGTATAAATATGTGAGAGGAAGCCACAGGGAGGAGGAGGGAGCAAGCTTGTTTTCTGCTTCCTTGGAGACAAGGACGCAATGAACAATGGCTTCAAACTACAAGAGAGGAGATTCCATCTGAACATTAGGAAGAACTTCCTGACTGTGAGAGCTGTTCAGCAGTGGAACTCTCTGCCCCGGAGTGTGGTGGAGGCTCCTTCTTTGGAAGCTTTTAAACAGAGGCCGGATGGCCATCTGTCAGGGGTGATTTGAATGCAATATTCCTGCTTCTTGGCAGGGGGTTGGACTGGATGGCCCATGAGGTCTCTTCCAACTCTTTGATTCTATGATTCGATCTATGTTCTTTCTCACATTCAGTAGAACCTTCTTGCCTAGTAGTATGAATTCACTGCTTTGTGTTCAGTCTCTGAAGCAATGGAAAACAAACTCGCTCGCTCTCTTTTCTGCACGGCTTCCTTACTATTTAAAAGTGGCCATTGTATCTCTTCTCAACCTTTCCTTCTCCAACTGAACCAAATCGAACCTCCTTGGATGACCTTCTTCCCCTCTCAGGACACATTCTGACACAAATAGAAGGAAGTGATTGCAGCTTGATTTGTTTAGTTTCTTCCCATTGATCCAGTAGCTTGGCTCTTGCTGGAACGAGGAATTTAGGCCAAACCTATTAGACTTCATGGATTTCCAATCTAAGTGGCAAGAAGTAACAGAACGGAATCAGTAACAAAGGAAGGCATCCAATCATTCCTCATTTTCTCCAGCCTGTTATCCATGTTAACAGGATAATAGGCTGGAAAACCTAGTTATGGATGACTGGGGGACCTCCAGCTCACCTTGTCCTCCATTGCCTTGTCCTCTCTTGGTCTTGCAGATTCAGCCTGCTCCCTCTTCCTTGCGGCATCCTTTGACATATTTATACATGGCTTCTCTCCTGTCTCCTCTCTATCTTCTCTTCTGCAAGATAAGCAGACCCAGCTCCTTAAGACCCTCCTCAGAGGGTAAAGTTATAATGCATTTAAAACCACAAACAAAGTTATAAACTTGACCTTATACCAAATGTCCTTTGACCAGAAGTTGGCCACTTGGAGTGCCTCTGGTGTCGTTGTAAGAAGGTCCTCCATTGTGCACATGGCAGGGCTCAGGTTGCATTGTAGTAAGTGGTCTGTGGTTTGCTCTTCTCCACACTCGCATGTTGTGGACTCCACTTCGCCATTTCTTAAGACTGGCTCTGCATCTCGTGGTGCCAGCGTCTTCCAAGTCGCCCAGTCTTCTGTGTGCCCAGGAGGGAGTCTCTCATTTGGTATCAGCCATTGATTGAGGTTCTGGGTTTGAGCCTGCCACTTTTGGACTCTCGCTTGCTGAGGTGTTCCAGCGAGTGTCTCTGTAGATCTTAGAAAACTATTTCTTGATTTAAGTCATTGGCATGCTGGCTGATACCCAAACAGGGGGTGGGCCAGAGATGTCACTGCCTTGGTCCTTTTGCTATTGGTTGCTACTTCCCGGCGGATGTCAGGTGGTGCAATACCGGCTAAACAGTGTAATTTCTCCAGGGCGCAGGCACCCCGTGATCATGTGGCATGTCTCATTAAGAGCCACATCCACTGTTTTAGCGTGGTGAGATGTGTTCCACACTGGGCACGCATACTCAGCAGCAGAGTAGCATAGCGCAAGGGCAGATGTCTTCACTGTGTCTGGTTGTGATCCCCAGGTTGTGCCAGTCAGCTTTCGTATGATATTGTTTCTAGCACCCACTTTTTGCTTGATATTCAGGCAGCGCTTCTTGTAGGTCAGAGCACGGTCCAGAGTGACTCCCAGGTCTTTGGGTGTGCTGCAATGATCCAGTGGGATTCCTTCCCAGGTGATCCTCAGAGCTCAGGATGCTTGTCTGTTGTTAAGGTGAAAAGCACATGTCTGTGTTTTAGATGGGTTAGGGATCAGCTGGTTTCCCTGTAATAGGCAGTAAGAGCACCTAGAGCTTCGGAGAGCTTCTGTTCAACCATCTCAAAGCTCCCTGCTTGAGCGGTGATGGCACGATCATCAGCATAGATGAAACTCTCTGTCCCTTCTGGCAGTGGCTGGTCATTTGTGTAGCTGTTGAACATGGATGGAGCAAGCACGCTCCCCTGAGGCAGGCCGTTCTTCTGTTTCCGCCATCTGCTTCTCTGGCCCTGGAACTCAACAAAAAAGCTCCTGTTTTGTAGCAGGTTTCCTATGAGGCGGGTGAGATGGTAGTCCTTTGTGATATTATACATTTTTCTCAGGAGGAGACGGTGGTTCACAGTATCATAGGCTGCTGACAGGTCTAAGAAGACAGCTCCTGTGATCTGCTGCCTTTCAAAGCCATCTTCTATGTGCTGAGTCAGGAGCACACATCTGTGTTTTAGATAGATTATGAATCAGTTGGTTTCCCCTGTAATAGGCAGTAAGAGCACCTAAAGCTTTGGAGAGCTTCTGTTCAACCATCTCAAAGCTCCCTGCTTGGGTGGTGATGGCACGATCATCAGCATAGATGAAACTCTCTGTCCCTTCTGGCAGTGGCTGATCATTTGTGTAAATGTTAAACATTGATGGAGCAAACACGCTCCCCGAGGCAGGACATTCTTCTGTCTTTGCCATCTGCTTCTCTGGCCCTGGAACTCAAAGAAACATTAACAACCTCAGATATGCAGATGACACCACTCTGATGGCCGAAAGTGAGGGGGAGCTGAGGAGCCTTCTAATCAAGGTGAAAGAAGAAAGCGCAAAAGCTGGGTTGCAGCTAAACATAAAAAAACCAAGATTATGGCAACAAGAATGATTGACAACTGGGAAATAGAGGGAGAAAACGTGGAGGCAGTGACAGACTTTGTATTTCTAGGTGCAAAGATGACTGCAGATGCAGACTGTGGCCAGGAAATCAGAAGACACTTACTTCTTGGGAGGAGAGCAATGTCCAATCTCGATAAAATAGTAAAGAGTAGAGACATCACACTGGCAACAAAGATCCGCCTAGTCAAAGCCATGGTATTCCCCATAGTCACTTACGGATGTGCGAGCTGGACCATAAAGAAGACTGAGTGAAGGAAGATAGATGCTTTTGGACTGTGGTGTTGGAGGAAAGTGCTGAGAGTGCCTTGGACCGCAGAAGATCCAACCAGTCCATACTTCAGGAAATAAAGCCTGGCTGCTCACTGGAGGGAAGGAGATGAGAGGCAAGATGAAGTCCTTTGGCCACATCATGAGAAGACAGGAAAGCTTGGAGAAGACAATGATGCTGGGGAAATGGAAGGAAAAAGGAAGAGGGGCTGACCAAGGGCAAGATGGATGGATGGCATCCTTGAAGTGACTGGCTTGACTTGAAGGAGCTGGGGGAGGTGACGGCAAGGGAGCTCTGGCGTGGGCTGGTCCATGAGGTCATGAAGAGTCTGAAACGACTGAACGAATTAACAACAAACAACAACAAAAATTGAAAGAAAAAACCTGTTTCTGGTTTGAAAGTATCATTTCCTGTTTAAATGTGCAGGACTGACTTTGAAAGTGGATGTTCTACTCCAGAAACTTTGTTGTTTTTGCAGCTACTCAAACATTTAAATGGTTTTTTTTTTTTTTAATTTTTTTTCTTTATTGATAATTTGTTTTATGAGTGGATTTATACAATTAATACATGAAAGATATCAATAATCACATTTCTCCACACCCTTCCATTATCTCCACCTCTTTCATTAAATAATGTCCACTCACTTGTCTAGTATAACTGAGTTCATTCACTTTTTTTCCCTCCCCCCTCCCCCCGCCTCCTTCCCCCTCCCCAAACACATACCACATTTCCTTTAGAACTCTAACTCCATCCATGAGCTCAGCTTTTCCCATCTCTGTACAATATTTACATTGGCTTCGCCTCCTTTTATCCATTCCGAATATATGAACCATTTCTCTTTAATTTTCCTCATTTTATCTTCCTTCATAGCCTCACCGGTTGCAATTGCAATAATTTCTGATTGGACCTGGTCAAACAAATAATTATTCCAATTAACCATATCCCATTTTTTTGCATCTTTCCATCCCCAAGCTATTACAGCCTTCCCTGCAAGAATCATTGCTTTGAATAGATCCTGATATTTTGGATCAATCTTCCTGCATCCTAATATCCCCATGAACATCAACTCCATATTTATTTGCAGTGGTATCTTAAATATTTTCTCCATTTTACCTGTTATTTGTTTCCAGAATGTTTTTGCCTTTGGGCATTCCCACCACATATGTGCATACCATCCTTTGCTGAGGCCACAGTGCCAGCAAGTTGGGCTTTTACCGTTAATCATGATTGATAACTGTGCTGGGGTACAATACCATTTCCATAAGAATTTCCTTTCCATTTCTTTGAATTTCTCTATCTTGATTTTCCTAGCCTCTCTTATTAAGTCCTCTATTATTTGTCTTGTGAGTAATCCCTCTTTTTCCCATTTATTTTGCAGTGTTCTTATAATATATTCCTCATCTCTGATCATTCCTCTGTATATTTCTCCGATTAACCCTTTCTCTGAGATCTGTGTTTTTTTAATTATATCTTCCATTATACTTTCCTTACCTATACAATCACCATACTTTCCCTGTTTCAATTTATTATATAATCCTAGTATCTTAATCCAATTTTTGTTTCCCATTTTATCTATTATTCTGCTTATAGGAATAAGATGGCCATTCATATCAGAGAGAATTAGAAATAGCGTAAGGATCGAAGGTTATAAATTTGATGATGGAGGGGAAATTAAATTAAATTTATTTGCTGATGATATTATGATAGTTTTATCCCAACCTCTAATAGGAATAAGAGAATTAAAAATTATATTAACAGATTTTGAAAAAAACACCGGATTGGGGGTAAATATAAAAAAATCAGAAATTATGTATTTTGAGGTAAACAAAAAAGAAAAAAGAGAAATTGACAATATAACAGAAATAGGTATGGGGAGGACAAAAATAAAATATTTGGGTGTAATTATACATAAAAATATGGAAAAGATGACAGAGATCAACTATAAACAGACATGGAAGAAAATTTCTAATAGTATGAAAAATTGGAATAAGAAAAATCTGGGTATCTTAGGAAAAATAAAGGCAACTAAAATGTTTTTGACACCAAAATTATTATACCTATTTCAAGTCCTTCCATTAGAAATCAAACAAGGACAATTTAATAAGTGGAACAGGACTATAAAGAAATGGATATTAGGAGGAAAGAAATCTAGACTGCCAAATAAACTATATTATATACATCAGGAAGAACTGGGGTGGGGAGTTCCAAATTTGGAATTATATTACGAGGCTTTTCAGCTAAAACCTTTACTTGAAAATATGAAAGAAAATAGGGATAAATGGTTTAAGATTGAAGATGGAGTTAATAAAAGAGAGGCAAGCTTTGGAATCTTTACAGGGAATTTGGAAATAAACATCAAAAGAACAAGAGGCCCCAGAAAACTTGCATTAAAAATTTGGAAAAAATGGAAACCTAAATTAATGCCAGGAATATCAAAATGGACCCCGCTTGAGAGCCTTTACGAGAAGGAGTATGATTCGTGCTGGTGGAGAGAAATGAGGGACAAGGGATACTATAGGATTAAAGACTTATATGATATGAATGGCCATCTTATTCCTATAAGCAGAATAATAGATAATATGGAGATATCTACTGAAAAATTAGATGTCCCCTCCCTCCCACCACAACAAACTTTTTGCAGTTTAACAAACCAATTAGGAAATGACATTTATAACCCAGGAACAAAAGTTGTGTAATCAGGCTCATTATACAGTGAGTCAGCTCCTGTTTGTATCTTCGTCATCCATTCAGATCTGTTCTTCTGCTCTCTTCCCTCCACCCTTCCTCCCTTTCCAACTCCATCTGTTTCCTCTTTTCTCTCTATTCTCTTAGGTCAGCCTGAGACTCACCCAATGGCTTGGCTGACCTACATAATGTCTTCAGGAAAATAAGTTGTCCACCGCATCCCCAAGTAAGTGCTTCAGAAGAAAGGTGGTAAAGAGTCCCGTTAAGTCCATCCACTCTGCTCTTGGTCTTTGCAAATGCCCACTCCATTTCTCTTCCTTCCATCGCCTTGGAGATCTTACCCAATTAACCATGGCGGCTGGTTCCTCTGCCTGAAGGCCGTAAATGTTCTGGGCCACGCTCCATTACCCGCGGCTGATTGAAGCCACTTCCCAGTGGTCTGCCTGGATGACCTGGTTTGCATCCCAGCAAGGCTCTTCTTCCGCCAACCTAAAGAGCTGTTCTTTTTTCCTTTGCAGGAAGAGAGTTTTGAAAGAGCAGGAGAATATCTCTGCTTTTGAAGACCCAAAAGACCATCTGAGAAGGGGAAAACGTAAGATGATCTGGGTTGCTGTACATTTTTTGGGCTGCATGGCCATGTTCCAGTAGCAATACTCTCCTGATGTTTTGCCTGCGCCTGAAGCAAGTGTGAATGTTGCAATTAACAGCTGGAATAGTATTGAGTAGCCTTGCAGCTGCAAAGTCAATCAGTGAGAGTACCTGCATTGAGGTAGCCTGCCTGTTGATGGCTGAAGACATCCTCTGTGTTAACTGGCACTTCATTGTTAGCTATCTGGAGTTCTCCTGTTTCTGAGAACTTGGCCAAGGTCAGCCAGTGGACCTCCAGAGTCTAGTGGGGATCAAACTCTAGTCTCCAGATTCATACAAACTGGATGGCCATCTGTCAGGGATGATTTGAATGCAATATTCCTGCTTCTTGGCAGGGGGTTGGACTGGATGGCCCATGAGGTCTCTTCCAACTCTAGGATTCTATGATTCTGTAGCGGGAACGCGGTTCCCAACTCAAATTCCAGGATCTTACCAGTCCGCTATGAATCCGAAGCAGGAGTCCAAACGGTTAGCAGGCAAGCACAAGTTTATTCATATTGCACAATAGGAGACAGACAGAAGGTCATGCACGCAGCATGCCAGTACAAGTCCTGTCCGCTCCCAATCTGGGGCGAACGTCCAACTTTTATACCCTACTTGTTGACAACTTTTGGAGTTCTCCTTTTTCCATATTTGGCATGGCATTAGCAAACACTTCTTGTAGCTCACCACCAACAGTCCAAGACACCTCCCCTGGAGTAAACAACTCCCATAGGCATCTCTATAGGGTACCTACTGCATTATATCTTTACAGGTAACTGGCCAACCGCATCGGCTGACCACAAACAGTTTCTTGGAACAAGCTGTTGTAATACTTGCCTCAGAGGCAGGCTGCACCTCTGAGTGGTAGCTAATAATATGCCTTTTCTGACACCTTTAAGATAGACAGTTCCAAAATGGAGTGACTTTGGTTCACTGCTTCTCTCAATTCTATGATACTCCTGTAGTGATGCAATAGTCATTTCCCTTTTGCTGAATGACAACATTGTACAACTGATGGTGCATCTGCGAATGTGCAACTTGTCTCCATGTGCAGTGGGGAGCGCACTGTGGCTTTTTCTGCCATTCCATTAAAATGGCTCACAGAAGGCACTGGCAATTTGGCAAATGCTTAGGCGCCATCCAGGAATGGTCCACGATGTGCCTGGAATCCTGTTAGTTATGACCACTGAATTGGATGTTGATTAGCAAAGATGCAGCTAAATCTGCCTGTTTCAATTGGATGGGACCAACAACTGGATTTAGACCAACATGAAATAGAACACCACTTATGCTATTATGCACAACAATCACACATATAAGGGAACTTCCAGAGGTATACATCACCAACAGGATTTCAAGTACATACTGTGCAAAAGCCTCTCTCCCCTAGATTAGAGAGATGATGGACCAAAACTAACAAAATGAAGTTCAACAGTGACAAATGCAAGATACTCCACTTTGGCAGAAAAAACGAAATGCAAAGATACAGAATGGGGGATGCCTGGCTCGAGAGCAGTACGTGTGAAAAAGATCTTGGAGTCCTCGTGGACAACAAGTTAAACATGAGCCAACAATGTGATGTGGCGGCAAAAAAAGCCAATGGGATTTTGGCCTGCATCAAGAGGAGCCTAGTGTCTAGATCTAGGGAAGTCATGCTCCCCATGCTCTATTCCGCCTTGGTTAGACCACACCTGGAATATTGTGTCCAATTCTGGGCACCACAATTCAAGAGAGATGTTGACAAGCTGGAATGTGTCCAGAGGAGGGCGACTAAAATGATCAAGGGTCTGGAGAACAAGCCCTATGAGGAGCGGCTTAAGGAGCTGGGCATGTTTAGCCTGAAGAAGAGAAGGCTGAGAGGAGATATGATAGCCATGTATATACATATGTGAGGGGAAGCCACAGGGAGGAGGGAGCAAGCTTCCCTGGAGACTAGGACACGGAACAATGGCTTCAAATTACAAGAAAGGAGATTCCATCTGAACATGAGGAAGAACTTCCTGACTGTGAGAGCCGTTCAGCAGTGGAACTCTCTGCCCCGGAGCGTGGTGGAGGCTCCTTCTTTGGAAGCTTTTAAACAGAGGCTGGATGGCCATCTGTCAGGGGTGATTTGAATGCAATATTCCTGCTTCTTAGCAGAATGGGGTTGGACTGGATGGCCCATGAGGTCTCTTCCAACTCTTTGATTCTATGATTTCTATGACTTACACATAAGTCAGTCTCATGTAAAAGTCAACGGCAGATTTGAGGTCAAAATTATGGATTTTGATATGATCTCTGGATAAGTTGGGGGTCATTCTGCAGAGAGGGTAAAAGGGTTTGGTGCTTCTTCTGGATCCTGAGGTCTTGCCATCCACTACTATCGTAAGATAAGGGGAATATTCCTTTTGTGATAAGAATTACACTAGAGTTGCACCCAGTGTTGCAGTGAGTAAAGCATATCCTTGGGGGTATGCGTGGTTCTTGACCCGCGCTCTGACTCCTGCCCGATTTCTAATGAAATAGGCGGTAAACAATCTCTCCTAGGAACCTCCAAGGACCACAGGTAGTAGTTCAAATCAGAGGTGGACCAACTGTAGCTCTTACAAGGTCACAAAAGCACCAAAATGACGTCTGGAGAGATGATTTAGAGCAGTGTTTCTCAACCTTCCTAGCATTTTATTTATTTATCGTGTCAGGAGTGAACCAAAACAGTTGTATTCTCAACCTTCCTAGTGCTGCGACCCCTTAATACAGTTCCTCATGTTGTGGTGACCCCCAACCATAAAATTATTTTGTTGCTACTTCATAACTGTAATTTTGCTACTGTTATGAATTGTAATGTAAATATCTGATATGCACGATGTATTTCATTCACTGGACTTACTTCTTACTTACTTACTTACTTACTTACTTACTTACTTACTTAGGCGATCCCTCGTTGGACGAGTAAGATGGTCTTCCATTATGGGTTTCCCTGTGGGTCCGTATGTGGCTGTGGAGCCCTATTCTTGCTCTGCATCTTCTCCCACAGTGAAGGCATTGGTTTCCAGGTGGAAGGCGGTCCCGGTCGGGGTTGGCTTGATGCGCCTTCCTCCTGGCACGTTTCTCTCTTTCACCCTCCACTCGTGCCTTCTCGAATTCTGCAGCACTGCTGGTCACAGCTGACCTCCAGCTGGAGCGGTCAAGGGCCAGGGCTTCCCAGTTCTCAGTGTCTATGCCAGAGTTTTTAAGGTTGGCTTTGAGCCCATCTTTAAATCTCTTTTCCTGTCCACCAACATTCCGTTTTCCGTTCTTGAGTTCGGAGTAGAGCAACTGCTTTGGGAGACGGTGGTCAGGCATCTGGACAACGTGCCGGTCCAGCGGAGTTGATGGTGGAGGACCATCGCTTCAATGCTGGTGGTCTTTGCTTCTTCCAGCACACTGATGTTTGTCCGCATGTCTTCCCAAGAGATTTGCAGGGTTTTCCAGAGGCAGCGCTGATGGAATCGTTCCAGGAGTTGCATGTGACACTAATACCTGATACACTCAAATTTTAATACTGGTGGGGTTGGGGGGAGGACTGATTTTGTCATTTGGGAGTTGTAGTTGCTGGGATTTATAGTTAACCTACAATCAAAGAGAATTCTGGACTCCACCAATGATGGAATTGAACCAAACTTGGCACACAGAACTCCCATGAACAGAAAATACTGGAAGGGTTTGGTGGGCACTGACCTTGAGTTTTGGAGTTGTAGTTCACCTCCATCCAGAGGCGCATGGTGGACTCAAACAATGATGAATCTGGACCAAACTTGGCACGAATACTCAATATGCCCAAATGTGAACACTGGTGGAGTTTGGGGAAGACAGACCTTGACATTTGGAAGTTGTAGGTGCTGGGATTTATAGTTCACCTACAATCATAGAATCCTAGAATCAAAGAGTTGGAAGAGACCTCATGGGCCATCCGGTCCAACCCCCTGCCAAGAAGCAGGAATATTGCATTCAAATCACCCCTGACAGATGGCCATCCAGCCTCTGTTTAAAAGCTTCCAAAGAAGGAGCCTCCACCACACTCCGGGGCAGAGAGTTCCACTGCTGAACGCTCTCACAGTCAGGAAGTTCTTCCTCATGTTCAGATAGAATTTCCTCTCCCACACAGAACCCATGACCAACAGAAAATACTTTGTTTTTGATGGTCTTTGACACCCTCTCTCACACACACACCTCAATCAAGGGTCCTGACCCCCAGGTTGAGAAACACTGACTTAGAGGCATCTTCAAAATTTTTGAAAATTTGAAAAAAAAAATATTGCAGCTCCAAAAACATGTTGAGAACGTACTCATTTAGGGGCAAAACATTTATTTATGTTTACATATGTTTACATATTTTGGAAAACCAGATGCAGTTGGAGAGGGTGGCCTTTCAAAGTTGCCTAGAAAGCTAATGTGGCCATTGTTACCACGCTGTTGTTGCCAACTTTCGTTCATACAGTTGCCAACTCCCAAGTAAGAATTATCTCCCCACCCCCCAAATAAGGAAAGTTTTCTTCACTAGGCCAACTTTCTTACATTAAGATATTAACCCTATTCCATAATTTTCTATCCAAATTATGAGAAACAAGTGTAACATGGGCTCTCCCATTGATAAAGCCATGGCTACGACACCAATGCCACCTTCAGGATCTCAGTCAATCTTTGCAAAAGGAAGCAATGCACTTGCAAAACACACTCCTTCCAGGCTTTAAACAAGTAGCACGTGGTTTCGTGCAGCTGCCAAAAACTTGCACAGACTCTTTGCAGAGAATGACTAACATGACACAGTATACGTACAGCGAAAAGCAAAATGCTTCTGCATCCGATTCCGGTTTTCTTTGCAAGCGCTGTCTGTTTCTGGTATTAAATGGCAAGGCTATCCTAATACAGATGTATTTTCGGAACTACTGTTCAAGTTTCGCTCTGTGGACACTACATCCTCAGCTGTCAAAAGGAAGCAGAAAATGAGAACATCAAGTTTCCCAAAAGACAAACAAGCATTTGGGAGGGGGGGGGGAAATGGCAGGATTTGCTGTGTTTCCTTTTTCCTTGATTGAATTTACAGTTCAGGCATTCAAAGCAATTGCCGTTGAGTAGGCCTTACAGTATTTGATGAGTCTCTGATTCTCTTTGCGCCACAAATGGGCCATTACCGAGCATCTTCCGAAAAAAACACTGACTTTGCAAAATGAGACGTAATGAAAGCGGCAATTCCGTCCCCGATGTTGTTATTTCCGCCGGTACCTTTGCATTCGCTGTTGTCGGGGAGAATGAAATAAACCAGAATTTGTGGTGGGCAAAACAGAGTTTCAGAGGAGAAATGATGACATACGGCATTCAACATATTGATAAAAATGTATTGTCGAAGGCTTTCATGGCCAGAATCACTGGGTTGTTGTTTTTTTTGGGCTATATGGCCATGGTCTAGAGGCATTCTCTCCTGACATTTCACCTGCATCTATGGCAAGCATCCTCAGAGGTAGTGAGGTCTGTTGGAACTAGGAAAAGGGTTTATATATCTGTGGAATGACCAGGGTGGGACAAAGGACTCTTGTCTGCTGGAGCTAGGTGTGAATGTTTCAACTGACCACCTTCATTAGCATATAATGGCCTGACAGTGCCTGGAGCAAACTTTTGTTGAGAGGTGATTAGATGTCCTTTTTTGTTTCGATGCAGGCGAAACGTCAGGAGAGAATGCTCTAGAACATGGCCATATAGCCCGAAAAAACCTACAACAACCGATGTCAGGCCATTATATGCTAATCAAGGTGATCAGTTGAAACATTCACACCGAGCTCCAGCCGACAAGAGTCCTTTGTCTCACAGATATATAAACCCTTTTTCCTAGTTCCAACAGACCTCACTACCTCTGAGGATGCTTGCCATAGATGCAGGCGAAATGTCAGGAGAGAATGCCTCTAGACCATGGCCATATAGCCTGAAAAAACCTTAAACAACCTATTGATAAAGTTCTGAAAATGTTAAGCAGATGTTGATCCATCGCTTAAGCATGGCGAATACAGGCTCCATTTGGGTCATTTTCAAAGAAGCGGCCATTTTGGTGGCATCTACACTGCAGAAGCAATGCAGTTTGGAACCATTTGAACTGCAGTGGCTCAATGCTACTGAATCCTGAGAGTTGTAGCTCCACAAGGTCTTTCACCTTTTCTGCCAAAGAATGCTGGCGCTTCACCAAACTACAGCTCTCAGGATTCCATAGCATCGAGCCATGGCCGTTCAAATACTTCCAAACTGCAATAATTCAGCAATATAGATGCACCCTAAAATGGTTGACTTTGAAATAT
>NW_026844366.1:3473988-3495543 GCF_025583915.1 Anolis sagrei ordinatus
CGGAGTAGAGCAACTGCTTTGGGAGACGGTGGTCAGGCATCCGGACAACGTGGCTGGTCCAGCGGAGTTGATAGCGGAGGAGCATTGCTTCAGTGCTAGTGGTCTTTGGTTCTTCCAGCACGCTGACATTTGTCTGCCTGTCTTCCCAAGAGATTTGCGAGATTTTTCAGGGACAACACACATGGATTTGTTCCAGGACTTGCGTATGATGACACTCAAATTTGGTGTCAGTTCTTCCAGTGGTTTTTGGGTTATGTTAATCCCGCAAACGAACATTTCATTCTTATTTATATAGATCTAGAAATGGTTCCCAGTCTTGGGTATAGCTTTTGTTTTTGTTGTTTCCTTGTTCCTCATTGCCAGTTTATCCCCTTCTGTTCTTCCGGTTACCCTTTCTTTCCCTGCCGAAAGCCTTGCTCCTTCTCGAGACCACTTTGCGTAGCCGGCAGCCCCAATTCCTCCCTCCCAAGCTGGGGTCTTGATGGCCCTTCTTTTGGCATGTTGTTCTCTTTTGCAGCCTGGGAAGGGAAGCAGTCGGACGGGCATTCAAGCAGCCCCCCCAATTCTACGTCCAGCTCCTCCCCTTCGGTCAAAGCCGAGCCCGCCCTCCCCATCCTGGGCAAGAAGCCTTTCCAGAGATCCGACAGGCTCCATGCAAGTAAGGCAAACTGTTGAGATTAATTTCACAATTCAGCAGCAGATCAGTTGCACAACTTCAGCGCTTTCCTGTAGCTTCTTCCTGCACAGTATTTTCAGTCAACTGCTCCCACAAACTGCAGTCACTCTGGAACTCTTTTACAGGCACTTGAGCACATGCCCGGCCATTGTCAGTTTTACTATTGTTTTCCCCTCCAATCTAGATGACACTACAAACTTACCACAGCACACGGTTATATCTTGTCTTTGCAGTCAGGTTCTTTTAACCAATTACATAGAGCCTTCGACAAACAGCATCACAGCACAAGGAGAGAGTATACACTGTACATGACTTCCTTATATACAATTCTATACAATTACCGATAGCAATCTCTGATTGGTTCCCAACTCATTAACTTAACTTAGACCGAGGATTACATCATTCACAATCACCTGGACTAGGCCAGAACACATTCCCCAAATGATGTCCTATATACAGTTAATGCATGACTCAGCATTTCCAATAGAAGCCCATTAGCAGTGCATGACTCAGCTATATTACATTACAACCTGACACAAACATTCCCCCTCATTGAATCCTAAAGTTGGAAGAGACCTCCTGGGCCATCGAGTCCAATCAAAATACACAAAATAATCTATGTCAGGAAAAATATTCAGGGAGCATAAAGCATATGATATTCAATATATACTTCAGTGTAATTCAATGTATTCACATAGAGTAAAATGAAAAGGAGCAATTGCTCTCAAACATAATACATGTAGGGTTGTTGTAGGTTTTTTCGGGCTATGTGGCCATGTTCTAGAGGCATTCTCTCCTGACGTTTCGCCTGCATCTATGGCAAGCTTCCTCAGAGGTAGTGAGGTCTGTTGGAACTTGGAAAATTGGGTTTATATATCTGTGGAATGACCAGGGTGGGACAAAGGACTTTGCCGTGGTGTCGTATCTGCTGGAGCTAGGTGTGAATGTTTCAACTAACCACCTTGATTAGCATTGGATAGCCTAGCAGTGCCTGGAGCAATCTTTTGTTCAGAGGTGATTAGATGTCCTTGTTTGTTTCTAGATGTCCTAGTCATCCATAAACCAGGTCAACAGTTGGGTCACACCTTTTACAGAAAACCCACACACACAGGTAGAGAAGCAAAGCACCAGTGCCCCCTAGTTTTCACCACCAGAATTTTAGTTTTGAAAGTGCTTTAGAACCATTTAGAATAGTGGTTCTCAACCTGGGGTCCCCAGATGTTTTTGGCCTTCAACTCCCAGAAATCCTAACAGCTGGTAAACTGGCTGGGATTTCTGGGAGTTGTAGGCCAAAAACATCTGGGGACCCCAGGTTGAGAACCACTGATTTAGAACAGTGGAGAGCACATGCCTAATAGACACACACAGAGGCAATATAACTTTCCAGCTTTCCAGCTTCATGAGGTTATGCTCGATTTTGGCTCGATTCTGGCCACCGGGGGAGCTGTTGCTTCACTGTCCACTTGTGACAAGAAGTCCTTTGAGGGAGTACTTCCTCATTCTTCTGCACGCTGCTGGGAGGTTTTATGGCTTCGTAAAATTAGTTAAATTTGCCTCCCCAAATAAAGCGGTACCTACTTGACAGATACAACTGTCTTTCAGGCTGCCTAGGTCAACAGCAAGCTAGACTATTAATAGTCGGGACCTTACTCTGACCTGAGCTGGCTTCAAACTCACAACCTTCCGGTCAGTAGTGATTTAATGCAGCTGGATACTAACTAGCTGCACCACAGCCCGTTCCTTCCAGCTGTTAGGAATTGTAGATAGTTGAAGTACAAACACTTGGAAAGCTTACGTTTTCCCATTCCTGGGCTAGACCTAACACAGATTTATTTATCATGTCAGGGGCAACCAGACAATTATATTACATTTCTAACAGAACAAAACAAACAAACAGACAAAACACAGAGTTTGCAAGTTTGGTAGTTGATTAAATGTCCTTGGACCAGTATCTGGCCACTTGGAGTGCTTCCGGTGTTGCTGCAAGGAGGTCCTCCCTTGTGCATGTGGCTGGGCTCAGGTGGCATTGCAGCAGGTGGTCAGTGGTTTGCTCTTCTCCACACTCGCATGTCGTGGATTCCACTTTGTGGCCCTATTTCTTGAGGTTGGCGCTGCATCTCGTGGTGCCAGAGCGCAGTCTGTTCAGCGCCTTCCAAGTCACCCCGTCTTCTGTGTGGTCAGGGGGGAGTCTCTCATTTGGTATCAGCCATGGATTGAGGTTCTGAGTTTGAGCCTGCCACTTTTGGACTCTCGCTTGCTGAGGTGTTCCAGCGAGTGTCTCTGTAGATCTTAGAAAACTATTTCTTGATTTAAGGCATTGACGTGCTGGCTGATACCCAAACAAGGGATGAGCTGGAGATGTCTCTGCCTTGGTCCTTTCACTATTGGCTGCTACTTCCCGGCGGATGTCAGGTGGTGCCATATCGGCTGAGCAGTGTAATTTCTCCAGTGGTGTAGGGCGCAGACACCCCGTGATAATGCAGCATGTCTCATTAAGAGCCACATCCACTGTTTTAGTGTGGTGAGATATGTTGCACACCGGGCATGTGTACTCAGCAGCAGAGCAGCACAGCGCAAGGGCAGATGTCTTCACTGTATGTGGTTGTGATCCCCAGGTTGTGCCAGTCAGCTTTCATATGATATTGTTTCTGGCACCCACTTTTCGCTTGACGTACAGGCAGTGCTTCTTGTAGGTCAGAGCACGGTCCAGAGTGACTCCCAGGTATTTGGGTGCGCTGCAATGCTCCTAACGCAGATGCCTTCCCGTAAGTGTATTTTGGCTCATCTGGGAATGTAGGAAGGGCTCTCTCACTCGCTTGGCCTGAAGGCAGCTGTGACCCCGCGTGTCCCCTCCGTGCAGGGCAGCTGAAGAGGACAAAGTGTGCCGAGATCGACGTGGAGACCCCGGAGTCCATCCTGGTGAACACCAACCTGCGGGCCTTGATCAACAAGCACACCTTCTCCCTCCTGCCGGCCGACTGCCAACAACGGTTGCTCCTGCTGCTCCCGGAGGTGGACAGGCAGGTGGGTCTCCTGGAGGTGGCCAAAGGGGGCTGGAAGGGGGCCGAGCAGAAGGCATAGACTTCCCACCGCCCCACCGCCCCACCGCTCCCACCCATGGCTTTGGAGGAGCAGGACTGGCATTCTTTGGGGGGCTTCCTCAACCTCACTAGGCTGGTCTGCTCTGCATTTCCAGAACCCACCTTCCTGCAGAAGAAAGGAACTAAAGGTTTAGATTGGGGTGGGTAACTGTGTGGGGACCAATCCTGCCTAGACTCCCCCCCCCCCACCTGCCCCTCGCAACAGGCAACACAACCATCACAGCAAGACCCAATCCCTGCATTTTCCCCTGCAGTCCGGCTGAAAAGGGCAACAGGGGAGGATATTGCCATTTTGAAAGGAAGTGCAAAGGAAAGATGTCCCTGGGTATGGCATAGGGTTCTGGCTGCAGTGCGGCTATTGTGGCATTTGAGTAGCCACCTGTGTATTTTATTATTGTTTGTTTATTTATTTACAGTATTTATATTCCGTCCTTCTCACCCCACGCGGGACTCATGGTGGATTACAATGCACATATACATGGCAAACATTTATTGATTATTATTTATTTATTTACTATTCTTGTATACCGCTGTATCTCAAGCCCGAGGGCGACTCACAGCGGTTTCCAAACAGCAAAGACAATAAAAACAGCAATAATTAATATACAATAGCAGTTAAATTACACATTTCCATTAATAACTAATAAGCAATCATCAATACACAGTTATCACAAATCCCATCCCCGATCGCCTCATCATCCAAGCGTGATCCAAATTCGTCGTCCATTGTTCCGTTCCTATGTTCAAATTACCAGAATTGCACTGAATTACTCAAACGCCTGCACAAACATCCAGGTCTTCAACTTTCTACGGAATGTCATGAGAGATGGTGCCAGCCTAACGTCTACAGGAAGGGCGTTCCACAGCCGAGGAGCCACCACCGAGAAGGCCCTATCTCTCGTCCCCGCCAACCGTGCTTGAGAGGCTGGCGGGATCGAGAGCAGGGCCTCCCCAGAAGATCTCAAAGTCCGGGTGGGTTCATAGGCTGAGATGCGGTCAGGTATCTTGGTGCCATTGGACATACAACATATATAGAGAGAGACATAGAGGCATTTAACATTCCAGCTTTTCCGGCTTCATGAGGCTCGATTCCGGCCACAGGGGTGCTGCCATTTCACCGTCCACTTGTGACACCGAGTCCTTGGATGGAGTCCGTCATTCTTCTGCACACTGCTGGCATCTTAAATTAGTTAAATTAGCCTCCCCCGCATAAAACAGTACCAAATTTCCTACTTGACAGATGCAACTGTCTTTCAGGCTGTATAGGTCAACAGGGATTGTGGCACCGGGATTGTGGGGCAGCTGGCTGAGTGTCAGCTGCATTAAGATCACTCTGACCAAAAGGTCATGAGTTCGAAGCCAGCCTGGGTTGGAGTGGGCTTCCAACCAATTGCGTAGCCTGTTGTCAACCTTTGCAACCCGAAAGACAGTTGCATCTGTCAAGTAGGAAAATTAGGTACCACCTATGTGTGGGGAGGCTAAATTAACTAATTTATGAGGCCATAAAGACTTCAGCAAAAGCATGCGTGGAATGCGGAAGTACTTCATCAGTGTCGCAGATGGACGATGAAAGCGACAGCTCTCCTGGCGGCCAGAAAAAAGTTAAATAGCCTGTGTGTGTCTGTATACGTTGTATGTCAAATTGGCATTGAATGTTTGCCATATATGTGTACATTGTAATCCACCCTGAGTCCCCTGCGGGGTGAGAAGGACGGAATATAAATACTGTAAATAAATAAATAAATAAACAGCAAGCTAGACTACTAATGGTCGGGAGCTCACTCCAACCTGGGCTGGCTTCAAACTCACGACCTCTCGGGAGAAAATAAGTGCCTGAAAATTTCACTATTTAATAAAATGGGGGTTGGGGTTTAGGGTGGGATGGGGCACAAAAGTGGGATTTTTTTTTTGTCGCGTCAGGAGCGACTTAAGAAACTGCAAGTCGCTTCTGGTGTGAGAGAAGTGGCCGTCTGCAAGGACGTTGCCAAGGGGACACCCTGATGATTTAATGTTTTTATCATCTTTGTGGGAGGCTTCTCTCGTGTTCCCTCGGGGACCAAAGTGGGATGTGGGGGTCACATGCACCACACAGGCCATACTATGCCCATCCGTAGTTTTGCCACTGTACAGTAGTTGCCGCAGCCAGCTTTGCACTTGGCTCTCCCATAGATGCCTGCTGAAAACCTTGCTCCTTGAGGCCACTGTGTGCAGTGGATGTGGCTTTGGAAAGACCTGCAAGTGCGTATGGGAGCTGAAAAATTGTAGATTCCAACTGCCCCCATGTGCACTAGTGGGTCTGTGCCCTTCAGCTTCCCAAAGGCACCAGCACTCAAGAAGGAGCAGCCCCCTCCGTTCAAGGGCAGAGTGTGGGCGGAAGCCCCCTTGAGGGACTCGGGGGGGGGGGGGGCTAGGACAGTGTTCTCCCCATACCACTGGCGGCAAAGGTGTTTGCCCGCAAGCCCAAGGAAGCACCACACCTTCTCCCACCCTCCACCTCCTTCATCCTTGCATCTCACTCCGCTCTTCTTCTCCTTCTTCCTCCTCCTTGGGGCCACCTTCCTCCTCTCAGGTGGGGATGGACGGCTTGACGAAGCTCAGCAGCTCTGCCCTGAACAACGAATTCTTCACCTCTGCGGCCCAAGGCTGGAAGGAACGGCTCTCGGAAGGTGAGGCCAGTCTGGGATATGGGGTCAGGGCCCCGGGATTTGGGGGGTTGGAAGCTGTGGCAGGGGCTTGGTGGGGAGATAGCGAGGTGGAGTGGCCCACCTGCAGACCACTACCATTAGGAGAAGCCAAAGAGCCTCATTGTCCCAAGAAGCAAAAGGCATCCAGAGGGGGGAGCCACTCTTTTTCCTGGAGGGGCTTCAAATGTAACGCATCTGTGGCGTAACACAAAGGCCCTGGTCTCCTCTGCTCAACTCTCTCTTCTTTTCCACTGTTGTGTGTGTGTGAATGTCTGCCTCACATGCAATATGTCCAAGTCAGGATTGTTGTCATTTCTTCCATCTTTGTAGGTTCTGTTTAATTACTCCCCAAATTTTACTATAGTTATTCTTGACTAAAAATTAATTTTTGTCTGAAACTGTAATTTTTTTATTCTATTTTTTTTGTCGTGTCAGGAGCAACTTGAGAAACTGCAAGTCGCTTCTGGTGTGAGAGAATTGGCCGTCTGCAAGGACGTTGCCCAGGGGACATTGCCCGGATTATTTGATGTTTTTATCATCCTTGTGGGAGGCTTCTCTCATGTCCCTGCATGAGGAGTTAGAGCTGATAGAGGGAGCTCATCCGCCTCTCCCTGGATTTGAACATGCGACCTGTCGGTCTTCAGTCCTGCCGGCACAGGGGTTTAACCCATTGTGTCACCGGGGGCTCCAGAAAAGGTGCTACGAAATAGCAATAGTCCAAAAATACAAATATCAATTGATCAAGACAGCAAGGTACATGCAATCCATGAGCATGGAACAGGAACATGAATCCATAGGCATGAAAACATATTTTTTTCAAAGACAAAACTCACTCAGGAACAAAGTCAAACTTGAGAGCAGAACATTAACTTGATTTTAAGACAATGTTGTCTGCTCTGGAGAGCCCAGGAAAACACCACTTAATTTAATTTAATTTAAGCCGCCCAGAGTCCCCTTTAGGAGATGGTGGCAGGGTATAAATAGAGTTTATTATTTAATATCATTATTAGGTTCTGTTTAATTACTCCCCAAATTTTACTATAGTTATTATTGACTAAAATTAATTTTTCTCTGAAACTGTAATACCCAGGTATTTTATTTTCTTCTCTATTGTAAACCCTGTTATTACTTTCAGTTTTACTTTTTTACTCTGTCATTGTTTGTCACGTTGCCAAGGCTCTACCTTATTTGGGTAGAGATTAATCAAACTCCCGGTTTTATCAAACAGTTTAATTAAAACAGCACTTACTTGCTGGTTGTTTATATAATCTAAAATATAAAACACAAAGATAGCACGCAGCTACAGAATAAACAAAAACAAATAGCAAAAATAACTTCGTAGTCAAAAGGGTCCAGTCCAATGGTCAAATGCCAAGAGTTCAATAAACAAAGTCCAGGGATCAAGAGTCTATACTGTAGTCAAAAGCCAGTCCAAAGGTTCAAGGTTCCAGGATTCCAAGATTACAGGAGACAGGTCAGGACACCGAAAAATCCAACAGACCTGGGGGGAAAACCAGCAGCATCCACCACCAAAATGCAACAGATACTTTTCTCCCAGAGATCAGTCCCAAGGCTAGTTCCTTATATCCAGAAACACCCAGTTGCAACCCATCTCTGTCATACCTCCACCCTTAATTGCTTTCACCCATAAACTGTTACTTACAAACTACTCAGCCCTTTAGAACCAAAACTTACATTAACCCTTCCATCACCAACTGTCAGGTCTACCACCACCATCAACTATGGAACATACGACATTGTGGTTTAAGATTTTATCTTCACCTTTTTTTTATCCTTGCCACTTCTCCATAGCCTTGTAGTGTTTTCAAAAGTGGTTCCATACTGTTTCAGGACTGTCATCAAATCGTCTGCGAACGCCTTTGTCTTACAACTTTTGCTTCGTCTTTTACGGTCTTCTTTTTGTCGAATATTCCTCACCAGAATTTCTGTTATGAGGATAAAGAATATCAGGGAAGGCAGGCAGCCTTGTCTCATTCCCTTCTGGATTTTGCACCAATGTGGGTCTCTCTCTCTCTCTCTCTCTCTCTTTGTCTTGCAGGGGAATTCACTCCAGAGATGCAGCTGAGGCTCCGGCAGGAGCTGGAGAAGGAGAAGAAAGTGGAGCTGTGGAAGGAGCGTTTCTTTGAGCGCTACTACGGCCAGAGGTGAGGAGGCCTTTGGACCCCATGCGCCCCCCTTCCCAGAATGCCTCTTGCCTCTCCCATCTCCCTTAGCAGCTCTGGGGCTCACAGAGAGTCACCTGCCCTTATCCCTGGGGCCCTGCACTCTTGCTACTCCTTTCCCATCGTTTATTGCTCTTGGGGTGACATTGCTGGGTGTGCATATTACATAATTACAGCACTTTTCCCTTCCCTTCCCTGGGTTAAACCCCTGTGCCGGCAGGACTGAAGACCGACAGGTCGCAGGTTCGAATCCGGGGAGAGGCGGATGAGCTCCCTCTATTAGCTCCAGCTCCTCATGCGGGGACATGATAGAAGCCTCCCACAAGGATGATAAAACATCAAAAATCATCCAGGCGTCCCCTGGGCAACGTCCTTTGCATACGGCCAATTCTCTCACAACAGGAGTGGTTGCTCCTGACACGACAACTGAACTTCCCTTCCTTGCCCTGGAGTAGGAAAGGAACCTGTTTGCACTGAGCAACCCAACACACTAGGAGAGTTAGCAAGAGAGTTTGAGAAAGCTTTGTTCTAGGCGGGAAGGACTGCATCGGGGTTGTAAACAAACATCTTGGTGGGTTGTTGTAGGTTTTTCGGGCTATATGGCCATGTTCTAGAAGCATTCTCTCCTGACATTTCACCTGCATCTATGGCAGGCATCCTGCAGCAAATGAAGAGCTTGAGGGGTGCACCTTGCCAGCTAAGGAAGCAAGGCAGTAAAACTTGGATGCCAGGTGTTTTAGCACCTCTGCACCCCACACAAAGCTGGGTTGGCAAAGAGTCTCTCCTCTGGGTTGTAGATTTTTCAGGCTGCATGGCCATGTTCTAGAAGCATTCTCTCCTGACGTTTCGCCTGCATCTGTGGCAGGCATCCTCAGAGATTCAGGCTATATGACCTCACAAACCTCTGAGGATGCCTGCCATAGATGCAGGTGAAATGTCAGGAGAGAATGCTTGTATTTATTTATTTATTTCGAGCTTTTATAACCCGGTCTTCTCAACCTCCGAAGAGGGACTCAGGCCGGCTAACAGCAGAGGGTTAAAATACAATAAGATAAACCACAGTAAACATCATAATACAATAGTACAAAAATACATTAAAATACAATTATACAACTTACAAAAGGTCAGTTCGTCAGAATAAATCATAAATTCATCGCCATCCGTCCGTGTGGTCAGCAGTTATTGACTCAATCATCATTCTGCGAATGCAGTATTCCAAAGCCATGTTTTTACCAGCTTTCTAAAAGTCAGGAGGGAAGGGGCAGATCTAATCTCCATTGGGAGGGAGTTCCAGAGCCGAGGAGCCACCACCGAGAAGGCCCTGTCCCTCGTTCCCACCAATTGCGATTGCGAAAGAGGTGGGATTGAGAGCAGGGCCCCTCCAGAAGATCTTAATAACCTTGATGGTTCATAGGGGAGAATCCGTTCGGACAGGTAAATTGGGCCGGAGTAGTTTAGGGCATGGAAATGTTCTAGAAACATTCTCTCCTGACATTTCACCTGCATCTATGGCAGGCCTCCTCAGAGGTTCGGCCTATATGACCTCCCAATCTCTGAGGATGCCTGCCATAGTTGCAGGTGAAATGTCAGGAGAGAATACTTCTAGAACATGGCCATATAGCCCGAAAAAACCTATAACAACCCACCAAGATGTTTGTTTACAAAGCTGTTGTAACACCCGTGATAAGTGAGGGAACGCTATGCATTCCTCTTCCTGTTTCTCTTTCCAGCTCAGGGATGAGCCCCGAAGAGTCCCAGCGACTGACTTCCTCCCCTTCTGCGGAGCAGAGCCAGGCCCATCTTGGCAGCCCAGAGGCTCAGGTGCAGAAAAGTCCTCCAGCGCTGGCTGCAGTGGTCAAGGAAGAGCATGCCCCTCCGGCCCTCCTGGCCCCTCCACCACCACCACCTCCAGCTGTGGCCAGTCAAGACGTCAAGAAGGAGGAGGAGAAGCCGGAGCAGCGTCCAGCCTCCCCTGGAATACCGGCAGAGCCTGTTGGGAGCAGGGTCCCCTCTCGGCTCAGCAGACCGTCCAGGGGGGCCGAGGAGCCTGCCGTGGGGGAGAAGCAGGAGGAGAAGCCACCACCTGGGAAAGAGGATGCAAGCAAGCCAAAGAACCTCTCCCCTGCTGTCGCTGCCACCACCGCTGCTGTTGCTACTGTGGCTTCCACCACGGTGGCCCACCCTGCTCCTCAGCCCAGTCCCAGAGAGGAGGTCCAGACGGCGCCTGCCGCAGAGACCCCCACCACCAGCACGGAGCAAATGGACACCAGCACCCGCCCCCTGAAGAGGAAGCCGGAGGGGACGGAGGAGGCGCCGCTGGCCCCGGAGAAGCGTCCCCACGTGGAAGAGAAAGAGGCCCCCACCCGCCCGCCTTTTCAGGCCCCCCCGCAGCACTTTCCCACCGCGCCTGTGCCAAAGGTCCCTCCGCTCAGGGTAAGTCAGCCTCTGCCTCTCTGGGGCCCTTGGCCAGACCCATTCCCACCCCCAGACCCAGGATGAGCCTGCCTTGCAGCGCCTCTACCTGCTGAGAGAATATCCCTCGCAGAAGCTCAGTGGCTTGCTGGGACTGGCAGGAGAGCCCAGTGGTGAGATGCGCAGTGTGAGCACATGCTGATCCCCAGATTTTCCTGGGGAAGTATTGTCCAACCACGGTTAGTAGCACACCCATGTAGTTTGATTTGCAGAGGGCAGAAGATAGTGAGCCCTTATCCTGTTAAGGATACAACAGCCCTTGCTTACTCTGCGTGGCCCTGAACTCGTCCAGATGAAAGAAAAAGGCACTTGAGTCAGTTGTGCTTTAGAATAGAAACAGAAAGTAGTTCATTCTCTTAAGGCAGGCATAGACAAACTTGGGCCCTCCAGGTGTTTTGGACTTCAACTCCCACCATTCCCAACTGTCTCAGGGCCCTTTCTTTTCTCCCTCAGCCACTTAAGTAAGAGAGTAAAAAATCCAAATAAGTAGGAGAAAAGGAGTCGCAAAAACCAGAGATAAGTGTCCAATGCAAAAGTTAAAGCATGAACATAAATCCAAGGAGCAGGGTAAAATCATGAGTTTGAATAATCCAAAAGACAAGGAATAAAACATCAATTTGAGTAATACAAGAATCAAAGAACAATACATGAGTTTGAGTTTATGGTAAAATCCCCAAGACTTAAAGCAAAACTTGACTAGGACATGGCTTGAAGTGAGAACAAATGCAAGAGTTCCTTACTCTATATTCTATGTTGCTTAATCTGAAAACCAAAAGCTATTCTTTTCCTAGTAAAGGACAGCAAAGCATGAAAGCATTCTTTTGACCTTGAGTAGTCCCTCTTGGTCTCACTTTCCCATGGCCTGGCTTGCACCTGGAATTCTTCCCCTGCAGAAATAGCCTTGATTCTCTATCTAGCCTCCCTTCCTGCCTGTCAGCTTCTAAAACAGTTTCGTTTTCACACAGAGAATTGTCAGTGGCATTGGCTGCACAGCAAGGCAGGAACAGATCAATCACAGCCACCTTAGGCTATTAACTACTTTATTTACAGCTATATACATTAGAAGCTACTTAACACTCAGCACATCGTAAAACTTGCTTCCTCTCCATCCCATCGTAACATCGGAACACACAGACATTGTTATCAGCACTAGTCCACACCTCTTGCATTCCAGAGTGACACAACGCTGAGTCCATTTGCTTTATACACTTGATTTATGACCTCTCTAGGAATGCCATTCCCTCCATGGTTCAGTTAACTCTTTCTACACAGGAATACACTTGGCACATAGCTACTGCATTTTAAACATACATATTTTGAAATCTACATTATATATTGAAAACAGCTCCAACAAGAATCACCCAAATTCCCGTCTGTCTGAGCATCTCCAGACCCCTCATCCTCATCCTCAGCTGGCTGAGCTACAACACTGAGGCTATTAGCAGTCCCCAGCAGCTCCACCCTTTAGTGGGCTTCACAAAGGGGAGCCCATGGTATTCCAGTCCTTCCTCCCAGGAATGCCAGCACTCATGCTTCATTAGGATGCCCCTCCTTCCTGGGAGGGGAGCTACCACCACCCTCAGCACCATTTGGCCCCAGGACTTCTTCTGCTCCAAGTAGATGATTCCTCTCCTCCGAGGACAGAGCGGTGGCTGCAAGAGGGACGGGGAGGTCTCTGCTTCTCTATTTTGGCTGACATGTTTCTCCTCTCTCTTTCAGATCCCCGTCTCCAGGCTCCAGGGGGTCTCTGTGCCCTTTCTTTCTGGCCAGGGCCCCTCTCCCCAGCCCAACTTGCCCATCACCATCCCCACCCCCCGCCGGACAGGGGCCCGCACGCTGGCCGACATCAAGGCCCGGGCCCAGATGGCCAGGGCTCAGCGGGCAGCCGCCGTCGCTGCCCAGGCCGCCGCTGCTGCCGCCGCCAGTGCTGGTACTGCTGCGTCCGTCGCAGGGGTCATCCCAGGCCCGGGGCCCGGCGGGGGGAGAGTGGAGGGGCACAGTGGCCCAGGGCCAGGGGGGCCTTGTGGAGCTGCACTGGACCTGGCTGGCCCCACAGGAAGCGGTTCGGGCCAACGAAGACTCGAGCCAACCAGCAGCGGTCCCTCGCCCACAAAACCAGCAACGACGGCGTCCCTCGGGAGTGTTGCTGGAGCACAACTACAGCAAAGGCCCCCAGGCCAGACCAGACCGGCCAGCACAGAGGCCCCGTCCACCACCCGGCCGGCAGAAGGGAGCGCCAGCCACACGGGCCCCAGACTTGTGATGGTCACCGCCACCCAGAGCGCCCACGCTCCCTCTGCCCCAAGCACAGCTCCCTCTCAACGCACAGAAGGGCCCCAGAGAACCTTGCCCCCTTCTCAGGGCCCCACCATGACCCCTAGGACAGAAGGCGCAGGGGCCGTTTGTGGGAGCAGAGCCCCCCCTGGACCATCCTTGTCTCAGGCGGCACCTTCCAAGGCACCCCCTCACCCTCCACTTTCTCAGGCGACGCCCGCGATGCCCCCTCCCTCCCGGAGCCTCAATGTCCCCGCCGGAGCCTTGGGCGGCAGCCCTCCTTCCCTGCGCTCCAGCTCCAGCATTCCTGCCAACAACCCGCTGGTCACTCAGCTGCTGCAAGGCAAAGAGGTCTCCATGGAGCAGATCCTCCCCAAGACCCACCTCAGAGCGGACGTCAAGGCGGTGACGATGCCCACGAGGGAAGGGCAGGCCCCCACCACCGCTCCCGCCAGGACCTTGCCGCCAAGGGAAGTCAACACGGGACAATCTCTCCCCCTCGCCTTCAGCCAGGCGGGCAGGCAGCCCCATCGACCGGCCCCTGCTTCCTCCTTCCCGGGGCAAGACGTCTGGGGTCCTCACGCCAACCCTTGCGCCGGGCAGGATGCCACAGCACAGCGAGTGCGGGAAGAGGTCCTCCAGCCACTTTTGCACAGGACCCCTCTTGGGCCCGGTCTGCCCTCTCTCCCTCCCCGCCTCCCACTTCTCCCCCCAGACTTCCCTCCCGAGAGCGTCTCCACCACCAACCATCGCTCAATACCGGGGTTCATCGGAAGGCGGGCGTCGAAACCCGCCATGTCCGGCCATTACCTCCTGAACATCTCCACCTACGGACGCTGCTCTGAAAACATCAAGAGGCGCCTCGCCATTCCCCCGGAAGGCCTTCTCTGCCAGGATAGGACCCCCGAATTGGAGCAGAAGGAGGAGGCAGCGGAGGAGTGGGTGGCTGGAGACAGTGGCGGCAGCAGTGACGGGGAAGACGGAAACAAGGGGGCCGCCTTGGCGAAAGGGGAGCCGAAAGCAGGAGGAGTTCCAGTGTGCCTCCGAACCGGACCCACGAAAGCGGAGCACGGGGCGGTGGGACGCAAGGAGGGAGCCCACCCTCCCTTCTCGGCCACCCAGGATTACTTTGCTGCAAAGGAGCTGATTCGGGAAGCCGGGGGCCAGGCGGCAAGAGGGGAAGCCAAACTCCCGGCAGACTCTACGCCTCCCAGACCACCGCTGCTGCTCTCCCCCTCCCATCCAGCAGCTCGGCTTTTTGGGTCTCCCGGCGCGGCCGCCCAGCTGGTCGGGTCAGGCTACAGCGGCACCATCAACGTCTCCGCTTCGCCGGACCTGCCCCAGGAGGCGCTGCTGACGGGCCTCTCGGACCCCGGCCGCATGGGGGAGGTGGTCTCCTTCTCTGTGACCGTGACCACCATCCCGGCTGGCCAGGCGGTAAGCAGCCCAGCCAGTCCCGGGCGGCAGCCCTCCCTCCGCGGCCAGGTCTTCCCAGACGAGGGGGTCCTGGAGGAGCTGCCCTCCAAGTGCTACTGCCGCCTGAAAGCCATGATCGTGTGCCAGGGCTGTGGGGCCTTCTGCCACGACGACTGCATCGGACCCTCCCGGCTTTGCGTCTCTTGCCTGGTGGTGCGGTAGTGGGCACAAAAGGGGGGGTGGAGGGAGGGTCTTGGGGTCCCTTCCTCCCCTCCTGCCTTGGGAGCGATGGAAGCACCTTGGATGGACGAGATGAGCGTTTGCACTTAAGGAATCATGTAAATAGGTTGCGTTGTTCTGTCTTAAAGAAGTTTGTACGTCCCCCTGCCCCACCTCTCGAGATCGGATGCTTGATGGTCAGTGAGAGGATGCTGGTCCAGCCAGGCACCTTTGCACTCGTTTTTAGGGAGCTTTGTGGGTTGCTAGAATGCTTGGTCCTGGCTCCCTTGGGTCCTTCCTTCTGCCACATTATATAGAAATGCGTAGTGTCCCAGAGGGATGCAGCATCAAGTGTGGGCAGCTGGGCTGCCTTCCTCATTGCTGTCCAACTCCCTTGAAGGTAGGTATAAGATACCTATGTCCTTCAGACCAAGCAGGTTAGTTCGCCCACCTGGAGGCTTCCCCATAGACCTGCCTAGAGCTGGGTCAGGCCCAGGTGGGCAGCACCCATTGGTAAGGGAGATTGCAGGGTCCCGGTTTACTCCCAGGAACAGGCTTATAGAGAAAGCTTCCTCAGAGGCAGCTGAAGCCATGTCCTTTAGATCCCCATTTCCCTTCCCGCAGGAAAGAGTCACTTTAGAGGGTCTCGGAAGGGCTGGAAAACCCCCCGGGTTGTCTCTTTGGGTGGCAGACACTTCCTCTGCTTCCACCACCCTCTGGCTCCCTCTCCCCGCTGGTATCGTTCAGGGGCACACCACAAATGGAAAACATTTTGGGTTGTTGTAGGTTTTTCGAGCTGTATAGCCATGTTCTAGAAGCATTTTCTCCTGACATTTCGCCTGCATCTATGGCAAGCATCCAGGAGAGAATGCTTCTAGAACATGGCCATACAGCCCGAAAAACCTGCAACAACCCAGTGATTCCAGCCATGAAGGCCTTTGACAAGACATGAAAAACGTTTTGCGCTTCAGGCTGAATCCATCACTTGTCTCCTCCCCGATTTCCTTCTTCTTTCCTGAACCTATTTCCTACTTTTCCCCCACCGTGTCCACTCTTATCTGATAGTTGGCCATTTTGCGCCAGAACCTTTCACTGTTTCTGCTGCCCTGCGAGGGCCTTCTGTTTGTGTGCCCTGAATGGCCTGGTGAATGCGGTTGTGCGTCTTCCTGGTCTCTGTTGTGCCTTAGGGAGTTGCATAGCCAGAGGCAGAGAGATCCGTGCTTGCAAGGAGCACACAGTCCCATGACAATGAGAGGGGGGGGGGGGGGAAATCGGACCAGGTGTAAGACTGTTAAGATCTATATAGCAATATTAAATGACCACTCACAAGCCGGTTTTGCTTTGAAATGGATATATTGCTTGTATCTAGAAAATGACCCCAATAAAGTACAGGATGTACTAGATTGGGAAGCACCCAAAACTAGAAGAGAGTTGCAGGGAAAGGGAAGGAGGCAGGGAAAGGCCTGGTCTCTCTGCATGGAGCTTTTCTACTGTCGCAGGGGTGCGTGTGTGTAAAACTCAGGGCGGCACTTTAGTCTTACGAGAGAGGAAAACATGTTGCTCTTCCAGCTTTCTCCACATCCTTCATCATCACTTTGGGCCCTCTCTTTGTGGCCTTTCTTCCTCAGCAGAACATCCCCAAGCATTTCTGGGTGGGAAGCATCCTCGATTTGTTTGGGGAATTCTTCCTGTGTCTTTTCCTCATCTTTTCTATATTTGTTTAGATGGTGCAACCAGAACCACAAACAGTGGTCATCATGAGGCCACACCATAAGTTTGTGCAAAGGCCTTAGGATCCAGCCAGCCATTTTCTGTCCCCTTCCTTGCATAGAAGTGGCCTTCTCTATAGTGTCCTTGGAGGAACCCCAAGATCTCTTTCCTGGTTTGTCTCTCAGTGGAACTGGGATTTTCCTGCTGCGGTTCTTGGAGGTGTTTCCCCTCTTTCGTCTTGTCTTTCTTTTCATTACTCTGGATGGTTGCCATCTTCTGCCAACTTGGCTGCTCCAGTCTCAGGCCTGACTCAAACATAGCTGGGAAATTACTTTGGTTCCCTGATGAGCTCGTTTAGAAAGCAACGCTGAGGAGACGAATCCCCGGCCACTGGTTCTTCCTTATGGCCCTTTCTTCCATTTATGGACCTCCTTCCATCATAAGAAAGCAGAGCTTGCTCCTGAATCTTTGGTGGGCCTCTGGATCTGCCTACCACCTGATTCCATCACCACATGCTCCTTATCAAAAACCCCAGAAAGTCTGGCTGGGAAGCCATGTCAGCAAGGTGCACTACTAGTCCGGAGAACACATTTGGCTGACCAAGCTGTGTCTTCTGCCCTAAGATGGGCCTCTTGGCTGGCCTCCACATCTTCCACGCATTGTCGCCAAAGGTTTAACATTTTGCAGCTGTGACTGGGAGGGACAATGTCATGTCCCCTTGGGCCTGTGGCACATAAACGCACACTTGCAGAACTTGCACAGTCACTTGCAGCTAGTGCCAATGTATTTTCCCCTCAAAGAGTCTTCTTGGAGACTATTCAGGATGCAAGAACCCGTTAGGAGGCAGCAAATAGCCAAAGCCCCCAAACCCTCCTTCTGTTCTTCTCCTAAGCAGGTCTTCTGGGCTGAGTTTCTGGCCCACCTTCAAAAAACTACTGCTCCAGAGGGGAGGGTTGTGTGGTTACTGCTTTGCACTGTTTTTGGTGGGATGCAGCCAAGAACATCTCAGGGCATGAGCCTCAGCAATCCCAGGATCCCAGGAATCCTGGTGGCCCCATTGCCCAGTGTGCATTCACCTTTTCCCATCTTGCCCCTTCTAAAAGGAGCGGGAGCCCTCTTGGGAAGCGCAAAGCTGCAAGGCTAGGATGGGTCTGTGTGGGTTGTGAGGTCCGGCATCCTGCTTTGGGCCAGATAGAGCCCTCTAACCCACCCATCCGCTGTGCTTGACCTCCTGAAGGAGGTTCCTGGCATTTCTAGTCTGTCTGGGCGAAGAAGGAGACGAAGGCTGAAAGGCAAGGTGAAAGCTTTTGCCTTTCAGCCAGCCCTCCACATCTGCTGCGGTCAGGGGCACGGGAACTCCCAAAAGTGAGGAAAAAACACAAATAAAGTACCTGCTATGTTTCTTAACCTGAGGGAACACCTCTCTTGGGCTCTCCAGTCTTCCATCCTGATTGCAGTCAACTTCCATTGGAGGGTGGCCATAGAAACGACTGGAGGAGCCAGAGTTCACCAGACAGGTGAATCTCCAGTGATTCCAGGGTGGTAGTCCACTATCAAGTTGCATTGAAAGACCTAGAGATCCCTAGAGAGAACATTTTTACATCAAATCTGCAAAAGTCACAGATCTGGAGGGCTGCTATTCTCTTGTGGAAAAACGTCAGTGAAGTAGATGGGCCTCCTCCATGTGAGAAGATGAGGCTTGGCCTTTGCTCTTCCCCAGAGGAGTCCTACCTGCTTGGCTGGAGCTGCTTTGGTCAAGGAGGGATCTGTAACCAAGGCTTGGAAGCCAAAGGGACTGGGCAGGGAGGTGCATTTGTGGCATTTGTAGTTGCCTATCCGTCTGGTCCCTCGGCCAGTCCTGCTCTGGGAGAAAAGTGGGAGAGAAATAAATAAATAGTCATGATATCGTAAGCCATCCCGCCTGCCTCTCTTCTGCCACAAAGCACAACAAAAAGACCATTTCTATCAGGCAGGGACATCTGGAAACACCTGGGCAAACATTAAGCCCACCACTCTTTGGAAGAGAGTCTTCATAGGGAAAGGCCAGGAAGGAAGTTGAGCTATGCATTTAGGGCAATGGTTCTCAACCTGTGGGTCTCTCCAGATGTTTTAACCGACAACTCCCAGGAATCTGAGCCAGTTTACCAGCTGTTAGGATTTCTGGAAGGCCAAAACATCTGGGGAGAGACTCTTAGGTTGAGCACCACTGATTTAGGGGAAGGAGAGCAAGGTGAGGAAGAGTGGGGCTGGTGGAAAGACTGAGACTCACCCAAATATATGTTAAGTAATATATAGGAAGGGGGGGGGGGGTTCTCTCTCAAGGGATTGGAAGGTCGGTGCTGCACTTTTCTTATCCGAACATGGACTTCTGCAAGACGTCTCAGGAAAAGGCATCGTCACTTGCATGGTTGAAGAGAGCCATTGCTGAGCTGGGATTGGCTTCCAATAAAACTTGGGGCGCTTCAGTCAGGGGAGAGCCCCTCTGCAGGCACTATGGGTGGGGTGTGCACCATCTAGCTCCTTTTGTAGATCTTTATATCTTTATATCCATCCCTTTCTGCTCTTCCCGTGCCACTTGAAAGGGGCAAAAGGCAGTTAGAGCCACTCATAAATCACCATGAAATTCCAAAGGATCAGGAGGAAAATGAAGCCAGGCCAAGGGCGGGGGGGGGGGGGGGGGGGGTTGTATAGCACCTTAGAAATGCAGGGAGAGGGCCCCTTTGCTGGGAAAGAGCCCCCTTCCCAAATGTGTCTTGTGTTTCCGTATTTCCTTCACTCCGTTCTCGTAGCCTTGGTCGTGGAGCCCTCCGGTTCCATGCTTATAGAAGCCATGAGGGGTGCCAGGTGGGGGTGGGATGGGGGGGGTTGCAATTTGGCTGCAAAACCATTGGGTTCCTCTGCAGCCCTTAGGATGATGTCTGTCCAGCACAGCCCCTGATCGCTTGGCCCATGTCTGTCCCAAATTGCTTCTCTCTGGTTTCATTGCTTTGCTTGCAATTGTCTTCATTGCAGTGAACCTCAAGAGAGGCAGGAATAGAGTCGATTGAGGAGGAAATGTCCTGTTGCTCCTTTGCCCTTTGGGTCAGCTGATATTTGGGGCCACTCCTTTCCAGCCTCCGACTGGAAATTGCACCTTTCGTTGGGGCTGAACTCAAAGCCATTTAGGAAAACCAGGAGAAGAGAGTGGGGTTGGGATTGGGTTGGGGGTTGGCTTTTTTTCCCCTTCCCTTTCCCCCTTCCCTGCCCATGCAATATGAAAAATCAACGTACGCGCTTATAAGTAATATATTTTAAGTAATATATATATATTTTAGTACCTCTGTATTACAGGAAAAAAAGAATGACTCGAGAAGGCTTGTGAGCCCGATGCAGGAGGGTCTGCGTGCGTGAGAGTGAATATGTGCTTGTGCGTGAGTGTGTTTGCGTGTGTGCAGTTGTGAACCTTTCTTTTTCCCCCCGTCGGGGGAACTGAAGGCACCCGGTCTTGCAATAAAGATGATCGTTTGAAGGAGGAAATGACGGGATAAGCTGGTATGGTTTACCAGGTGCTCTTTCCTTTTTTCCAAGCATGCCCAGACACTTTAGGGAGCGCCGAACTTTCATCTGTTGTTGTTGCCTTTAAAAAAAAGAGAGAGATAGACTTAAAATCCAAATTGAGAAGATGTATAGAAAAAGCCAGGTTGACACCATTTAAAGTCATATTTTTTCACAAAGTAATATAGAAAAAATATTTTACTTAAAAGAGTTTTAAGTATTTGAAATAAATATAGTATGTAAATATACTGTATGTACTTCATATATGCTTTTATTTTACATTTTATTGTAAACAAATGGATATTAAAATTCTTTGAACTGGTCCGTCTGCAGAGAGAGTCTGACTCGTGCAAGGAGGTTCCTGGCATTTCCATCTGTTTTCTAATATTATAATAATAGGCGGAGGTTCAGAGGGCACATCTGTCGGTGTCATGAATAACTGTTATTCAATTACTTTAAAGCATAGGTTCCTGTTATTGCAATTTCCAGTGTGAGACGGTAGATCAGAACTTTTACAGAACTTTTATACTTTTACACAGAGAATGACATTGGACACTTATCGCTGATAGAATCATGGAATCAAAGAGTTGGAAGACTGGCCATCATCCAGTCCAACCCCATTCTGCCAAGAAGCAGGAATATTGCATTCAAATCACCCCTGACAGATGGCCATCCAGCCTCTGTTTAAAAGCTTCCAAAGAAGGAGCCTCCACCACACTCCGGGGCAGAGAGTTCCACTGCTGAACAGCTCTCTCAGTCAGGAAGTTCTTCCTCATGTTCAGATGGAATCTCCTCTCTTGTCGTTTGAAGCCGTTCCTCCCTTGCGTCCTAGTCTCCAAGGAAGCAGAAAACAAGCTTGCTCCCTCCTCCTCCCTGTGGCTTCCTCTCACATATTTATACATGGCTATCATGTCTCCTCTCAGCCTTCTCTTCTTCAGGCTAAACATGCCCAGCTCCTTAAGCCGCTCCTCATAGGGCTTGTTCTCCAGACCCTTGATCATTTTAGTCGCCCTCCTCTGGACACATTCCAGCTTGTCAATATCTCTCTTGAATTGTGGTGCCCAGAATGGGACACAATATTCCAGATGTGGTCTAACCAAAGCAGAATAGAGGGGTAGCATTACTTCCCTAGATCTAGACACTAGGCTCCTATTGATGTAGGCCAAAATCCCATTGGCTTTTTTTGCCGCCACATCACATTGGCTCATGTTTAACTTGTCCACGAGGACTCCAAGATCTTTTTCACACGTACTGCTCTCGAGCCAGGCCTCATCGTCCCCCATTCT
>NW_026844366.1:3497475-3514669 GCF_025583915.1 Anolis sagrei ordinatus
AGGTCTCTTCCAACTCTTTGATTCTATGATTCTATGATTCACCAAACTACACAAACCAAGATTCTATAGGAGAGAGCTGTGTCACTTAAAGTGGTATCAAACTGCTATAACTGTGCAGTGTAGATGCCTCCCTGTTTGCACCATTCTTCCTACAAGCCAAATCCGTCACTTCTGCTAACTAGGTGATTCCCGATTGTCAAGTTTGTCCTTGTTTATCTTCCGCACACTTTCCCCTGGCAGCTGCTGCTCAGCCGAATCATTGACTGTGACGGAAAATCAACCAGAGACATTTAAGGAAAATTGGGCAGACGCCGGTCGGTTGCCGCTGACCGGCCTGGAAAACAAGATTTTCCTGCAGCCTCTTCATTGAACGGCTCCTAATTATGGTGTCACCCGGAGCCCATTTGTTCCCAAGCAGAATGACATCTGTTTCATCGACAGCCGTCGCTTCTCCTGCGTAATTGAAATTACTGTTTTTAGTGTACATTGTCAGAAACACACAAAAATGACATTCCCGCCACAGTGACAGAAGCGGCTTAGATTCACTGCAGAGCAAAACAGGCATTGTCAGGCTCACTAAAAAGGCAAGCTGGGCCCCTTTTTGTCCTTTGCAAATAGAAAAGGCTCATTATCAGTAACGCTAATGAATGGTTGTCCAACGTCAGAGAAGAGCAGCAAGTGGTTGTGCAGCTACCGGGGAGATTTGTTGCACATTTCAAGTACACAGCAGGCAGGTCAAATGATTGTGTGTGTGTGTGTGTATGTATGTGTGTATATATATGTGTGTGTGTATGTGTGTATATGTGTGTGTGTGTGTGTGTGTGTGTGTATATATATATATATATATCCAGTCTTTAGCCACAAAGGCTGTCAATGCATCTTATAACTGATTAACTTAATGGTGAAATAAATAAGTTAAACAAGTCCGAATACACAAGGAAAAATCAATGGAGATAAGTGAAACAGATATTGCCAGTTCTTCTCTTTCTCCAAAGCCAGGGCAGTGGCAGTTGGTTTGGAGGGAAGCCTATCCAGCTGCTAATGGACTTAGCCATGTTCGTGTTTCTTCTTCTCTCCTTCCATCTACTTCTGGATCTAGGCCTCGTGGAGCTATGTCTGCCTCTTTTTCTCTTACTCCTAGGCTAGGGCAGTGGCAGTTGGGAAAGAAGGCTTTCCAGCTGCTTATGGGCTAAACCTTGGTGGAGTTTTTTTTTCTCTTCTTCCTCCAAAAAGAAGGCAGTGGCAGTTGGGGTACTTCTGGGCTATGGTATGATGAAATTGTGCCTACTTGGCTTCCTCTCTTCCTCCAAGGCCAGGGCAGTGGCAGTTGGGATGAAAGGAGGGCTTTCGCCCTACTTCTAGATCTGGGCATCATGGAGCCATGTCTGCCTCTTTTTCACTCCCTTCTGGGCCAGGGCAGTGGCAGTTGGGATGGAGGGAGGGTCTTCCCTCTGCTTCGAATGGAGTTGTGCCTGCTTCTCTCCCTCTGAGTCAAGAGCAGTGGCAGTTGGGATAAATCAGGTTCCAGCTCTGTGGGCACAAACATGCTAAGTAAGAGCCCTGCTTGATGGCCAACAGGGACACAAGACCCCCTGTGGAAGCTGGGCCAAGGCACCTGGGAGATGTCAAGGTGAGATAGATGCATGATTTATAGCAGTGGTTCTCAACCTGGGGTTCCCAGATGTTTTTGGCCTACAACTCCCAGAGATCCTAACAGGTGGTAAACTGGCTGGGATTTCTGGGAGTTGTAGGCCAAAAACATCTGGGGACCCCAGGTTCAGAACCACTTATTAATAGTTTCCCAATCAACACCCTTCCTGGAAACGCTGCACGCTGGACTGAATGCCTCAGAGGCAAGCAAAAATAAACACAGCAGAGTACTTATCGGCAGAGTATAACTGCACTATCTGAACTTGTTCTGCTTATTGTTTAGGAAAACTCTCTGATTCAGTTTTCATCCAAATTCAAGAGGCTGTTCATCTTGACATGTTGCTCTATATACAACTATACACCCAGAGATCAGAACTGACATATACAGCAATATAATGACGTAGCAACAGATACAATCAATGAAACGCATGGGCAAGACAGTTTGGCAAGAAGAGACTCATGGCAAGAGAAAGAAGGAGTGTTTCCTGCCTTCTTTTATACCCACAATCATCAGCAGCAGCAGCAGCTTCCTAGCAGACTGTGCAAGGAAGCTGATGAAACCATGAACCATCTCCCCACTTCTTTTCTCCCTCTGAAAGTAGGGCAATGGCAGTTGGGATGAAGAGTTTGTTTCTGGGCCTAGGCTTGAGGGAGCTGTGGCTTCTTCTCTTCATCCATGGCCAGGGCACTGGCAGTTGGGATGGATGGAGGACTTCCATCTGCTTCTGGGCCTTGGCATATTGGAGCTGTGCCTGCCTCTTCTTCTCTACCTCTGAGACCAAAGCAATGGTAGTTGGGATGAAGGGAAGGCCCTGCCTCTGCTTCTGGGCCTAGGAATGAGGGAGCTGTGGCTTCTTCTCTTCACCCATGGCCAGGGCAGTGGCATTTTGGGATGGATGGAAGACTTCCCATCTGCTTCTGGGCCTTGGCATGATGGAACTGTGCCTGCTTCTCCTTCTCTACCTCTGAGACCAGAACCGCCCCATCCATCCTAACATTTAGGAAACGGGTGAAGACGTGGCTGTGGAGTCAGGCCTTCGAGGAATGAGACAACACCATAGGACTCTGGATGGAAGTGGATATAGATCCATCTTAATAGGACAACTGACCACTGTAGTTTTATATTTAGTGTATTTTAAAGTTGATGTGTAATTTGTGATATATGATATTTTAATGAATGTATATGTTTTTATGGCTGTAAACCGGGCTGAGTCCCTCCACGAGGTTGAGAAGCTCGGTATACAAAACTGTGAAATAAATAAATAATAAATAAATGGCAGTTGGGATGAAGGGAAGACCCTGCCTCTGCTTCTGGGCCTAGGAATGAGGGAGCTGTGGTTTCTTCTCTCATTCCATGCCTAGGGCAGTGTCAATTGGGATGGATGGAAGGGTTTCCATCTGCTTCTGGGCCTTGGCATGATGGAGCTGTGCCTTCCTCTTCTCTCCCTCTGAGGCAAGGGCAGTGACAGTTGGGATGAAGGGAGGGCCCTGGATCTGCTTCTGGGCCTAGGCATGAGGGAGCTGTGGCTTCTTCTCTTCACTCATGGCCAGGGCACTAGCAGTTGGGACGGATGGAAGACTTTCCATCTGCTTCTGGGCCTTGGCATGATGGAGCTGTGCCTGCCTCTTCTTCTCTACCTCTGAGACCAGGGAAATGGCAGTTGGGATGAAGGGAGGGCCCTGGATCTGCTTCTGGGCCTAGGCATGAGGGAGCTGTGACTTCTTCTCTTGTTCCATGGCCAGGACAGTGGCAGTTGGGATGGATGGAAGAGTTCCATCTGTTTCTGGGCCTTGGCATAATGGAGCTGTGCCTGTCTCTCCTTCTCTACCTCTGAGACCAGGGCAATGGCAGTTGGGATGAAGGGAGGGCCCTGGATCTGCTTCTGGGCCTAGACATGAGCGAGCTGTGGCTTCTTCTCTTCATACATGGCCACAGGGCAATGGCATTTGGGATGGATGGAAGACTTCCATCTGCTTCTGGGCCTTGGCATGAAGGAGCTGTGGCTGCTTCTCTTCACCCATGGCCAGGGCAGTGGCATTTGGGATGGATGGAAGACTTTCCATCTGCTTCTGGGCCTTGGCATGATGGAATTGAGCCTGCCTCTTCTTTTCTCCTTCCATCTACTTCTGGGAATGAATAGAAATGTTCCTGGTGGTATTGGGAATTGCCACAACAAGAGAAATGACATTTGGTTGCTTTTTGTAAACCCTGAAAACTACAAATCCCATGGCTCTCAGCAACATGTACCTGGAGGATTATAATGTTGCCGTAGCGCAGGCAGGATGCCGGTGTTCCAGTTTGCTTGCAAAGCGTGTGCATCCAAAGAGCCACCCGCACGCCTTTCCACATTTGTCACAGAACTGATTTATTAACCCTCTGCTGAGATCAATCAGCCTGTCAGCTTTCTGCAGCCGCTTTCCTCCGCATCCATTTATTACATCAAAACAGAAAGATAAACAAACCTTCTCTCTTCCTTCCTGACAACAGTCAGATCTCTGTAATGAGCCCACTCCCCTCCTCAAGACGGAGGAGATGGCTTTGAAGGCAGGAGTCTCTTTCTGCTGGCAATGGCCAGAAAAGTGCCGGGAAAGAGAGCCTGGCCATCTTTCCCTTTTCAGGCCCCTTTCTGAAATATGAGCTTTGGCCCATTCTAGCCTTTTCCTCCCTTGGTTCCTTGAAAAGGCATCCTCTCTTCTCTTTCTTTTCCGGATGGCTCCGGCTCCAATGCGCCTTGACAAAGGCTTGACGGCTCGAAGACTTGAATCCATTTCAAACCCGGCACTCCAAAGCAATTGAGAAGGTGGGAGCCGGAACATTTGCATGACAATTTTTAATCATTTTTGATGAAGGGAACCCCCTGGTGGTAATTTCTCTTCCATTCTTGGCCTCCTGCATTTGAGAAAAACTCAATAAAAATGGGTGATCAAATTGCTCCTGATAGCTGAAAAGGCAGCTGGGCTTGCATTTTGCATGATCTCATCCCCTTTGTAAAAGGAGCGTCGGCCATGATAGGCACCCAGAAGACACGCTTTCTACCTTCCTTTTCTTCTTTTTCCATTTCTTTGATAGCTGTTAGAATAATTTCTTTGGAAAGGGATGATTCTCTCCATCTTCATTGTTCCCATCGTTGGGTGAGATCGAACAGAGGGCTGGGCAATTTTCCACACATTGAGATGTGCATGTGCAATGCAATACTTTGCTGAATGCTAATGATGTGTGCAGTCAAGGCACAACCACATGTACATGTGCTTCCATGTGCAATATGCTTCTGAGTGCATCACATGTGCAATTCTGCTTCCAGGATCTTGGATGTTGACATTCACATCTAACCACATATATAGACTCATAGAATCCTAGAGTTGGAAGAGACCTCATGGGCCATCCAGTCCAACCCCATTCTACCAAGAAGCAGGAATATTGCATTCAAATCACCCCTGACAGATAGCCATCCAGCCTCTGTTTAAAAACCGATGATGTAATGAAAAGGACCTCACTACCTCTGAGGATGCTTGCCATAGATGCAGGCGAAACGTCAGGAGAGAATGCCTCTAGACCATGGCCATATAGCCTGAAAAAACCTACAACAACCCAATCAAGGGTCGATTGACACCTCCAAAACAGAGGATGCCTGCAGGCAACAGAGGCTAGGCAAAAGATAATGATGCTGAATGGATCCATCCAAGCCCTTCCGACAGATGGTCATCCAGCCTCTGCTTCAAAAACTCCAGGGAAGGAGATTACAGAGGAATATTCCACTGCCAAACAGATCTTACTATCAGGAAATTCTTCCAGATGTTTTTATGAAAATCTCTTTTCCTGAAGTTTGAATCCAGCTGGAGGTCAGCTATGACCAGCAGTGCTGAAGAATTTGAAGAGGCACGAATGGAGGCAAAAGAGAAAAACGTGCCAAGAGGAAGGCGCATCAAGCCAACCCCAACCAAGACCACCTTCCACCTGGAAACCAATGCCCTCACTGTGGGAGAACATGCATGTCAAGAATAGGGCTCCACAGTCACCCACCAGTACACTGAGCCCCACAACTGGTTGGAGATATTGACAAGCTGGAATGTGTCCAGAGGAGGGCGACTAAAATGATCAAGGGTCTGGAGAACAAGCCCTATGAGGAGCGGCTTAGGGAACTGGGCATGTGTAGCCTGAAGAAGAGAAGGCTGAGAGGAGATATGATAGCCATGTATAAATATGTGAGAGGAAGCCACAGGGAGGAGGGAGCAAGCTTGTTTTCTGCTTCCTTGGAGACTAGGACGCGGAACAATGGCTTCAAACTACAAGAAAGGAGATTCCATCTGAACATGAGGAAGAACTTGCTGACTGTGAGAGCTGTTCAGCAGTGGAACTCTCTGCCCCGGAGTGTGGTGGAGGCTCCTTCTTTGGAAGCTTTTAAACAGAGGCTGGATGGCCATCTGTCAGGGGTGCTTTGAATGCAATATTCCTGCTTCTTGGCAGTGGGGTTGGACTGGATGGCCCATGAGGTCTCTTCCAACTCTTTGATTCTATGATTCTATGTTCCTGAAGTTTGAATCCAGCTGGAGGTCAGCTGTGACCAGCAGTGCTGCAGAATTTGAAGAGGCATGAGTGGAAGGCAAAAGGGAGAAACGTGCCAAGAGGAAGGTGCCTCAAGCCAACCCCAACCGAGACCGCCTTCCACCTGGAAACCAATGTCCTCGCTGTGGGAGAAGATGCAGGTCAAGAATAGGGCTCCACAGTGACCTACGGACCCACCAGTACACTGATCTTGTAAGACCATCCTACTCGGACAATGAGGGATCACCTAAGTAAGTACCTCTTAAATTTCGGCCCGCAATTCCTACCAGCCTACCATCTGTTAGGAATTGTGAGAGTTGAAGTCCAAAATACCTGGGGGGAGGGCCAAAGTTGGCCCGTGCCTGATCTACACTCATCATCGTAAACAGTGAATCTGCTCCAAGGTTTCAGTCCAAGGTCCTAAATCATTTCCCCTTTAACAAAACCTGGACTCTCCGATCTGCAAAGAGGAGAGCCGTCAGCTAGCAATACTCTGAATTCATTCTGTGAGCAAAGCTTTAGCAGAAGTGTTTTATCTTTCTCTCTCTTTCTCCTTCTTCCCCCATTAAAGTACTTTCCCCCCTTTTCAATTCTACCTGCCCAAAACGTTCTTTTGTGCTAATCTAGCTTTGATTTCTGCCAACGCCATTAATTGCAAATATCCTTTGGTCCCTTCTAAAGAATTGAATATGCATTTGCCCATAATTCAGCAATTTGGAGGAATTCAGACTACACTTGGGCTCATTCCGAGTCTGTCACTTTGACATTACTGCATCTATAATAATCTGGCCACCGATCAGATCTCGACTGAATTGCTGAAATCGTTCAGGTAATTATGCAAGTGACTTTCCCCATTTTTTTCCCCTTCTATCAGCAATTCTCCGGAGGAAATCTTCTCTTTAGAAGGGTGAATGCAAATGAGGGTGGGGCTGAAACTCAGCTCAGACTTGATCTTGTACAATGCTATTAGACGTCACTCCTTCCCTTGGAAGTTGGTGGGTCCCTTGACATGCGGGCAATGCATTTCCTTAGGTAATATCTCTTTTAGGATGATTTGCTTTCAACACATCTGAAGAGTGTTCACAGAATCATAGAAGCATATCTTTACTTACTTACTTACTTACTTACTTAGGCAATTACTCATTGGCCGAGTAGGATAGTCTTCCAGGGTCGGTCCTTAGGTGACTGTTGAGCCCTATTATTGACCTGCATCTTCTCCCACAGTGAAGGCATTGGTTTCCAGGTGGAAGGCGGTCCCAGTCGAGGTTGTCTTGACGTGTCTTCCCTCTTGGCATGTTTCTCTCTTTGCCCTCCATTCATGCCTCTTCAAATTCTGCAGCACTGCTGGTCACAGCTGACCTCCAGCTGGAGCTCAAGGGCCAGGGCTTCCCAGTTCTCAGTGTCTATGCCAGAGTTTTTAAGGTTGGCTTTGAGCCCATCTTTAAATCTCTTTTCATGTCCACCAACATTCCGTTTTCCGTTCTTGAGTTCAGAGTAGAGCAACTGCTTTGGGAGATGGTGGTCAGGCATCCAGACAACGTGGCCGGTCCAGCGGAGTTGATGGCAGAGGACCATCGCTTCAATGCTGGTGGTCTTTGCTTCTTCCAGCACGCTGACGTTTGTCCGCCTGTCTTCCCAAGAGATTTGCAGGATTTTCTGGAGGCAGCACTGATGGAATCGTTCCAGGAGTTGCATGTGACGTCTGTAGACAGTCCACGTTTCGCAGGCATATAGCAGGGTTGGGAGGAGAATAGCTTTATAAGCAAGCACCTTGGTCTCCCTACGGATATCCTGGTCTTCAAACACTCTCTGCTTCATTCAGAAAAATGCTGCACTCGCAGAGCTCAGGCGGTGTTGTATTTCGGTGTCGATGTTGACTTTGGTGGAGAGGTGGCTGCCAAGGTAGTGGAAATGGTCAATATTTTCTAATGTTACGCCTTTAAGCTATATCTCTGGCATTGGAGAGGGATTGGCTGGTGACTGCTGGAAGAGCACTTTGGTTTTCTCGATGTTCAATGACAGACCGAGCTTCTCATATGCTTCTGTAAAGGTGTTTAGAGTGGCTTGTAGATCTTCTTCTGAGTGCGCACAGATGACGTTGTCATCAGCATACTGGAGTTCTATAACAGATGTTGTTGTAACCTTGGTTTTGGCTTTCAGTCTGCTGAGGTTGAATAGCTTGCCATCTGTCCGATAGATAATTTCCACTCCGGTGGGAAGCTTCCCATCAACAAGATGAAGTATCATAGCGATGAAGATGGATATCATAGACTCATGGAATCGTACACCTCTGACCCTTAGGAATCTTTTTTCCAGCACCTTGAATGCATTGCTTCATTGTGTCCTAGTTTTCAGAATAGAAGGAAATGAGCTTCCCCCTTCCTTTCAAGTATTTAAACACAGCTTTCATGACCCTTCTCATTTTTTTCTTCTTCAGGCTAAACATCCCCACCTCCCTAAGCTATTCCTCAGAGGGATTCATAGTTTCCAGACTTTTGATCATTTTGGTTGTCCTTCTCTGGATACTTTCCAGCTTGTCCATATCTTTATTGAATTGCTTTGCCCAGAACTGGACACAGGGTTATTATTCCAGGTGAAGAGGTCTGACCAAAGCAGAAGAGAGTAGAACTATGGTTTCCTTCCATCTGGATATTATACTCCTTTGGATGCAGCCTAGAATCACATTGGCTGTTTTAGCTGCCGCATAACACTGTTGACTTATATTCAGCTTGAAGTCTAAGACTGCTTTCATATGTACTGTTTACAAGCCAAGTGTGACCCACAGTTTGATTGTCTTCTGTCGGTTACATTCTTCTCAAGAGGAGCTCTTGCTGGTGTTGGTTGGTGAGGAATGAACTCATCTTGTCTAGTACTCTGTTCCAATTTGATCTTGCTTTGCAGAAGCTGAAAGTATAGAACTTTGCTCAGATTTAGTCTTGCGAGACAGCAAGGCATAGTGGGTTGGTGTGTGGGCAAGGATATTGGAAGACCAGGATTTTAATCTCCTTTCAACCATGGACACTAAATGCGTAACCTCAGGCAAGGCATACTCTCTCAACCCAAGAGGAATGCAAGGACAACCCCCTCAAACTAATTCCGCCCATAAATCAAAAATGTCTTGAAAGCACACAATAACAAAGTATGGATGTAAAGAAGAGCTTTCCAGGGTGCTGAGCAATGAGTTCAGGACCTTGGGGAGCTCTTATTTTCACAATGAGTTCAGAACATTGGATAGCTCCTATTTCCACATTTTGTTTCAGGACCCCGGATAGCTCCAATTTCCACAATTGGTTCAGGACCCTGGATAGCTCCTAATTCCACACTTGGTTCAGGACTCTGGATAGCTCTTTATTCGTTCAGTCGATTCTGACTCTTTGTGACCTCCTGCACCATCCCATGCCAGAGTCCCCTGTCAGCCATCACCACCCGCAGCTCCAAGGTCAAGCCAATCACTTCAAGGATACCATCCCTCCATCTTGCCCTTGGTCGGCCCCTCTTTCTTTTTCCTTCCATTTTCCCCAGCATCATTGTCTTCTCTAAGATTTCCTTTCTTCTCATGATGTGGCCAAAGTACTTCATCTTTGCCTCTACTATTCTTCCCTCCAATGAGCAGTCAGGCTTTATTTCTTGAAGTATGGACTGGTTGGATCCTCTCGCAGTCCAAGGCACTCTCAGAATTTTCCTCCAGCACCACAATTCAAAAGCATCTCTCTTCCTTCGCTCAGCCTTCCCTATGGTCCAGCTCTCACATCCATAGGTTACTACGGGGAATACCATGGCTTTGACTAGGCGGATCTTTGTTGCCAGTGTGATGTCTCTACTCTTTACTATTTTATCAAGATTGGACATTGCTCTCCTCCCAAGAAGTAAGCCAACCTAGCAGTTCAAAAACATCTGCGTCTGCAGTAATCTTTGCACCTAGAAATACAAAGTCTGTCATGGCCTCCATGTTTTCTCCCTTTATTTGCCAGTTATCAATCAGTCTTGTTGCCATAATCTTGGGCTTTTTATGTTTAGCTGCAACCCAGCTTTTGCACTTTCTTCTTTCACCTTGATTAGAAGGTTCCTCAGCTCTTCCTTTCTGCCATCAAAGTGGTATCATCTGCATATCTAAGGTTGTTAATGTTTATTCCAGCAATTTTAACCCCAGCCTTGCATTTGTCAAGCCCCGCACATAGCATGATGTGTTCTCCATACAAGCTGAATAGGTTGGGTGAGAGGATACAACCCTGTCGTACGCCTTTCCCAATCTTGAACCAGTCTGTTGTTCCATGGTCAGTTCTGACTGTTGCTACGTGGTCATTATACAGATTCCTCAAGAGAGAGATAAGGAGGTCGTGGTCCAAAACATCCAGGTCTTACTACTGGATGTTTTGGACCACAAACAATTTGAATCCAACCTAAGATGCTTAGTGTGGTGAAGTGTGAATTTTAATCTACAGTTATGTATAATAACAGATAGATGTTTAAAAGGGTAAGTATTGAAACTAGCATAATTGGGAGAATGGTAGCCAGCTTAGTTCACTCTGAGCTGAGTTGCCATGGAAAAAGGGGCGGAGCCAACTGCCACTTGGCAGGGCAGCCATTTTAAAACAGTCTGTAGTCAGCGAACTACAGGGAAGGCTGGTTCTGTTGTGTGTTGAGAACCAGTAAGGTAGTCTGTAGTCTAAGAACTACAGGGAAAGGCTGATTCTACTGTGTTGAGAATCAGGAAGGTTTTGGCTTTTAGCCTGTGTAGTTTAGATAGGTCGAGTTGACTTATTTATATTATTAGTCAGTGTATGAGCAAAAGGGGGAGAGAACCCTAATAAGAATCTTTACTGCAACAGAAATAACATAAGGAAAGAATAAGCTTGTACCTGAAGCAATCTGTTAAAGAAAGAAACACATTTTAAAGGAAAATAAGTTTAAAACCTGTTTAATGGAAGGAACAGTACTCTCAAGAGTTGTGTTATGAAATGTTATAAATGTAACCTCTGAAGAAATGTGCCTCTAAGAGTTAAGAAACATTGAAACCGTCAAGCTTCTTCTATACTTCAATAAACTTGTTACAGTTTCTTCTAAAGCCAAGTCTCTGTTACAAATACTTTCAAGTTAAGCTATGCTACACATTGAAGAAAGACCAAATCAATATTACAAGCTATTAGTTGTGTTATCAATTTAATAAGTCCTTACAAAGTGGTGGCTCCTTTACAAACTTTTGCAAATTGGTGGCATCGTTACAAACTGGGTGCCATCTTTACAAATTGGTGGCCTCTTTACACTAAGCATCCGTAAGTAAACTTTGGATAATTGCAAGCAGCTTCCCCTTTTTACAACTGAGCTTTTCGGAGGCATCGGGATCCCAAAAGCACAATTGCGGAAAGTTGGCGATGATGGTTGCACAGACTGATGACTGTCATTGTTGTCATGGGTCAACTTTGCAGCAAAACTCTGCCAGTCTTCATGGTTTCACAACAGTCCTTCATGGAGGAGGAGTGTGCCTTTTTTCTTTCTCTCTCTCTCTTTCTTTTTTCCCTTTCTCTCTCTCTCTTTCTCTCTTTAATTAAAAAAAAGTGAGCTGTTCCCCAGCCAGCAGCCCCTCGCAGCCATCTGCTGGAGTGCTTCGTTTCTCAAAGCAAATAGCTTATTACCAACGCGCACAAAAGGGGGTTTTATTTGAGGCAATTAAATAACAACCAAAAAAAATTATACAGCTGTGGGCTGCGAAATGTGGTTAATTAAATGACTTTTTCTCCCTCCCTCCTCCTGTAAATGGAGGGGGAAATCTGGCTGAAATGATACAGGAATAAGCTCATCTTCGCAGCTCTGAAAAGTTTGCAGCCATCGCCGGGTTTCTCTCTTTTGGAAAAAAGAGAAAGTAATAATAGTTACAACAACATCGGTTTAGATGAGAACTAGAGTGGGATCCTATATGCAATACACAATTGGAAAAGACTGCAGAATATCCTATAGATCAGTGTTGCTCAACCTGGGGGTCGGGACCCCTGGAGGGGTCGCGAGGGGGTGTCAGAGGGATCACCAAAGACCACCAGAAAACATAGTATTTTCTGTTGGTCATGGAGGTTCTGTGTGGGAAGTTTGGCCCAATTCAATCGTTGGTAGGGTTCAGAATGCTCTTTGATTGTAGGTGAACTATAAATCCCAGCAATTACAACTCCCAAATGTCAAGGTCTATTTTCTCCAAACTCCAACAGTGGTTACATTTGGGAATATTAAGAATTCGTGCCAAGTTTGGTCCAGATCCATCCTTGTTTGAGTCCACAGTGCTCTCTTGATGTAGGTGAACTACAACTCCAAAACTCAAGGTCAATGCCCACCAAACCCTTCCAGTATTTTCTGTTGGTCATGGGAGTTCTGTGTGCCAAGTTTGATTCAATTCCATCGTTGGTGGAGTTCAGAATGCTCTTTGATTGTAGGTGAACTATAAATCCCAGCAACTACAACTCCCACAGGACAAAATCAATACCCTCCCCCAATCCCACCAGTATTCAAATTTGGGTGTATTGAGTATTTGTGCCAAATTTGGTCCAGTGACCTAAAATACATCCTGCATCTCAGATATTTACATTACGATTCAAAACAGCAGCAAAATGACAGTTATAAGTAGCAATGGAACTAATTTTATGGTTGGGGAGTCACCATAACAGCGTTTCTCAACCTCGGGGTCGGGACCCCTGGGGGTTGCCAGGAGGTGTCAGAGGGGTTACCAAACACCATCAGAAAACACAGTATTTTCTATTAATCATGCAGGTTTTGTGTGGGAAGTTTGCCCGAATTCTATCGTTGGTTGGGTTCATAATTATCTCTGATTATAGCTGAACTATACATCCAGCAACTACAACCTCTAAATGTCAAGGTCTATTTTCCCCAAACTCCCAGAAGTGTTCATGATTGGGCATATTAAGTATTCATACCAAGTTTGACATCAAGATCCTGGGAAGGAATCCCACGGGAGCATTGCAGTGCACCCAAATACCTGGACCGTGCTCTTACCTACAAGAAGCACTGCCTGAACATCAAGCAAAAAGTGGGTGCTAGAAACAATATCATACGAAAGCTGACTGGCACAACCTGGGGATCACAACCAGACACAGTGAAGACATCTGCCCTTGCGCTGTGCTACTCTGCTGCTGAGTATGCATGCACAGTGTGGAACACATCTCAACACACTAAAATAGTGGATGTGGCTCTTAATGAGACATGCCGCATTATCACGGGGTGTCTGCGCCCTACACCACTGGAGAAATTACACTGCTTAGCCGGTATTGCACCACCTGGCATCTGCTAGGGAGTAGCAACCAACAGTGAAAGGACCAAGGCACTGACATCTCCAGCTCATCCCTTGTTTGGGTATCAGCCAGCATGCCAACGACTTAAATCAAGAAAAGATCTACAGAGACACTCGCTGAAACACCCAGCAAGTGAGAGTCCAAAAGTGGCAGGCTCAAACCCAGAACCTCAACCAATGGCTGATACCAAATGAGAGACTCCCCCCTGGGCACACAGAAGACTGGGCGACTTGGAAGGCGCTGAACAGACTGCGCTCTGGCACCACGAGATGCAGAGACAACCTTCAGAAATGGGGCCACAAAGTGGAATCCACGACATGCGAGTGTGGAGAAGAGCAAACCACTGACCACCTGCTGCAATGCACCCTGAGCCCCGCCACAGGCACAAGGGAGGACCTTCTTGCGGCAACACCAGAGGCACTCCAAGTGGCCAGATACTGGTCAAAGGACATTTAATCAACTACCAAGTTTGCAAAATCTGTGTTTTGTATGTTTGTTTGTTTTTGTTAAAAATGTAATACAAATGTCTGGTTGCTGATGACACGATAAATATATAAATATTTCAATACAATTAAAAATTCAGTCAAAATTGATATAAACAAATCCAAAACATATTCCTCATCTAATTCAGCTATCTTATTTATTTATTTATTTATTTTGTCATATTAGGAGTGACATGAGAAACTGCAAGTCGCTTCTGGTGTGAGAGAATTGCATCTGCAAGGACGTTGCCCAGGGGATGGCCAGATGTTTTGATGTTTTACCATCCTTGTGGGAGGCTTCTCTCATGTCCCTGCATGGGGAGCTGGAAGCTGACAGAGGGAGCTCATCCACGCTCTCCCCGGATTCGAACCTGCGACCTGTCGGTCTTCAGGGTTTAACCCACTGTGTCACTCGGGGCTCCTAATTCGGCTAATTAATGGGAAGGGACCACAAGGGCCATCTAGTCAACCCCCCTTCCATGCAAGAATTCACAACTAAAGCACTCCTGAAAAATGTACATTCAATCTAAGCTTAAAGATCTCCAAAGATCCAAAGTCCACCAAGGCAAACCATTCCACAGCCAAACAGTCTTGCAGTATATGATCAAAGACTTTCACTGTGGTATGTTTCCCAAGCTGTTTGGCCAGTGTGTTCTAGCAGCATCTCCTCCTGATGCTCTACCTGCATCTGTGACTAATGGCATCTTCAGAGGATCAGATGGTGGTCAAGCAAGTGGAGTAGAGATACTTGTAGAATGACAAAGGTGGGAGGAAAGAACACTTGTCTGTTAAACTAGTATGAAGGGTGCAATCAGCAAGCTTGGAAGTAGCCTTTGTTACCTTTGCAGTGTTTGTTTCCTGAAGTCATCCTTTGTCTGGGTAAAACCTTGATTGCTTACTATATGGAGACTTCCTGAGTCTGGGTGGCATTCCTTACTCATTGGTCAGGAAGATTTGCAAGATGGAAGGGGGTCGGACTGGATGGACTTTTGCAACTCTAGGATTCTAACATGCCTCCATTGGCATGGGCCAACTTGAGCCCTCCAGGTGTTTTGGACTTCAACTCCCACAATTCCTAACAGCCTACCGGCTGTTAGGAATTGTGGGAGTTGAAGTCCAAAACACCTGGAGGGCTGAAGTTTGCTCATGCCAGTTGCATAGCATTGAGCCATGTCAGTGAAGTTGGTATCCAATGTAGATTCCATGATTCTAAGAATGGCACCCTGTGCAATTACCAGCCGAACAAAATATAGTATTCCCATACCCATCCATGCAAAGAAATGCATAATGTAGTGCAAACAGATTGCAGAACCAAGACAGGGAGGGAGGGCTTAGGGAAACTGCAGGTTCTCTGTGATACTTACCTGTCATAGCGCTTCCACGGCACAGCATGCAGCGGGGTTTTTTCCCCGGCCGTGAGCGGAATCCCATTTTGCAGCCAGGCAAGCGTTAAATCTGCAATTTCACAGCCAAGGCCCCGATCGCATCCAAATCGCATGTTTGAACGGGGCTTCTAAATTGCGCTCTGGAGCTGATACATTTGTTCAGCAAAGGTCAGCCGGCACCGGGGAATGTCTCCTCTCGCCGAGATTTAACAAAGTGAGAAATTAATCTGTCAATGAGCGAGAGTGGGATATGGATGGAACAAAAGGGGGGAAAGGGGCACAGCTCACACTCACGAGGCCGGGACCTAAGTGGGGGAGGCTGCATCTACACTGCAGAATGAATGCAGCTTGACCCCACTTTAAGGGCCATGGCTTAGGGTTATGGAACCCAGGAAGTTGTACTTTGGTGAGGCACCAGCACTCTTTGGCAGAGAAAGCGAAGGAGATTGGGAGACTACAGCTCATAGGATTCCCCACCTTGAGCCATGGTTGCTAAAGGGGTGTCAAACCACATTAACTCTGCAGTGTAGATGCATCTCTAGAATCAGAGGGAGCTTCATGGGCTATGGAATCCAACTCTCTATGCCAGAGGTCCTCAAACTAAAGCCTGAGGGCCGGATATGGCCCTCCAAGGTGGTGGTATTGCACCACCTGACATCCGCCGGGAAGTAGCAGCCAATAGTGAAAGGACCAAGGCAGTGACATCTCTGGCCCATCCCCTGTTCAGATATCAGCCAGAACGCCAATGACTTAAATCAAGAAATAATTTTCTAAGATCTACAGAGACACCCCAGCAAGCGAGAGTCCAAAAGTGGCAGGCTAAAACCAAGAACCTCAATCTATGGCTGATACCAAACGAGAGACTCCCCTGGGCACACAGAGGACTGGGCGACTTGGAAGGCGCTGAACAGACTGCGCTCGGGCACCACGAGATGCAGAGCCAACCTCAAGAAACGGGGCCACAAAGTGAAATCCACGACATGCGAGTGTGGAGAAGAGCAAACCACTGACCACCTGCTGCAATGCACCCTGAGCCCTGCCACATGCACAAGGGAGGACCTTCTTGCGGCAACACCAGAGGCACTCCAAGTGGCCAGATACTGGTCAAAGGACATTTAATCAACTACCAAGCTTGCAAACTTTGTGTTTTATCTGTTTGTTTGTTTGTTTTGTTAAAAATGTAATATATTGAGTATGTGATCAGATCATGATATGAATAAACATAACAGTTTAAATAATGCACCAGTAAGGCCTTTTCGCGAACCACCATGAGAATTTCGGGGGGGGGGGGCTGAAGCCCCTCAAGACCCCCCCCCCCCCCCCCCCCCCCCCCGGCTACATGCCTGATCTCCCCGATAGGGACTAGGAGCCGCTCACATAGGCCAAGCCCGGACAACTTAATACAGCAATAAAATCAAAACATATACAGCAAACAACAACAAAATTATCAAAATAACATTAACAAAACTCAAGGTCAGGCCCACCAAACCCTTCCAGTATTTTCTGTTGGTCATGGGAGTTCTGTGTGGTAATTTTGGTTCAATGCCATTGTCGGTGGAGTTCAGAATGGTCTTTGATTGTAGGTGAATAAACCATAACTCCATCCAATACAAAATCAATCTTCAACAAGACAAATGGTTATATTTGTTATTTGTCAAATGGTACAGTGAATGAAAATAATCTGTAACATATTTCTGAATTCACAGAGCAAAATTACAGTGTATAGCAACTAAACTACCTTATTTTTTTTTTTTTTCCCCCCCTCCGTGCTCCCCTCCACCCGTTGCCTGTACTTTCCTTCTCATCTCTCTCTCTTTCTTTTTTCTTTTTTACACTCCCCAC
>NW_026844366.1:3524347-3587105 GCF_025583915.1 Anolis sagrei ordinatus
TTGGGATCGGAAAATGAACGGCAGCCAATGGAGCTCCTTAAACAGGAGGGTTGACCGCTCCCTGTAAGGAGCCCTGGTTAACAACCTGGCTGCCTCCCGTTGGGCCATCTCGAATTTCCGAGCCGTTTTCAATGGCAGCCCTACATAGAGTGCATTACAGTAATCCAGTCTAGAGGTGATTAAGGCATGGACCATCCTGGCCAGATCCGCCTTCACGAGGTACGGTCGCAATTGGCACACAAGTCTTAATTGTGCAAAAGCCCTCCCGACCACCACCTTAAACTTCCCAAATAAAGTCTCACAAGGTTGAAGGAAAGCCACTGAGATGTTTATTTAATTCCAGCTGGAACGGATGACGACCGCAATAATCTGCTTAGGAGCCGACATAACCCAGTGGGCAGAAAAATACAATATTCATAGAGCTGTCATATTCAAACTTCCTGTGCCCGCCTCCTGGGCCGGCTTTTTGCTGATTGGTTGAAATATCACTTGACCAGGAGGAGCGGTCGGGGGACACTGTGTTTTGTCCAATCAGAGCACTAGCCCCACTTCAGCTGCTCGGCCAATGAGTTGGAAGGAGGTGGGCCATGCTGGAAACAATGAAGGAAATAAGTAAATGATAGGATTAAGATGATCGGTGTTTGCCAAATGACCAGGTGAGAGCTTATGGTCTGAAGCCCAGTCTGAGTTATTATTATGTCCCTTGAATTAATATTTTTGTCTGACCCTGAGAGGCCAGGTCCTTTTGTCTTACTATCCTGCGATATGGAGTTCATTGATGAAGCAGAGATTGGTTTCGGAGATCAGGATGTGGCACAGCAGGGAGGGGATGACAAATCTCTGGTTTCTCGTAGATGTGGAAATGTCCTTTGTGTTGGGTGATCCAGTATGTCCATAGACTCCATTATTCCGAACAGTCTTCGAAGGCAACCCCACGTAGAGCGCTTCTTCTTTTTTTCTTTCTTAGGCGATCCCTTGTTGGACGAGTAAGATGGTCTTCCATTATGCGTTTCCTTGTGGGTTCGTAGGTGGCTGTGGAGCCCTATTCTTGACCCGCATCTTCTCCCACAGGAAGGGCATTGGTTTCCAGGTGGAAGGCGGTCCTGGTCGGGGTTGGCTTGACACGCCTTCTCCCTGGCACGTTTCTCTCTTTCACCCTCCACTCGTGCCTCCTCGAATTCTGCAGCACTGCTGGTCACAGCTGACCTCCAGTTGGAGTGCTTAAGGGCCAAGGCTTCCCAGTTCTCAGTGTCTATGCCAGAGATTTTAAGATTGGCCTTGAGCCCATCTTTAAATCTCTTTTCCTGTCCACCAACGTTCCGTTTTCCGTTCTTAAGTTCAGAGTAGAGCAACTGCTTTGGGAGACGGTGGTCGGGCATCCGGACAGGCCGGCCCAGCGGAGTTGATGTTGGAGGACCATTGCTTCAATGCTGGTGGTCTTTGCTTCTTCCAGCACACTGATGTTTGTCCGCTTGTCTTCCCAGGAGATTTGCAGGATTTTCGGAGGCAGCGCTGATGGAATCGTTCACTGGACTAAATTTGGCACAAATACCTGACATGCCCATATTTGAATACTGGTGGGGTTTGGGGAAGATTGATTTTGTCATTTGGGAGTTCTAGTTTCTGGGATTTATAGTTAACCTACAATCAAAGAGAATTCTGGACTCCACCAAGGATGGAATCGAACCAAACTTGGCACACAGAACTCCCATGACCAATAGAAAATACTGGGAGGGTTTGGTGGGCACTGACCTTGAGTTTTGGAGTTGTAGTTCACCTCCATCCAGGGCGCATGGTGGACTCAAACAATGATGAATCTGGACCAAACTTGGCACGAATACTCAATATGCCCAAATGTGAACACTGGTGGAGTTTGGGGAAGACAGACCTTGACATTTGGAAGTTGTAGGTGCTGGGATTTATAGTTCACCTACAATCATAGAATCCTAGAATCAAAGAGTTGGAAGAGACCTCATGGGCCATCCAGTCCAACCCCCTGCCAAGAAGCAGGAATATTGCATTCAAATCACCCCTGACAGATGGCCATCCAGCCTCTGTTTAAAAGCTTCCAAAGAAGGAGCCTCCACCACACTCTGGGGCAGAGAGTTCCACTGCTGAACGGCTCTCACAGTCAAAGCACATTCTGAACCCCAACAGCGATAGAATTAGGCCAAACTTCCAACACAGAACCCACATGACCAACAGAAAATACTTTGTTTTTGATGGTCTTTGACACCCTCTCTCACACACACACCTCAATCAAGGGTCCTGACCCCCAGGTTGAGAAACACTGACTTAGAGGCATCTTCAAAATTTTTGAAAATTTGAAAAAAAAAATATTGCAGCTCCAAAAACATGTTGAGAACGTACTCATTTAGGGGCAAAACATTTATTTATGTTTACATATGTTTACATATTTTGGAAAACCAGATGCAGTTGGAGAGGGTGGCCTTTCAAAGTTGCCTAGAAAGCTAATGTGGCCATTGTTACCACGCTGTTGTTGCCAACTTTCGTTCATACAGTTGCCAACTCCCAAGTAAGAATTATCTCCCCACCCCCCAAATAAGGAAAGTTTTCTTCACTAGGCCAACTTTCTTACATTAAGATATTAACCCTATTCCATAATTTTCTATCCAAATTATGAGAAACAAGTGTAACATGGGCTCTCCCATTGATAAAGCCATGGCTACGACACCAATGCCACCTTCAGGATCTCAGTCAATCTTTGCAAAAGGAAGCAATGCACTTGCAAAACACACTCCTTCCAGGCTTTAAACAAGTAGCACGTGGTTTCGTGCAGCTGCCAAAAACTTGCACAGACTCTTTGCAGAGAATGACTAACATGACACAGTATACGTACAGCGAAAAGCAAAATGCTTCTGCATCCGATTCCGGTTTTCTTTGCAAGCGCTGTCTGTTTCTGGTATTAAATGGCAAGGCTATCCTAATACAAATGTATTTTCGGAACTACTGTTCAAGTTTCGCTCTGTGGACACTACATCCTCAGCTGTCAAAAGGAAGCAGAAAATGAGAACATCAAGTTTCCCAAAAGACAAACAAGCATTTGGGAGGGGGGGGGGAAATGGCAGGATTTGCTGTGTTTCCTTTTTCCTTGATTGAATTTACAGTTCAGGCATTCAAAGCAATTGCCGTTGAGTAGGCCTTACAGTATTTGATGAGTCTCTGATTCTCTTTGCGCCACAAATGGGCCATTACCGAGCATCTTCCGAAAAAAACACTGACTTTGCAAAATGAGACGTAATGAAAGCGGCAATTCCGTCCCCGATGTTGTTATTTCCGCCGGTACCTTTGCATTCGCTGTTGTCGGGGAGAATGAAATAAACCAGAATTTGTGGTGGGCAAAACAGAGTTTCAGAGGAGAAATGATGATATACGGCATTCAACATATTGATAAAAATGTATTGTCAAAGGCTTTCATGGCCAGAATCACTGGGTTGCTGTAGATTTTTTGGGGATATATGGCCATGGTCTGGAGGCATTCTCTCCTGACGTTTCGCCTGCATCTATGGCAAGCCTCAGAGGTAGTGAGGTCTGTTGGAACTAGGGAAAAGGGTTTATGTATCTGTGGAATGACCAGGGTGGGACAAAGGACTCTTGTCTGCTGGAGCTAGGTGTGAATGTTTTCAACTGACCACCTTGATTAGCATATAATGGCCTGACAGTGCCTCAAGCAAACTTTTGTTGAGAGGTGATTAGATGTCCTTGTTTGTTTCCATAGATGCAGAGTACGAAACTCAGAGAGAATGTCAGCATGGCCATATCTAATCACCTCTCAACAAAAGTTTGCTCCAGGCACAGTCAGGCCATTGTATGCTAATCAAGATGGTCAGTTGAAACATTCACACCTAGCTCCAGCAGACAAGAGTCCTTTGTCTCACAGATATATAAACCCATTTTCCTAGTTCCAACAGACCTCACTACCTCTGAGGATGCTTGCCAGAGATGCAGGCGAAATGTCAGGAGAGAATGCCTCTAGACCATGGCCATATAGCCTGAAAAAACCTTAAACAACCTATTGATAAAGTTCTGAAAATGTTAAGCAGATGTTGATCCATCGCTTAAGCATGGCGAATACAGGCTCCATTTGGGTCATTTTCAAAGAAGCGGCCATTTTGGTGGCATCTACACTGCAGAAGCAATGCAGTTTGGAACCATTTGAACTGCAGTGGCTCAATGCTACTGAATCCTGAGAGTTGTAGCTCCACAAGGTCTTTCACCTTTTCTGCCAAAGAATGCTGGCGCTTCACCAAACTACAGCTCTCAGGATTCCATAGCATCGAGCCATGGCCGTTCAAATACTTCCAAACTGCAATAATTCAGCAATATGGATGGATCCTTCAAACATAACTATCTTTGTATTGTCGAAGGCTTTCATGGCCGGAATCACTGGGTTGTTGTAGATTTTTTTCGGGCTATATGGCCATGGTCTAGAGGCATTCTCTCCTGACGTTTCGCCTGCATCTATGGCAAGCATCCTCAGAGGTAGTGAGGTCTGTTGGAACTAGGAAAAAGGGTTTATATATCTGTGGAATGACCAGGGTGGGACAAAGGACTCTTGTCTGCTGGAGCTAGGTGGGAATGTTTCAACTGACCACCTTGATTAGCATTTGATGGCCTGGCAGTGCCTGGAGCAATCTTTTGTTGAGAGGTGATTAGATGTCCTTGTTTGTTTCCTCTCTGTTGTTGTGCTGTTGTAATTTTAGAGTTTTTTAATACTGGTAGCCAGATTTTGTCAGCAAAGGACAAGAGGGATCCTCTCACTTCTGCAGGAGTCTACCGTGTACCATGCAGCTGTGGACAAGTCTACATAGGGACCACCAAACGCAGCATTGCCCAAACACGAATCAAGGAACATGAAAGGTACTGCAGACTACTTCAACCAGAGAAGTCAGCCATAGCAGAGCACCTGATGAACCAACCTGGACACAGCATATTTGAGAACACAGAAATGCTGGACCACTCTCACAACCACCATGTCAGACTACACAGAGAAGCCATTGAAATCCACAAGCATGTGGACAATTTCAAAGGAGGAGACCATGAAAATGAACAAAATCTGGCTACCAGTATTAAAAAACTCAAAAATTACAACAGCAAAACAGCAGAGAGGAAACAACCACGCACATCTTAACACCTCTCAACAAAAGATTCCCCCAGGCACTGTCAAGCCATTATATGCTAATCAAGGTGGTCAGTTGAAACATTCACACCTAGCTCCAGCAGACAAGAGTCCTTTGTTTCAACCTGGTCATTCCACAGATATATAAACCCTTTTCCTAGTTCCAACAGACCTCACTACCTCTGAGGATGCTTGCCATAGATGCAGGCGAAACGTCAGGAGAGAATGCCTCTAGAACATGGCCATATAGCCCGAAAAAACCTACAACAACCCAGTGATTCCAGCCATGAAAGCCTTCGACAATACATTTGAACCTTGGTCTTGAGAGTTGTAGTGCAGTCTCAAACCAGGATCCCACACTGCCTCTCAAACCTACTTTTAGAACATGGCCATATAGCCCAAAAAAAACCTACAGCAACCCTTTGAAATAGTAGGTTGAGAGATTCTCTATCCTGAAATTCTATTATTCTATGAGTCTATGGGTAGTTTGCATGACCAATGATAAAGCTCTGTATGTACTGGTGTGAAACTGGTTGGTGAGAAACTGATTTCCTAAAATCTACTTTTCCTGCGAGTTTTTAGCATTGCTTCCAAAATAACCATCAAGGAATGTTGACAGTAGAATTCAGAGAACATCAAACAATTTGGGTAGGTGCAAATGAGCAATAATTTTGCAGTGTAGCCCTAGTAAAAACAACAACAACAACAACAACAACAACAACAGAAGATCCTGAGTTTCATCACTTTTGGAAAAACCAGCCACATTTACTGGCCACATTGACTCATAAAAGTTTTAAAGGCCCAGTTCAAGCACCAAAACAACTAGCAAGGAAAGAAAGGACAAGCTGCACGAACGCAAGGCTTTATCCGTTTGGAAAATGTGGATATTCGTGGGATCTGGATGGAAGGCTTTAGCATCTTCCAATGCGCTGTATGCTGCCTGAGTCAAGTTGGCATCACCGGACACCATCACATCAAAGACACACGACTGGAAGTAGACATCATCTACTACTTCCAGCTTCTCTTCGCAGAGCCGGCGGGCCACCTCTCGGGTCATGTCGCCCTTTTGAGGACAGCAGGAGCTCCGGGAGACACGCTGGTTCGAAGGGCACCCGAAAACGCAGAGCTGCAAGTCTTGTTCATCTGTGAAAGAGAGGGCCACCTGCTCAGCTGCTCGGATGGAGAAGGAGAGGTGCCTGGCTACCTGGCGCACAGCGATGATGGTGCCAATGTACGCCGCATGGATCTCCACATGCCGCCCAGACGTGCGTTCGTGGAGGGTCAAGCTGCTCCCTCCGGGCCTCTCCCCTCCATTGATAGAGCCATCGATGAAAGCGGCTGGAAGGTCTCCTGCTTCAGCCTGGTAGATCTTCTCATCCACACACTCTTTCATGTTCTTAAATATGATGGTGAGCTGAAATGGAAGCAGTGGTGCTAAAATATAAGGTCCCCCTTAATCTCCTCATAGAATCATAGAATCAAAGAGTTGGAAGAGACCTCATGGGCCATCCAGTCCAACCCCATTCTGCCAAGAAGCAGGATCTCTCCTCCAAGAAGCAGGATCTCTTCTCCAAGCTAATCATACCCAGCTCCCCAAGCCACTCTTCCAAACCTTTGACCATCTTGGTGGCCCTTCTCTGAACATAGGACTAAGATGTGGCGCAGATAGTTGGGAGTCAGCTGCATTAAAATCACTATTGACTGAAGCTAGCCTAGGTCAGAGTGAGTTTCCAACCATTTGTCTAGCTTGCTGTCGTCCTTTGCAGCCCGAAAGACAGTTGCATGTGTCAAGTAGGAAATTTAGGTACCACTTATGCGGTGGAGGCTAATTTAACTAATTTACGACACCATAAAACTCTCCAACAGCGTGCAAAAGAATGAGGAAGTACTCCATCAGTTAAAAATTTTAAATATATGTGCTATTGTGGTTTTTAATGCTTATTTTGTCTTGTTGATTTTATGTTCTTGCTGTTTTCTTTGTATGTATTGATTATGTCACTTGGAAACCGCTCTGAGTCCCCTTGAGGAGATAGAGCGGTATATAAATAAAGTTTTGTTGTTGTTGTTGTCACAAGTGGATGGTGAGGCGACAGCTCCCCTGGTGGCCGGAATTCGAAAAGCATACCCTCATGAAGCTGGAATGTTAAATAGCCTCTCTGGCTCTGTCTATATACATTGTGGGTCTATGGCATTGAATGTTTGCCATGTATATGTGCAATGTGATCCGCCCTGAGTCCCCTGCAGGGTGAGAAGGGCAGAATATAAATACTGTAAATAAATAATTAAAAAAATATTTCAACTTTTCCATCTCCTCCTTGAATTGTTTTACCCAGAACTGGACACAGTGTTATTATTTCAGGTGGGGTCTGACCAAGACACTCCACTTAGGCAGAAAAAACGAAATGCAAAGATACAGAATGGGGGACAATGCCTGGCTTGAGAGCAGTACGTGTGAAAAAGATCTTGGAGTCTTTGTGGACAACAAGTTAAACATGAGCCAACAATGTGATGTGGCGGCAAAAAAAGCCAATGGGATTTTGACCTGCATCAAGAGGAGCCTAGTGTCTAGATCTAGGGAAGTAATGCTCCCCATGCTCTATTCTGCCTTGGTTAGACCACACCTGGAATATTGTGTCCAATTCTGGGCACCACAATTGAAGAGAGATATTGACAAGCTGGAATGTGTCCAGAGGAGGGCGACTCAAATGATCAAGGGTCTGGAGAACAAGGCCTATGAGGAGCGGCTTAAGGAGTTGGGCATGTTTAGCCTGAAGAAGAGAAAGCTGAGAAGAGACATGATAGCCATGTATAAATATGCGAGAGGAAGCCACAGGGAGGAGGGAGCAAGCTTGTTTTCTGCTTCCCTGGAGACTAGAACGCAATGGAACAACGGCTTCAAACCACAAGAGAGGAGATTCCATCTGAACACGAGGAAGAACTTCCTGACTGTGAGAGCCGTTCAGCAGTGGAACTCTCTGCCCCGGAGTGTGGTGGAGGCTCCTTTTTTGGAAGCTTTTAAACAGAGGCTGGATGGCCATCTGTCAGGGGTGATCTGAATGCAATATTCCTGCTTCTTGGCAGAATGGGGTTGGACTGGATGGCCCCTCCTCACCACACTACAAATCCCAACATTCCATTGGATTGGCCCACTGTAATTAATGTGGCAGTAACATGCAAAGTATAATGTAGTGCAGATGGTTTCCTCACTATGGCTCATTCCCCTATCACCTCTTGAACTACCAAAGGGAAACTTTCAACCCAAGACCTTTGAAAGGATTCCTTCTTACCTGGCTAATGCCAGTGGCATTCGATCCTTCCACAATGGGAGAACTGGTTGCCTGGACGAAGAGATAATGGTTGTCCAGGAGGGGCCAAGAGCCTTCCACTCGGCAGGTGTGGAATTCATCACTGAAGGTCCGGACGTGGGGGTCTCCAAAGGTAGCACAATACCGGTAGGCTGGGGTCTCCCCGTGCAAACGGGCAAAGCTCTTCTCGTAGTCGCAGATGTCTGGGGAGGCAAAGCCTGGCTGGTTGGGTCCCGGTGGGATGGGCCGTGGTGGCGAAGTGGGACCTTCCTTGGAGCAGTTGTTCTGAATCATGAGGTCTTCAATGCCATAGACGGCTGAGTGGTAGGCGAGGTTGCCACGGCAGGTGCGGGCTGTCCTCCGGGTGCAGACCGAGTAGGAACGTAGAGCTTCACATAGAGAAGCATTCCGCTTGGGACCCTGTATATTCTCTGTGGCGGCCAGGTAGGCTGAGTTGCAGCGGGAGATCTTGCAGTGGCAGCCAACTGCAGGAGGATAACCAATGTAAACAGGTGACATCAGTACCTGATGATTGATAGGTAAGATCCAATACAATTCTAAACGGCATAAATAGGAGTATAGCAGGCATGGGCAAACTTCAGCCCTCCCTCCAGGTGTTTTGGACTCCAACTCCCACAATTCCTAACAGCCTACTGGCTGTTAGGAATTGTGGGAGTTGAAGTCCAAAACACCTGGAGGGAGGGCTGAAGTTTGCCCATGCCTGGACTATAGTGTCTCCAATGAAGGAAGTAATAGTCCTGCTCTATTTTGCTTTGGATTGGACCTCATCTGGGAATACCAGGTGTCCATTTCTGGGCAGCATCATTCATAGAATCATCTACATAAATAAAAATGTAATGTTCGTTTGTGGGATTAACAGAACTAAAAAACCACTGGACAAATTGACACCAAATTTGGACACAAGACACCTAACAACCCAATGTATGTCCTTCACTCAAAAAAATTGATTTTGTCATTTGGGAGTTGTAGTTGCTGGGATTTATAGTTCACCTACAATCAAAGAACATTCTGAACCCCACCAACGATGGAACTGAACCAAACTTGGCACACAGTTCTCCCATGACCAACAGAAAATACTGGAAGGGTTTGGTGGGCAGTGTCCTTTGGTTTTGGAGTTGTAGTTCACCTACATCCAGAGATCACTGTACACTCAAACAATGATGGATCTGGACCAAACTCTACACGAATACTCAGTATGCCCAAATGTGAACACTGGTGGAGTTTGGGGAAAATAGAATCTTGACATTTGGGAGTTGTAGTTGCTGGGATTTATAGTTCACCTACAATCAAAGAACATTCTGAACACCACCAACGATTGAATTGGGCCAAACTTCCCACACAGAACCTCCATGACCAACAGAAAATACTATGTTTTCTCGTGGTCTTTGGTGACCCCTCTGACACCCCCTCGCGGCCCCTCGCGGGTCCGGACCCCCAGGTTGAGAAAAAGAAAGAGATAGAGAAGGAAAGAAGGAGAGAAGGAAAGAAAAAAGGAAATGAAAGAAAGAGGGAGCAAAGGGGGGAAGGAAAGAAGGAGAGAAAGAGGGAGGGAATGAAAGAAGGAAAGACAGAAGGAAGGATGGAAACAAAAAGTGAAGGAAGGAAAGAAAGGTAGAGAAGAAATAGAGAAAGCAGAAGGAAAAGAAAAATGGGGGAAGAAAAGAAAGAGGTAGAGAAGGAAGGAAGGAGAGAAGGAAAGAAAAAAAGAAAAGGAAGGAAAGAGGGAGTAAAGGAAGGAAGGAAAGAAGGAAAGAGGGAGGGAATGAAAGACAGAAGGAAGGATGGAAGCAAAAAGTAAAGGAAGGAAAGAAAGGTGGAGAAGGAATAAAGAGAGAAAGCAGAAGGAAAAGAAAAAGGGGGGAAGAAAAGAAAGAGGTAGAGAAGGAAGGAAGGAGAGAAGGAAAGAAAAAAGAAAAGGAAGGAAAGAGGGAGTAAAGGAAGGAAGGAAAGAAGGAAAGAGGGAGGGAATGAAAGACAGAAGGAAGGATGGAAGCAAAAAGTGAAGGAAGGAAAGAAAGGTAGAGAAGGAATAAAGAGAGAAAGCAGAAGGAAAAGAAAAAGGGGGGAAGAAAAGAAAGAGGTAGAGAAGGAAGGAAGGAGAGAAGGAAAGAAAAAAAGGAAAGGAAGGAAAGAAGCAGTAAAGGGAGGAAGGAAAGAAGGAGAGAAAGAGGGAGGGAAGGAAATGATATAGGAATACTGGGAACCTTAGTTTGATGAGGTACCACCAACTACAGACCTTGTAAAACTATAACTCCCAGGATTCCAGAGCATTGAGCCATGATGGTTCAAGTTGTGTCCAACTGCATTCATGCTGCATTCCTCATCTTCTTCTAGTCCTCACTCTGAATCTTTTGCTTTCGGCAACATTTTGGTGATTGCGAGACCTTTTCTGTTCAGAGAAATCTTACCGTTTCTACCTAAGAGGAGAAGGATGAAGACTTGAATGAAGAAAGGCAGGTTTGCCAAGGAGGGAGGCCTCGCTGAGCCAGTGGAGTACACCATTCTGCTCCATCCAGCAAATCCAGAGACTGGCCACAGAGATTTCTAGTCCTCAACAACTGGCTTTCTGTGTTGCTGTGAAGGAAGCAAAGGGAATCATAGAATCATAGAATCAAAGAGTTGGAAGAGACCTCCTGGGCCATCCAGTCCAACCCCCTGCCAAGAAGCAGGAATATTGCATTCAAATCACCCCTGACAGATGGCCATCCAGCCTCTGCTTGAAAGCTTCCAAAGAAGGAGCCTCCACCACACTCCGGGGCAGAGAGTTCCACTGCTGAACGGCTCTCACACTCAGGAAGTTCTTCCTCATGTTCAGATGGAATCTCCTTTCTTGTAGTTTGAAGCCATTGTTCCATTGCGTCCTAGTCTCCAGGGAAGCAGAAAACAAGCTTTCTCCCTCCTCCTCCCTGTGGATTCCTCTCACATATTTATACATGGCTATCATATCTCCTCTCAGCCTTCTCTTCTTCAGGCTAAACATGCCCAGTTCCCTAAGCCGCTCCTCATAGGGCTTGTTCTCCAGACCCTTGATCATTTTAGTCGGAAATCCTTGTTGAAAGCTTGGTTACATTTGCTCTGACTCGTAGGCCCCTTCTACACTGCCATATAAAATCCAGATTATCTGCTTTGAACTGTATTATATGTCAGTGTAGACTCATATAATACACTTCAAAGCAGATAAAGTGGATTATCTGCTTTGATAATCTGGACTATATGGCAGTGTGGGCTCATATAATCCAGTTCAAATCAGATAAAGTAAATTATTTGCTTTGTTAATCTGGATTATATGACAGTGTAGACTCATATAACCCAGTTCAAAGCAGATAAAGTGGATTATTTGCTGTGTTAATCTGGATTATATGACAGTGTAGACTCATATAACCCAGTTCAAATCAGATAAAGTGGATTATCTGCTTTGATAATCTGGATTATATGGCAGCGTAGACTCATATAATCCAGTTCAAATCACATTAAATGGATTATCTGATTTGATAATCTGGATTATATGACAGTGTAGGCTCATATAATCCAGTTCAAATCAGATAAAGTGGATTATCTGCTTTGATAATCTGGATTATATGGCAGTGTAGACTCATATAATCCAGTTCAAATCACATAAAGTAGATTATCTGCTTTGATAATCTGGATTATATGGCAGCGTAGACTCATATGATCCAGTTCAAATCACATAAAGTGGATTATCTGCTTTGATAATCTGGATTATATGGCAGTGTAGACTCATATGATCCAGTTCAAAACAGATAAAGTGGATTATTTTCTATGTTAATCTGGATTATATGACAGTGTAGACTCATATAATCCAGTTCAAATCAGATAAAGTGGACTATCTGCTTTGATAATCTGGATTATATGGCAGTGTAGGCTAATATAATCCAGTTCAAAACAGATAAAGTGGATTATTTTCTATGTTAATCTGGATTATATGACAGTGTACACTCATATAATCCAGTTCAAATCAGATAAAGTGGATTATCTGCTTTGATAATCTGGATTATATGGCAGTGTAGGCTAATATAATCCAGTTGAAGTCACATAAAGTGGATTATCTGCTTTGTTAATCTGGATTATGTGGCAGTGTAAAAGGGGGCATAGGGTGCATCTACACCATAGGATGAATGCCATCAGACACCACTTTTCATTGCCCTGGTTCAATGTTATAGAAATACCGGGAACCTTAGTTTGATGAGATACTACCAACTACAGACCTTGTAAAACTATAACTCCCAGGATTCCAGAGCATTGAGCCATGATGGTTCAAGTTGTGTCAAACTGCATTCATGCTGCACTCCTCATCTTCTTCTAGTCTTCACATTTTGGTGACCGCTAGACCTTTTCTGTTCTGAGGTTCAAAATTTAATGATGCTGAAGCAAGAACTTAGCAACCTTGCCTTTTTGGACTGCAACTCCCAGAATCCTGAGCTCATTGCTCCAAAGAGGTAAGCTCTGACCTATTGTGCATCTACCATGTAGAAGTAATGCGGTTTAACTCTACTTTAATCATCATACTTCAATGCTATGGAATCATGGTCGTTGTTATTATATTCATTTATATCCTGTTTTCCTCTCTTTTTGAAAAATATATTTATGTTTAGTCAGTGAGACAAACATGCCATCATACAAACAAAGACATGTGCAAACAAACAAATAACATCAAACTCACAAAACAAGTGTCTTTTTACTCGATATAAAACACTAATCTACCACAGCTAACAAAACTACTAAGGCCCCATATAAATCCAGATTATCAAAGCAGATAACCCATATGGCCTGCTTTGAACTGGATTATACGAGTCTACACTGCTAAATCATCCAGTTCAAGGCAGGTAATCTCGATTTTAAATGGTAATTATAGATGGGGCCCAATATACAAAAAGTACATACAATGCAAAACTATCCAAAGTTTAACGTATTGTCGAAGGCTTTCATGGCCGGAATCACTGAGTTGTTGTAGGTTTTTTCGGGCTATATGGCCATGGTCTAGAGGCATTCTCTCCTGACGTTTCTCCTGCATCTATGGCAAGCGTCCTTAGAGGACATCTAACAAAAGTTTGCTCTACACTGCCAGATTATCAAAACAGATAATGCACATCATCATATCTGAACTGGATTATATGAGTGTACACTGCCATATAATCCAGGTCAAAGCAGATAATCTGGATTTTATATACAGCTGTGTAGAAGGGGCCAAAGTGGTACCAAACTGCATCAGTACTACAATGTAGAGGCACCCATGACTGCAACTGTACACAATTATAGTTCTGCAATTCCATTTCAACTGCCAACTCTATGACTTACTAGGATGTATAGTTTGGCAAAGCACTGGGGCTCTCTGGCAAAAAGCTTTCAATACCTCCCAAAACTATAGCTCCCAGGATTCCAGAGAGGGAGGCCATGGAAGACCTAAGTCAGCATTTCACAACCTGAGGGTTGAGACCCCCAGGGGGGTCGTGAAGGGAGTGTCACAGGGGGTCACCAAAGACCATCAGAAATCACAGTATTTTGTGAGGGAAGTTTGTCCCAGTTCTATCGTTGGTGGTGTTCAGAATGCTCTTTGACTGTAGGTGAACTATAAATCCCAGAAACTACAACTCCCAAATGCCAAGGTCTATTTTCCCCAAACTCCACCAGTGTTCACATTCGGGCATATGGAGTATTCGTGCCAAGTTTGATCCAGACCCATCATGGTATGAGTCCACAGTGCTCTCTGGATGTAGGTGAACTACAACTTCATGGCAAGTTTGGTCCAGATCCATCATTGTGTGAGTCCATAGTGCTCTGTGGATGTAGGTGAACTACAACTCTAAACCTCAAGATCAGTGCCCACCAAACCTTTCCAGTATTTTCTGTTGGTCATGGAAGTTCTGTGTGCCAAGTTTGGTTCAATTTCATCGTTGGCGAGGTTCAGAATGCCCTTTGATTGTAGGTGAACTATACATCCCAGCAACTACAACTCCCAAATGCCTAGATCTATTTTCCCCAAACTCCACCAGTGTTCACATTTGGGCATACTGAGTATTTGTGCCAATTTTGGTCTAGATTTATCATTGTTTGAGTCCACTGTGCTCCCTGGATGTAGGTGAACTACAGCTATTTTCCCCAATCTCCCCCAGGGTTCACCTTTGGGCATACTGAGTATTAGTGTCAAGTTTGGTCCATCAGACCCATCATTGTTTGAATTCGCAGTGCTCTCTGGAGGTAGGTGAACTACAACTCCAAAACTCAAGGTCAATGACCACCAAACCCTTCCAGTATTTTCTGTTGGTCATGGGAATTCTGTGTGCCAAGTTTGGTTCAAGTCCATCATTGGTGGAGTTGAGAATGCTCTTTCACTGTAGGTGAACTATAAATCCCAGCAACTACAACTCCCAAAGGACAAAATCAATCCCCCTCCCCTTCACCCCTATCAGTATTCAAATGTGAACTTATCAGGTATTTGTGCCAAAATTAGTCCAGTGAATGAAAATGCGTCCTGCATATCAGATATTTACATTATGATTCAAAACAAGAGCAAAATTACAGTTATGAAGCAGCAACAAAAATAATGTATTGTCGAAGGCTTTGATGGCTGGAATCATTGCTTCTAGAACAGTGGTTCTCAACCTTTCTAATGCTGCAACCCTTTAATACAGTTCCTCATGTTGTGTGACCCCCAACCATAATATTATTTTGTTGCTACTTCACAACTACAATTTTGCTACTGTTATGAATCATAATATAAATATCAGATATGCAGGATGTATTTTCATTCACTGGACCAAATTTGGCACAAATACGTGATATGCCCCAATTTGAATACTGGTGGGGTTGGCAGGGGATTGATGTTGTCATTTGGGAGTTGTAGTTGCTGGGATTTATAGTTTATCTACAATCAAAGAGCATTATGAACTCCAAAAAAGGGAATTGAACCACTCTTGCCACACAGAACTCCCTTGACCAACAGAAAATACTGGAAGGGTTTGGTGGGCATTGATCTTGAGGTTTAGAGTTGTAGTTCACCTACATCCACAGAGCACTATGGACTCACACAATGATGGATCTGGACCAAACTTGCCATGAATACTCAACATGCCCAATGTGAATGAACACTGGTGGAGTTTGGGGAAAATACACCTTGGCATTTGAGAGTTGTTGCTGGGATTTATAGTTCACCTACAATAAAAGATAATTCTGTTCCCCACCAATGATAGAATTGGGCCAAACTTCCCACATGGAACCCCTATGATCAACAGAAAGTACTACGTTTTTGGATGGTTTTTGGTGACCCCTCTGACACCCCCTCGCGACCCCCACAGGGGTCCCGACCCCCAGGTTGAGAAACACTGTTCTAGAACATGGCCATACAACCCGAAAAACCTGCAAGAACAAATATATTGTTATGGTTGGGGGTCACCACAACATGAGGAACTGTATTAAGAGGTCGCGGCATTAGGAAGGTTGAGAAACACTGACCTAAGTGCCCTCTTTTTGCAAAGGCAACACTTACCTGAAAGCAGAAGAGGGCCATTTTTTCCCCAAAATGGGGATATTTCCAGTTTGACAACAAAACAGCTTTTGCAGGACAGTTTTGCAGAGCACAGTCCCATAATAATCCTGTGCCTAGGCAAGAAGGCGTGTTCCCAAACAGAAAGCCATCTGCAGAGGGGTTTTCTGGATTTTTCCCAGTGAGATGGAAAGCTTTTAGTTTTCCCAAAGACCAAGGATTACCTCCAAATTTGGATCTTCCAATATCAGAATGAAGCCAAGCAAAGGGAACACCGGCATCTGGCAAAACGAATGTTTTCTGCTTTGTCATCTAGAGACTCAAATGATCCTCATCCAGAGTGACTTCTCCTTCCAATCCTCTCTTCTTTCCAAGATTTCTGTGGGTTTCCCCATTCCTCGGTGTCCTTTGCCGGTTTTGGGAGATAACGGACTTAAGCCATGAGTGTCCCAAGAGTCAGTGTGCGCTTGGTGTGCAGCCGTGACCTTTCATTAAAGTCAGCAAACAGTGGCACAAACTTTGTCCTGGATTTTTGGGGAAACACAACAGGAGCTAATGATCAACTCATAGATTCCTCTGGCGATGCCATAGATGCCCATTGGCTTAAGAGCCAACTCACTCAACTACAAGCCCACAAATGTATTTATTTTTATTTATTGGCCTTATCTTGTCCCTGCCTTTCTCTCCATGTAGGGACTTTTGGATGGACACACTGCCCCTATATCCCAGGATATGATCCCAGATTATCTGGCAATGGAGACTCATATATAATCCAGTTTAAAGCAGATAATCTGGGATATAGGGCAGTGTAGAAGGGTGCTGGATCTTTTTGGATTTGCAAAGTGAAGGAGAGGCGGATCAGAAAGCTAACAAAATGAATTTCACTGGGGAGTTAATTTAAGGTACTACACTGAGCCAATACAAATGAAAGGTATGGATGACTCCTGGTTTGAATACAGTCCATGTGGAAGGGACCAAGGAGTCTTAACAACAGACCACAAGCTGACAGAGCCAAGAGTGTGATGCCACAGCCTAAAAAGGCCAATGCAAGTCTAGGCTCCACCAAGAGAAGTATAGTCTCTTTCCAGGTCAAGGGAAGTCTCCCAGAGTCCAAAGCAAAATTCAAAGCACCACATTGCTGAGTTACTTAGGCAATCCCTCATAGCTCATGGATGATTGTCTTCCAGATGTGATGTCTTGGCCATGGGTCCATAGGTGGCTGTGGAGCCCTATTCTTGATCCAAATGTTCTCTCACAGTGAGAACATCGATTTCCAGATGGAAGGCGGTCCTGGTTAGGGGCCCTTTCGCCCTCCATTCATGTCTCTTCGAATTCTGCAACACTGCTGGTCACAGTTGACCTCCAGCTGGAGCACTCAAGGGCCAGGGCTTCCCAGTTCTCAGTGTCTATGCCAGAGTTTTTGAGGTTGGCTTTAAGCCCATCTTTCAATCTCTTTTCCTGAATCCACGACATGCGAGTGTGGAGAAGAGCAAACCACAGACCACCTGCTGTAATGCAACATGAGCCGTGCTACATGTACAATGGAGGACCTCCTTGCGGCAACACCAGAGGCACTCCAAGTGGCCAGATACTGGTCAAAGGACATTTAATCAACTACCAAGCTTGCAAAAATTATATTTTTTTATCTGTTTGTTTGTTTTGTTCTGTTAAAAATGTAATACAATGGTATGGATGCTGATGACACGATAAATAAATAAATAAAATCTCTTTTCCTGTCCACCAACATCCATTTTCTGTTCTTGAGTTAGGAGTTGAGCAACAATGGAATCGTTCCAGGAGTAGCATTTGACGTCTGTAGACAGTCCACGTTTCACAGGCATATGGCAGGGTTGGGAGGCCAACACCCTTGTTACGCCAGCTTCACTGGTTGCCTATCAGCTTCTGAGCACAATTCAAAGTGCTGGCTTTGGCCTATAAAGCCCTTAACCGTTCTGGCCCAGTTTACTTGTCCGAATGTTTCTCCCACTATGATCCACCTAGGGCCCTAAGATCATCTGATGAGCCCTGCTTATTGTCCCCCCATTGTCACAATCGTGTCTGGCGGGGACAAGGGACAGGGCCTTTTCTGTGGTGGCCCCCGGCTGTGGAACTCCCTCCCAAGTGAAATTAGATCTGATGCATTCCTCTTGACCTTCCGGAAACAAGTAAAATCCTGGCTATGGGATCAGGCCTTTGCAGAATAGGCTGACCTACTGACGTGTTGACTTATTTAGAACGGATGGACTGCCCTTGGATAATGATTTAAATCAGTGACCACTGACTATTTGTTGTCTGTTTTTATATTGTTTTATATTGTTTATACTGTTTGTACTGTTTTATATTGTTGTCATTATTACATTGCTGTTAATTGTTTATTTATGTTTTGATGTGGGCGCCATAGGGTGCCACTTTGTTAGCCGTCCTGAGTCCGTCTGCGGAGGTTGAGAAAGGACGGGATAGAAAAGCCCTAAATAAATAAATGGCTTTATAAACAAGCCCCTTGGTATCCCTACAGATGTCCCGGTCCTCAAACACTCTCTGCTTCATTCGGAAAAATGCTGCACTCGCAGAGCTCAGGCGGTGTTGTATTTGAGTGTCAATGCTGACTTTTGTGGAGAGGTGGCTGCCAAGGGAGCGGAAATGGTCAACATTTTCTAATGTTACACAATTAATCTGCATTTCTGGTATTGGAGAGAAATTGGTGACTGCTGGAGGAGCACTTTGGTTTTCTCGATGTTCAATGAGAGGCCGAGCTTCTCATATGCTTCGGTACCACATTGACTCTCCATAGGATACTATTTTGTGCTTTTCCTGCATGGCAGAATGGGGTTGGACTGGATGGCCCATGTGGTCTCTTCCAACTCTATTATTCTATGATTCTATGATAGCAAGCAAGAAAATATTGCTCCGAGAATGCTTCTTAAGTTAAAGGCTATGGGGTTTACCACCGCTTGGAATATACAGAAAATATGGTTCTATCTATACCATCTCCAACTCACCCACCTTCAAGCTTCATTCAACTTTGATCCTTCCCTCCCAGGCAACCTCTTGCAAAAGACCTTCACATCTGCAAAATGCCTGGTGGAGTCAGTAAGTAAAGAAGGATGGGAAAGTGAAACACAACAGATCCCTGGCTGCTGCTGAGACTGGGAGAGTTTTTTTCCTGGACTCTGCAGCACTGCCTCTCTTTCAAGGGGGGAAGGAGTGGAGCAACATTGTGGTCTAGTACAGTGGTTCTCAACCTTCCTAATGCCGTGACCCCTTAGTACAGGTCCTCACATTGTGGTGACCCCCAACCACAACGTTATTTTTGTTGCTACTTTTTTAATTTTGCAAAAATTATAATTTTTGCAAAATTATATTATATCATAATATAAATATCTAATATGCAGGATGTATTTTCATTTACTGGACCAAATTTGGCACAAGTACCTAATACGCCCAAATTTGAATACTGGTGGGGTTGGGGATTGGTTTTGTCATTTGGGAATGTTGAAGTTTCTGGGATTTATAGTTCACCTAAAATCAAAGAGCCTTCTGAACTCCACCTATGATGGCATTGAATCAAACTTTGCACACAGAATTCCCATGGCCAAGAGAAATACTGGGAGAGTCAGGTGGACACTGACCTTGAATTTTTGGAGTTATAGTTCACCTAAATCCAGAGAACACTGTGGACTCAAACAGTGATGGATCTGGATCAAACTTGGCTCAGATACTCAATATGCCCAAATGTGAATACTGGTAGAGTTTGGAGAAAATAGACCTTGCCATTTGGGAGTGTGGTTGTTGGCATTCATAGTTCACCCACAATGAAATAGCATTCTGAACCCCACCAGTGATAGAATTGGACCAAACTTCCCACACAGAACACCCATGACAAAGAGGAAAATACTACGTTTTCTGATGGTCTTTGGTGACCCCTCTGACACCCCCTCGTGACCCCCACAGGGGTCCCGACCCCCAGGTTGAGAAACACTGGTCTAGTAGTTTGAAGGTTCTTTGTGGTTGTGTCTACACTGGAGAATGAATGTAGTTTGACCCCACTTTAATACTGCAGAATCCTGGGAGTTGTAGTTTGGTGAGGCGCCAGCAGACTTTTGATAGAGATGGCTAAAGAAGACCTTATAAAACTGCAATCCCAATGAGTCTCTATTTCAGGGGTCCCCAAACTAAGGCCCGAGGGCCAGATACAGCCCTCCAACGTCATTTTGTTGTTGTTGTTCATTCGTTTAGTCGTCTCCGACTCTTCGTGACCTCATGGACCAACCCATGCCAGAGCTCCCTGTCGGCCGTCACCACCCCCAGCTCCTTCAACGTCATTTACCCAGTCCTTACTCAGGATCAACCTAAGTCTGAAACGACTTGAAAGCACACAACAACAATCCTATCTCATCAGCCAAAAGCAGGCTCATACTATTGTCGAAGGCTTTCATGGCTGGAATCACTAGGTTCTTGTGGGTTTTTTCGGGCTATAGAGCCATGTTCTAGAGGCATTTCTCCTGACGTTTCGCCTGCATCTATGGCAAGCATCCTCAGAGGTTGAGAAGGTCTGTTGGAAGTAGGAAAATGGGCTTATATATCTGTGGAATGGCTGGGGTGGGGCAAGGAGCTCTTCCCTGCTGCAGTTAGGTGTGAATGTTTAGCTGATCACCTTCATTAGCATTTGAAGGCCTGCCTGAGTCTGGGAAAATCTGTTGCTGGGAGGGGTTAATCTGTGCCTGGTTTTTTCCTCTCTGTTGTTTAGCTGTTATAATTTTAGAGTTTGTTAGAATAGAATGTTAGAATTTTAGAGAATACTGGCTACCAGTATTAAAAAACTCTAAAATTATAACAGCTAAACAACAGAGAGGAAAAAACCAGGCACAGATTAACACCTCCCAGCAACAGATTTTCCCAGGCTCAGGCAGGCCTTCAAATGCTAATGAAGGTGATCAGCTAAACATTCACACCTAACTGCAGCAGGGAAGAGCGCCTTGCCCCACCCCAGCCATTCCACAGATATATAAACCCATTTTTCCTACTTCCAACAGACCTTCTCAACCTCTGAGGATGCTTGCCATAGATGCAGGCGAAACGTCAGGAGAAATGCCTCTAGAACATGGCTCTATAGCCCGAAAAAACCCACAAGAACCAGGCTCATACTTCCCATTAAAATACTAATACATTTATATTTGTTAAAATTGTTTTTCATTTTAATTATTGTATTGTTTTAAAGTGTTTTTTTGCACTACAAATAAAATATATGCATTGTGCATAGGAATTCATTCATGTCTTTTCAAATTATAATTTGGCCCTCCAACAGTTTGAGGGACTGTGACCTGGCCCTCTGTTTAAGAATTTTGAGGGGGCCTGCTATATATAATTGAGCCATGGCATTAAACTAGATTAATTCTACAGTGCAGATGCACCCCAACTTCAACAATACATGAAACTGGATTAATTCTACAGTGGAGATGCACCCCAACTTCAACAATACATAAAACTAGATTAATTCTACAGTGCAGATGCACCCCAACTTCAACAATACATGAAACTAGATTAATTCTACAGTGCAGATGCACCACAACTTCAACAATACATAAAACTAGATTAATTCTACAGTGCAGATGCACCACAACTTCAACAATACATGGAACTAGATTAATTCTACAGTGGAGATGCACCCCATCCAGGCAATACTGGATATATACACTAGTTTTATATAAAGGACAGTATTTTACTCACACATTGTATATCATGGGACTTGAACATCCATGGATTTTGGAATCCACTGGAGGTTCTGGAACCAAACTACAGTAGATATGCAATTGGTTAAGTGACCCAACCCAAAGGGAGCTTCTCCCCAATGGTTCCTCTTCATCCTGGAAAGAAGGGACTAGTGGAATGCTGTAAACCCAGTTCTGTTCAGGGTCTATTAATGACTTGGATGAAGGCTTAGGGTGTGCTGATCAAGTTTGCAGGTTGGACCAAATTCAGAGGGAGAGCTAATACTGCAAAATGACATTAACAGGTTAGAGAGATGCTTGGCCAAAACTAATACAGTGAAATGAAATGTAAAGATCCAGAAGGGTGACGCCTGACTCGACAACAGTCCATGTAAGGAAGAGTCTTCATGGAGAGCAAGCTGAACATGAGCCAAGGGTCTGATGCAGCAGCTGAAAATGGGATTTTGGGCTGCATCTAAAGGAGCGAAGTCAAAGGAGGGAAGTCATGGTGCCTTTCCCGTCATAAGGAAGACGGAGCAGGCTCTAGAACTCAATGGAGTCATGGGTTCAAATGACAGGAAAGGAGATTCCAAATGAACATTAGGAAGAACTTCCTGACTGTAAGAAGAGCTATTCTGAAGCAGACTTTTTCTCTCCTGAGCGATTGCTCAAGAGCTTAGCCAAATGCTTCGTTCAAGTTCAATTGCGGACGCAGATGAGTCAGGAAAAACAGCCAACTGGGTTCAGCAAGAATATCAAAGTTTATTTAGCAGCAGCTGCTGTATCGCTTCTGACACAACGTGGTGTCTTCAAAGAAGCGACCCCGCAGCAAGGGTTAGTATTCTTTTTATACATGCAAAGGGGTTTGGCTTTAAGAGCCGCCCCAAAGATTAAATCATTGGTTAAAAGAGCTGTCAATATTATATATACGTTAAGCAATTAGATCATACACTTTTAGGTTTCGCTTCCCAATAAGCAAGCCCCTTTTTTTTAGAAACATCACAAAATGCTGATATGCTAATACAGCTGGAGACAGCTGCTGATCTGGCAAAGTCAGCACTGTCTCCTGACCGACACTTCACCCTTGCACAAAAAACTTATCTTTGGCACCAAAACCCGTCTTTGTTTCCCATATATGGTCAAGTCCATATCCGTTCTCTTTTCTCCATGAAGACCCCGGCATTTTGTAAAACTAAAGCTGTATCTTCTGCCTTAATTCAACAGTGGAACTCTCTGCCTTGGGATGTAATGGAGGCACCTTCCTTGGAGGCTTTTAAACAGAGGCAAGATAACCATCTGTTGGGGGTACTTTGTGCTTTTCTGGCATGGCAGAAGAGGATTGGACTAGTTTGCCCAGGCAGTCTTGTCCAACTCTATGAGTCTATATCAAGAAGCCAATTTATTTCTTTATTCTTTCCACTTGATCATCCTTCCCGCCCTGCCATAATGGAACTTGGCTGCCCTGCTGTCCATTGTGAAGTGAAAGAAGAATGGAGGACACTTCTGATTCGTAGGCCAGTTGCTCTCTCCAGGTGAGCCAAAAGAAACTATCATTAGGAAGAATGTCCTGACTGTGAGAGCTGTTCAGCAGTGGAACTCTCTGCCTCGAAGTGTGGTAGAGGCTCTTTCTTTGGAGGCTTTCAAACAGAAGCTGGATGGCCATCTTTCGGGGGTGCTTTGAAGGCAATTTTCCTGTTTCTTGGCAGAATGGGGTTGGACTGGATGGCCTCCAAGGTCTCTTCCAACTCTAGAATTCTGTGATTCTTCTCTGAACCAAATGTGACGTCATCCAAAGGCCCAATCACCGTCTCCCAAAGAAGGCTCTTTACTCTCTGCTCAAGAATGGAATGTCAGTGGACAGCAAAAGAGATTTAAATATGGGCTTAAACCTACCCATAAAAAATGTGGCATGAACACCAAGAATGAACTGGGAAGCTCTGGCCCTCAAGGTTTGAACTGGACGTAAGGCCTTACCAATTTTGGAGCAGAATAGAGGGTGAAAGGGAGGAACAGGTCAAGAGGAATCAGGTGCCTCAAGCCAACCCTTGTTGGGACCACCTTCTGGAAATGTAGGTCCTCATTGTGAATAAAGACCATGCAGATCCAGAATAGGTTTCTACAGTCACCCATCGTCAAGATTCTACCCTTGGAAGGCAATCAGTCTCATGGACCACGAGGGATTGCTCATGAAATGATGATGATGATGATGATGATGATGATGATGATGATGATGATGATGAATGTGTTGAAGAGGCCTTGCGGTCGCCTTCAAATTGATGACCCCCTCCTTGGCGTTCTTGGCCAGATTTCTTCAGAGGATCATAGAATCATAGATCATAGAATCTTGGAATCCTTCCAAAGAGTTGGAAGAGACCTCATAGGCCATCCAGTCCAACCCCATCCTGCCAAGAAGTAGGAATATTGCATTCAAATCACCCCCGACAGATGGCCATCCAGCCTCTGTTTAAAAGCTTCCAAACAAGGAGCCTCCACCACGCTCCGGGGCAGAGAGTTCCACTGCTGAACGGCTCTCACAGTCAGGAAGTTCTTCCTCATGTTCAGATGGAATCTCCTCTCTTGAAGTTTGAAGCCATTGTTCCTTGTCCTAGTCTCCAGGGAAGCAGAAAACAAGCTTGCTCCCTCCTCCTCCCTGTGGCTTCCCCCCACATATTTATAAATGGCTATCATGTCTCCTCTCAGCCTTCTCTTCTTCAGGCGAAACATGCCCAGCTCCTTAAGCCGCTCCTCATAGGGCTTGTTCTCCAGACCCTTGATCATTTTAGTCGCCCTCCTCTGGACACATTCCAGCTTGTCAATATCTCTCTTGAATTGTGGTGCCCAGAATTGGACACAATATTCCAAAGTGGAATAGAGCATGGGAAGCATGACTTCCCTAGAGCTAGACACTAGGCTCCTCTTGATGCAGTCCAAAATCCCATTGGCTTTTTTCGCCACCACATCACATTGTTGGCTCATGTTTAACTTGTCCACGAGGACTCCAAGATCTTTTTCACGTGTACTGCTCTCGAGCCAGGCCTCATTGTCCCCCATTCTGTCTCTTTGCAGGAGGTTTGCCAGGGAAAACTGAGGCTGAGAAAAAGTGACTTGCTCAAGACCACCTATTATTTGTTTGTCTGTTTTTTTGTTTACAATATTTATATTCCACCCTTCTCACCTTGCAGGGGACTCAGGGCAGATCACAATGCACATATACATGGTGAACATTCAATACCATAGACACACAACATATATAGACAGACACACAGAGGCTATTTAATTTCCCAGCTTCATGAAGGTATACTTCGAATTCTGGCCACCGGGGGAGCTGTCGCTTCACCGTCCACTTGTGACATTGATGGAGTACTTCCTCATTCTTTTGCATGCTGCTGGAGATTTTTATGGAATCATAAATTAGTTAAATTAGCCTCCCTGCATAAGCGGTACCTAAATTTCCCACTCAACAGATGCAACCGTCTTTCGGGCTGCAAAGGTTGACAGCAAGCTAGACAAATGGTCGGGAGCTTACTCTGACCCGGGCTGTAGTGATTTTAATGTAGCTGACTACCAACCAGCTGCGCCACCACCCGGCCCTAATAGGGGCCATGCTAGTTTTCTCTGTGTCGTTCCACCGAGCAAAGCTGCCCTGGCTGACCTTGGTGCTGGATGTTGACCCAAAGGAGAAGAGGACCTCCCAAAGGCTTGATCCTCCTTGGCCAAATACAAGGCTGCATTTCATCAGCCTGTCTTTCTAATTAGTATGTCGATCCTATCACCCAAAAGGCAAAATTAGATTTGGAGGAAGGAGGTGTGAAAATTGAAGGAAGCAGGAGAATATTAGCCCAAAATAGCAAAGACTTGAAAGTAGTCGAGGCAGAAAGCGCAAAGGCAGGTTTTACAACAAGGAAACAACCACAGATGATATACACGGCTTTGTAAGATACTTTCTTAGGTACCCAGCGATCCCCAGGTTAGCTGCTTAGTACGGATATACTTTAGAAACAGTCATCGTTCGGTTTTGGATTTTATGAATGTTGTCATTCAAAAATCCATCGGAATACAGGTAAACTCTAACTCCCATCATCATCTGTCAATGGTCCCCAATATCCACCAGTATGTGAAGTATGGGAAAACCAGCTGATCCCTAATCCATCTAAAAGACAGACATGTGCCTTTCACCTTAAGAACAGACAAGCATCCCGAGCTCTGAGCATTACCTAGGAAGGGATCCCACTGGAGCATTGCAGCGCACCCAAATACCTGGGAGTCACTCTGGACAACGAGGGATCACCTAAGTAAATAGGTAAGGAAGCTATAACTATGGAGTTGGAAGGAGCTCCGTGAGCCATAATTATTAACACTCTTTGCTATTGATGTGCTTCCTTCAATGGCAGCCAAAATCTGACCTCATCAAATCCTTCTTTGCCCAAACATGGTTCTCAGTATATCCTCCGCAAGGGACTGGACAGCTTGCACTGCAACTCCCATTATTCTCCACCAGGATATTGTCAAGCTGATACTGACAAGCTGGAATGTGTCCAGAGGAGGGCGACTAAAATGATCAAGGGTCTGGAGAACAAGCCCTATGAAGAGCGGCTTAAGGAGCTGGGCATGTTTACCCTGAAGAAGAGAAGGCTGAGAGGAGATATATCAGGTTTTACAATGTATTGTAATGTAATATAGCTGAGTCATGCACTGCTAATGGGCTTCCTCAAGCCCTCCTCAAGCCCTATCACCGTCCTCCCCTCATGTTGATTCATGTAGGAACCAATGATACTGCAAGGCATACGTTTCAAAAGATCACAAATGATTTTCGAGCTCTAGGAGCAAAGCTAAAAGAATGTAATGTACAGGTGGTCTTTTCATCCCTCCTCCCTGTTGTAAGACACGGACCCACAAGAGCCAGAAAAATAGTACAGGTCAATGACTGGCTTAGAAAAATGGTGTCAGAAGGAACGCTTTGGCTTCCTCGACCATGGCCTGCTTTTCCAGGAGGATGGCCTACTGGCAATGGATGGGGTGCATCTCACACAAGTAGGAAAACACCTTTTTGCTCACAGACTCGCAAACCTCATTAGGCGCACTTTAAACTAGGCCCACTGGGGGAGGGGGACAACAGCCTTGCGAACACTACTTTACCCATAATGTCAGGGAACCGCCAGAATGCTAAACGGAGGGCTGCACAAACACAAAAAGGACCAAGTACCAAAAGCACAATAATCCCAATTAAACGGCTCAGGGGAAGATCTCAGGGGCTCACATGTCTTTACACTAATGCACAGAGCATGGGAAATAAACATGACGAACTCCAACTTTTAGCACAACACCACAAATATGATATCATAGGGATCACTGAAACCTGGTGGGATGACTCCTATCGCTGGAATGTAGATATCGAGGGGTATAACCTCTTTCACAGAAACCGAACAAAGGGGAGAGGAGGCGGAGTAGCCTTATATGTCAAAAACTCTTATGCTGCAGAAGAGATTCAAGACAGCAATCTGGGAAACCAGCTTGAAATCATCTGGATAAGAATCAAGGGAACTGGGACTCAAAAATATGTCGTTGTAGGCGTCTACTACAGACCCCCAAGCCAGGAGGAAGAACTTGATGAAGTCTTCTGCCAACAGTTGACCAAACAGGCACAGAGAAGAGATGTAGTAGTCATGGGCGATTTCAACTATCCCGATATTTGCTGGAAAACAAACTCGGCCAAGAGTACAAGGTCCAACAAATTCCTCGCTTGCCTTGCAGACAATTTCATGGTCCAGAAGGTAGAAGAGGCAACAAGGGGGTTGGCTACTCTTGATCTCATCCTAACAAATGCGGAGAACCTGATCGATGCGGTTGAAGTGGTCGGATCCTTAGGGGCAAGTGACCATGTGCTCCTGCAATTTGAGGTACAAAGGAAGGCCAAAACTAAGACAAGTCAAACCCGCATTTTGGACTTTAGGAGAGCTGATTTCCAAAAAATGAAGGAAACTGAGCAGCATTCCGTGGACACAGATACTAAAAGACAAGGGAGTTACGGATGGATAGGAATTTCTCAAGAGTGAAATACTCAAGACGCAATTGCAAACCGTGCCAACCAAGAGAAAAAATAGGACAAGTGCAAAGAAGCCAGAATGGATGTCCAAAGAACTTCTAACTGTGCTAAGACACAAAAGAGACATGCACAAGAAGTGGAAAAAGGGAGAAATCACCAAAGAAGAATTCAAACAAATAGCCAACACCTGTAGGGAAAAGGTCCGCAAGGCTAAAGCAAAAAACGAGCTCAGACTTGCCAGGGACATTAAAAACAATAAAAAGGGCTTCTATTCTTATGTCAGTAGAAAAAGGAAAAACAAGGAGGCGATAGGACCTCTTCGAGGAGAAGATGGGGCAATGCTGACAGGGGATAGGGAAAAGGCAGAACTACTTAATGCCTTCTTTGCCTCGGTCTTCTCACAAAAAGAGAGTCTTCAACCTCAGCAAGATGGAGTGGACGAGAGATTGGAGGACATCCAACCCCAAATTGGGAAAGAAGTCGTCCAGGAATATCTGGCCGCTCTTAATGAGTTCAAGTCCCCTTTCAGGGCCAGATCAACTACACCCCAGAGTATTGAAGGAACTAGCGGAAGTCATTTCGGAACCATTGGCAACCATCTTTGAGAGTTCTTGGAGAACGGGAGAAGTTCCAGCAGATTGGAGGAGGGCCAATGTGGTCCCAATCTTCAAGAAGGGAAAAAAGGATGACCCAAACAACTACCGTCCGGTCAGCCTCACGTCGATACCGGGCAAGATTCTGGAAAAGATTGTTAAGGAAGCGGTCTGCAAACACTTAGAAGCAAATGCAGTCATCGCTAATAGTCAACATGGATTTATCAAAAACAAGTCATGCCAGACTAATCTGATCTCTTTCTTCGATAGAGCTACAAGCTGGGTAGATGCGGGGAATGCCGTGGATGTGGCGTACCTGGATTTCAGTAAGGCCTTCGACAAGGTCCCCCATGACCTTCTGGCAAGGAAACTAGTCCAATGTGGGCTAGGCAAAACTACGGTGAGGTGGATCTGTAATTGGTTAAATGGACGAACCCAGAGGGTGCTCCCCAATGCTTCCTCTTCATCCTGGAAAGAAGTGACAAGTGGAGTGCCGCAGGGTTCCGTCCTGGGCCCGGTCCTGTTCAACATCTTTATTAATGACTTAGATGAAGGGCTAGAAGGCATGATCATCAAGTTTGCAGACGACACCAAATTGGGAGGGATACCAATACTCCAGAGGACAGGAGCAGGATTCAAAACGATCTTGACAGATTAGAGAGATGGGCCAAAACTAACAAAATGAAGTTCAACAGTGACAAATGCAAGATACTCCACTTAGGCAGAAAAAATGAAATGCAAGGATACAGAATGGGGGACAATGCCTGGCTCGAGAGCAGTACGTGTGAAAAAGATCTTGGAGTCCTCGTGGACAACAAGTTAAACATGAGCCAACAATGTGATGTGGCGGCAAAAAAAGCCAATGGGATTTTGGCCTGCATCAATAGGAGCCTAGTGTGTAGATCTAGGGAAGTCATGCTACCCCTCTATTCTGCCTTGGTTAGACCACACCTGGAATATTGTGTCCAATTCTGGGCACCACAATTCAAGAGAGATATTGACAAGCTGGAATGTGTCCAGAGGAGGGCGACTAAAATGATCAAGGGGCTGGAGAACAAGCCCTATGAGGAGCGGCTTAGGGAACTGGGCATGTTTAGCCTGAAGAAGAGAAGGCTGAGAGGAGATATGATAGCCATGTATAAATATGTGAGAGGAAGCCACAGGGAGGAGGGAGCAAGCTTGTTTTCTGCTTCCCTGGAGACTAGGACGCAATGGAACAATGGCTTCAAACTACAAGAGAGGAGATTCCATCTGAACATGAGGAAGAACTTCCTGACTGTGAGAGCCGTTCAGCAGTGGAACTCTCTGCCCCGGAGTGTGGTGGAGGCTCCTTCTTTGGAAGCTTTTAAGCAGAGGATGGATGGCCATCTGTCAGGGGTGATTTGAATGCAATATTCCTGCTTCTTGGCAGGGGGTTGGACTGGATGGCCCATGAGGTCTCTTCCAACTCTTTGATTCTATGATTCTATGATTCTATGATTCTATTGGAAATGCTGAGTCATGCATTAACTGTATATAGAACTTCATTTGGGGAATGTGTTCTGGCCTAGTCCAGGTGATTGTGAATGATGCAATCCTGGGTCTGAGTTAAGTTAATGAGTTGGGAACCAATCAGTGATTGCTATGTGTAAATGAATTGTATATAAGGAAGTCATGTATAGTGTATATCTCTCCTTGTGCTGTGATGTTGTTCGTCAAAGGCTATATGTAATTAAAAGAACCTGTCTGCTAAGACAAGATATAACTGTATGCTGTGGTAAGTTTGTAATATCATCTAGACTGGGGGAAAGACAATGGTAAAACTGACAATGGCCGGGCATGTGCTCAAGTGTCTGTAAAAGGTTCCAGAGTGACTACAGGCTGTGGGAGCCGTTGACTGAAAATACTGTGCAGGAAGAAGCTACTGGAAAGTGCTGAAGTTGTGCAACTGATCTGCTGCTGAATTGTGAAGTTAATCTCAATACGTAACTAGCCATGTATAAATATGTGAGAGGAAGCCACAGGGAGGAGGGAGCAAGCTTGTTTTCTGCTTCCCTGGAGACTAGGATGCAATGGAACAATGGCTTCAAACTACAAGAGAGGAGATTCCATCTGAACATGAGGAAGAACAGCTGTGAGAGCTGTTCAGCCCTGGAACTCTCTGCCTCGGAGTGTGGTGGAGGCTCCTTCTTTGGAAGCTTTTAAACAAAGGCTGAATGGCCATCTGTTGGGGGTGCTTTGAATGCAATATTCCTGCTTCTTGGCAGAATGGGGCTGGACTGGGTGACCCACTAGGTCTCTTCCAACTCTAGGATTCTATGATTCTATGATATACAATGGTCACAAATGCTGGGAGTTGCATCCCAGGATCTGAATCCCAACCAGGCCCACACTCTTCCACTTCCGTGACTCTTCTTAAATCTCTAGCCATGGAGCGGGAATGACCCCAGCATTGCATGGTTGTGATAAGCCAGTCTTCTACAGGAGGAACTAGATGAGACTTCATTCTGGTTTGGTTCGGAAACTGCAGCCGGATGCAAAGAATGAAGCCATTCAGCTTGTCATGCACCTCACACAACAGCTGTAATGGGCAAGCGTCGGGTTCTTTGCCGCTAATGAATTTTCCTCTAAATATTTCCACGAGGCTGATCGCAGACCATCTGTTCGGCTCCATTCTGGTGGTGGAAAAAAATGGTTCTGAGCAAAACAGACACTTAGCCGGGGAGCCTTGTGATGCCATTGGCAAAAGTAAGCGTGCAAGTGTGCATGTGCATGTTTTGAGGGCTGGGAGAAGCAGGTTGGAGGAAAGTGGTGCATACTAGAGAGTTATGTCTTAGGTTTATGAAACAGGCACTACAAACTAGGGGTCTATCTATCTACACTGTAGAATTAATGCAGTTTGACACCGCTTTAACTGCTGTGGCTCAATACTATGAAACTAAAACTATGAGCTGTAGTTTGCTGAGGCACCAGCACTCTTAAGACATAGAAGGCTCCAGACCAGGTAAAACTAGAACTCCTACAATTCAATAGCATTGAGCCATGGCAGTTAAAGTGGAGTCAAAGTGCATTAATTCTATGGTGTAGATCAGTGTTTCTCAACAGATTTAAAACAATTAAAACAATACATTAGCAATTAATTGCAATGAGATAAGCAACTGAAATCCAGCCAATGTCTACAAGGTAGCATCAATCTCTGTGAATATCTGGCACAGGATTTTCGATGTTTTGGAGCACTATAAGCGCATCTTACACCGCATCATAGAATCATAGAATCAAAGAGTTGGAAGAGACCTCATGGGCCATCCAGTTCAACCCCCTGACAAGAAGCAGGAATATTGCATTCAAAGCACCCCTGACAGATGGCCATCCAGCCTCTGTTTAAAAGCCTCCAAAGAAGGAGCCTCCACCACACTCTGGGGCAGAGAGTTCCACTGCTAAACGGCTCTCACAGTCAGGAAGTTCTTCCTCATGTTCAGATGGAATTTTCTTTCTTGTAGTTTGAAGCCATTGTTCCGTGTCCATTGTTGCAAGGAAGCCGAAAACAAGCTCGCTCCCTCCTCCCTGTGGCTTCCTCTCACATATTTATACATGGCTATCATATCTCCTCTAAGCCTTCTCTTCAGGGCTTGTTCTCCAGACCCTTGATCATTTTAGTCGCCCTCCTCTGGACACATTCCAGCTTGTCAATATCTCTCTTGACTTGTGGTGCCCAGAATTGGACACAATATTCCAGGTGTGGTCTAACCAAAGCAGAATAGAGGGGTAGCATTACTTCCCTAGATCTAGACACTATGCTCCTATTGATGCAGGCCAAAATCCCATTGGCTTTTTTTGCCGCCACATCACATTGTTGGCTCATGTTTAACTTGTCCACGAGGACTCCAAGATCTTTTTCACACGTACTGCTCTCAAGCCAGGCATTGTCCCCCATTCTGTATCTTTGCATTTCGTTTTTCCTGCCAAAGTGGAGTATCTTGCATTTGTCACTGTTGAACTTCATTTTGTTAGTTTTGGCCCATTTCTCTAATCTGTCAAGATCGTTTTGAATCCTGCTCCTGTCCTCTGGAGTATGGGCTATCCCTCCCAATTTGGTGTCGTCTGCAAACTTGATGATCCTGCCTTCTAGCCCTTCATCTAAGTCATTAATAAAGATGTTGAACAGGACCGGGCCCAGGAATATTCTACTCATAGTCACCAAATGTCACACATCTTTATGAGTTCAACACGACTTTATGAGTTAGATTATGGCCAACAAAAAGGTCACAGGATCATAGAATTTTAGAACTCGATATCTCTTGGGCCCTGCATTTCAACCCCTTTCTGCTAGGAAGGAATACAGTCCTAAAGCACTCCCAAAAGTGCCGCCACATCACATTGTTGGCTCATGTTTAACTTGTTGTCCACGAGGACTCCAAGACATTGGACATTTCTATTATCACTGTCCCAATTCTTATCAGAGTTTACTTTTCAGCTCTTATTCACAACTTTTGATTACAGTCGAGCAATCAGATAGTTAGTCATTGCAGACCGTAATATTATGCTGGTGTTTCCAAAATTATTAGCTCCATACATCCTTCCATTCATTCCCACACAGCATTATATCAAATCCACATTTATCAAATCTGCAAGGATATTTTTGTGACATATGTAAAAAAATAGTTGCCACTATTAAAGTTCCAACCCTCGTATAATGCTGGAGAACCAGCGGATGCACAGTGGTGGGGTAATGGCCGGGGCTCAAAGCTTTTTCATTCCACTCCATAACAGACGAGACAAAGATGAAACGGCAGCTGTCAGGGGCTCCCGAGGCACCGTCATTATGAAAATATTATTTTGTATTTCTGTGACTGTATTTTCCACTGAAGATCCCGCGCTCCCAGCTCCCAAATCTCATCAAACGTAGGAACCGGTGGCCCCAAAAAACATGATCGATGGCAAGAGATGGATTACATGAAGCTACCCATCATGTTGCATCTTAAGTATCTTTCCCAAGCTTCCTTTAGAGATAGTTATGGAACATTAAAATGGAAGCATCATTATGCACCGTGCGAATCTCCCAGACCCATTTTTCTCCGTGACATGGTGAGATGTTACATTAAGTCTGGAAAACAATTCTCTCCGTTGCCCAACAAATGAGGTTTTTGAAGTACAGCCGAATGATGGCAGGCGAGGAGGAACGCTCGGTGGAACGCCCGCTCTTTGCCCAACTCTGCGTTTCGCTTTATGGCCTGAAATATTGAAAACACAAACTGGAGAGACTCAGAGACTCTCTGAAGGATCAGCCACAGAGCCCTCGCCTGTGCCAAAAGCACACTCAGCCCTCAATCTTATGGCTCGTTTCAGGTACAGGAGGCCCATTGAGTCAACAGTGTTCACTTTTAAGTTGCTCAGCAATGAGTACAATGCATCTCTTCTGGGTGGGATACGTGAAAATAATCAATCATCCCAAATCAGATGTTTGGTACAATTAATTATTTAGTGCAGGAGAGGAATAGTTTGGTTCTGTCAGGGACAGTCTCATTTCACCTTTTGCCGTCCTCTTTTTACATCTGCTTTCAAGATGTCCCAGTTTCTGTGTGTGTGTGTGTTTGTGTGTGTGTGTTCCTCCTTTATCACCAGTTGGCTTCACCTGCTGCAAATATAATCCAACTAGTCCAACGAGCGGCAGCCAGACTACTAACAGGAGCGGGGTACAGGGAGCATACTACTCCTCTGTTGCGCCAGCTCAATTAGCTGCCAATTAGCTTCCGAGCACAATTCAAAGTGCTGGTGTTGACCTATAAATCCCTAAACGACTCTGGTCCAGTTTACCTGTCCGAACGTATTCTCCCCTACGAACCATCAAGGTTGTTAAGATCTTCTGGAGAGGCCCTGCTCTCGGTCCCACCACCCTCGCAATCGCGTCTGGTGGGGACGAGGGACAGGGCCTTCTCGGTGGTGGCCCCTCGGCTGTGGAACTCTCTCCCGATGGAGATTAGATCTGCCCCTTCCCTCCTGACTTTCAGAAAGCTGGTAAAATCTTGGCTCTGGAACATAGCATTCTCAAAATGATGATCGAGTCAATAACTGCTGACCACACTGGCGAATGGTGATGAATTTGTGATTTAGCTTGACGACTTGGCTTTATGTAATTATTTAATCTGTATTTTAATGTATTAATGTATTATGATGTTATTATGTTTTATCCTATTTGTGTATGAATTTCCTGTTGTTAGCCGGCCTGAGTCCCTCTTCGGAGGTTGAGAAGACCGGGTTATAAAAGCTCTAAATAAATAAATAAATATAGTTCAAAGTGCAAAAAGTAAATAAAAACCAACCCAAAAGCCCAGATTGACTTACCCATGGGCCAATGGAAGTGCTGTATTTTCACTCTTACCAATATTTTCTGAATATATGGGCAAAAAGGCAAGTCCATAGGGCTGGGCGGTTTCGTTTCGTTAATTTGTAATTCGTTAATAATTCGTTAATTTTTTCAATTACAAAACGATAACAAACCATTCTGGAGCAATTTTTTTAAAAAACGAATTTTTAAATAGTTTTGTAAATGCTTCGTATTTCGTTATTGTATTCGTTTCGTTATTGTTTTGAGGTCGTTTCGTTATTATTTCCGCATGTCTGGGGCAAGTTTTATGGTTGTTTTTGTTTAATTAGTGAAAAAAAATTATAATATCACACCAACAGTCAACAACAGAGGGAGAGGGAAGCTTCAGAAGTTTTTGGAGGTTTTTTAGCGTATTTCGCGGTCGCGTCCGCCATTAACGGATCGATTCGTTATTGTTTCGGAAATCGATTCGTTAATTTTTTTTACATTTACGAAATTTCGTAAATATCGAACTTTTTAAAAGGAAAATTTTGTAATTATTTTAAATAACGAAACGCAAAAAACCCCAAAAAACGAATCGATTTTAGAAACAAATTTTTCCGTTGTTACCCAGGCCTAAGTCCATCCTGGGCCCGGTCTTGCTCAGGATCTTGATTAATGACTTAGATGAAGAGTTAGAAGGCAGGATCATCACGTTTGCAGACGACACCAAATTGGGAGGGAGAGCCAATACTCCAGAGGACAGGAGCAGGATTCAAAACGATCTTGACAGATTAGAGAGATGATTGGCCAAAACTAACAAAATGAAGTTCAACAGGGACAAATGCAAGATACTCCACTTAGGCAGAAAAAACGAAATGCAAAGATACAGAATGGGGGACAATGAGGCCTGGCTCGAGAGCAGTACATGTGAAAAAGATCTTGGAGTCCTCGTGGACAACAAGTTAAACATGAGCCAACAATGTGATGTGGCGGCAAAAAAAACCAATGGGATTTTGGCCTGCATCAAGAAGAGCATAGTGTCTAGATCAAGGGAAAGCATGCTACCCATGCTCTATTTCGCCTTGGTAAGACCACACCTGGAATCACCCTGTGTCTAATTCTGGGCACCACAATTGAAGAGAGATATTGACAAGCTGGAATGTGTCCAGAGGAGGGCAACTAAAATGATCAAGGGTCTGGAGAACAAGCCCTATGAGAAGTGGCTTAAAGACCTGGGCATGTTTAGCCCTGGTCGGAGTGAGTTTCTGGCCTTTCGTCTAGCTTGCTGTCGCCCTATGCAGCCTGAAATAAAGTTGCATCTGTCAAGTAGGAAATTTAGATGCCACTTTATGTGGAGGAAGCTAATTTAACTAATTTACAATGCCATAAAACCTTCCAGCAGCACGCAGAAGAATGAGGAAGTACTCTATCAAGGGAGTGGACAGTGAAGTGACAGCTCCCCCTGTGGCCCGAATCAAGCATACCCTCATGAAGCTGGAAAAGCTTGGGCCTCTGTGTCTGTCTATATATGTTGTATGTCTAACTGGCATTGAAGGTTGGCCATGTATATGTGCATTGTAATCCATCCTAATTGCACCTGTGAAATGTGGGAGTGTGGTTGTCTTTCTAGCTCAGTGGTTCTCAACCTGGGGTCCCCAGATGTTTTTGGCCTACAACTCCCAGAAATCCCAGCCAATTTACCAACTGTTAGGATTTCTGGGAGTTGAAGGCCAAAAACATCTGGGGACCCCAGGTTGAGAACCACTGTGCTGGTTCCTTGGGACGTCCAAAACATTCACAACATTCACAAAGGCTTTCCTCCTAATCCTATCTATATATATAAAAATGCTCTCTGCATAATGAGTACCTTAAAAACAAAAGAACCAATGAACAGAATCACACACAATTTGGCAACAAAACGTCTCATAACATAAGGAGTGACAATCACCCAAAAAATTATGATTTTGTCATTTGGGAGTTGTAGTGCTGGGATTTATAGTTCACCTACAATCAAAGAGCATTCTGAACTCCATCAACGATGGAATTGAACCAAACTTGGCACACAGAACTCCCATGACCAACAGAAAATACTGGAAGGGTTTGGTGGGCATTGACCTTGAGTTTGGGAGTTGTAGTTCACCTACATCCAGAGAGCACTGTGGACTCAAACAATGATGGATCTGGACCAAACTTGGCACAAGCACTCAATACATCCTAATATGAACACAGATGGAGTTTGGGGGAAATAGACCTTGACATTTGGGAGTTGTAGTCACTGGGATTCACAGTTCACCTACAATCAAAGAGCATTCTGAACCCCATTCAGAATCTGGGCAAACTTCCCACACAGAACCCCCATGACCAACAGAAAATACTTAAGGCCATCCAATCCAACTCCCTTCATCAGGGCAAGAAAACATAATCAAAGCCCTCCTGACAAAGAGCCATCCAAACATAGATATATATATATATATAGAGAGAGAGAGAGAGAGAGAGAGAGAGAGAGGTAGGCAGTAGGGCTGGGCGGTTTCGTTTCGTTAATTCGTAATTCGTTAATAATTCGTTATTTTTTTTAATTACAAAACGATAACGAACCATTCTGGAGCAATTTTTAAAAAACGAATTTTTAAATAGTTTTGTAAATGCTTCGTATTTCGTTATTGTATTCGTTTCGTTATTGTTTTGAGGTCGTTTCGTTATTATTTCCGCATGTCTGGGGCAAGTTTTATGGTTGTTTTTTGTTTAATTAGTGAAAAAAAATTATAATATCACACCAACAGTCAACAACAGAGGGAGAGGGAAGCTTCAGAAGTTTTTGGAGGTTTTTTAGCGTATTTCGCGGTCGCGTCCGCCATTAACGAATCGATTCGTTATTGTTTCAGAAATCGATTCGTTAATGTTTTGTAATTTTTTCACATTTACGAAATTTCGTAAATATCGAACTTTTTAAAAGGAAAATTTTGTAATTATTTTAAATAACGAAACGCAAAAAACCCCAAAAAACGAATCGATTTTAGAAACAAATTTTTCCGTTGTTACCCAGGCCTACTGACAAAGAGACAGATATATATGATTCACACACACAGATATAGTATCATAGATTTGAAAAGGACCCTTAAAGAAGGACAATTATATGTTGCATGTTCCAGGGTGGGCAAACCAGACACTCTCCACATCAACACTGACAAAGAAAAAGCAAGAAATACTGTTTACCCACAAGCATATAGATATTACATATATTAGAAACCAACACTTTCTCATTGTCGAAGGCTTTCATGGCTGGAATCATTAGGTTCTTGTAGTTTTTTCGGGCTATAGGGCCATGTGCTAGAGGCATTTCTCCTGACGTTTCGCCTGCATCTATGGCAAGCATCCTCAGAGGTAGTGAGGTCTGTTGGAAATAGGAAAATGGGTTTATATGTCTGTTGCTGAAAGGGTGATGGGTAGTCAAACTGAACAAGCCACGAGAGTAAAGATGAAGATCCACCCAGAGGAAAAGTGTTCCTGTCATACATCAAGGGAACCACTGACCGCATAGGGAAGCTGATGAGGAAACACAACATAAAACAATCTACAAACCCACCAAGAAAATCCAACAAATGCTACGTTCAGCAAAGGACAAGAGGGATCCTCTCACCTCTGCAGGAGTCTACCGTATACCATGCAGCTGTGGACAAGTCTACATAGGAACCACCAAACGCAGCATTGCCCAAACACGAATTCAGGAACATGAAAGGCACTGCAGACTACTTCAACCAGAGAAGTCAGCCATAGCAGAGCACCTGATGAACCAGCCTGGACACAGCATATTATTTGAGAACACAGAAATGCTGGACCACTCTCACAACCACCATGTCAGACTACACAGAGAAGCCATTGAAATCCACAAGAAGCATGTGGACAATTTCAACAGAAAGGAGAAAACCATGAAAATGAACAAAATCTGGCTACCAGTATTAAAAAACTCTAAAATTACAACAGCAAAACAGCAGAGAGGAAACAACCAGGCACATCTTAACACCTCTCAACAAAAGTTTCTCCCAGGCTCAGGCAGGCTTTCAAATGCTAATGAAGGTGGTCAGTTGAAACATTCACACCTAGCTCCAGCAGAGAAGAGCTCTTTGCCCCACCCCAGCCATTCCACAGATATATAAACCACTGTCCTAATTCCAACAGACCTCACTACCTCTGAGGATGCTTGCCATAGATGCAGGCGAAACGTCAGGAGAAATGCCTCTAGAACATGGCTCTATAGCCCGAAAAAACCCACAAGAACCAACACTTTCTCATTACTTTATTTTCCAGATCAACAGACTGGGCCACAGCAACGCATGGCAGGGGACAGCTAGTCTCTTTCTGAAATGTAACTAACTCCACTGAGAGCATGACAACAGACAATACTCAACCCATTCATGGGCAAGGTCTGGCTTGAAAACCATCCATGGGAAAGGGAGGTAGGAGTCCTTGCAGACCCAACATGAGTCAAGAGTGTGATACGTTGGGTCTCTTCCAGCTCTAGCATTCGATGCTTCTACACCTCGCAACTGGGATGCAAAAGGAAGGGTGTGCAATTAATGTCCCAGCCTAACAACGGGCCTGTTTCATAAAGGAATTATGGACTACGGAATGAGGTGACGTGCCACGAAAGGCAGCCTGTAATGGCCGGGCTGACGTTTTAAGTGATCCGTAAATCACACAAGTATTAAGACCTTTCCGAAGGAGGATAATAAAGCCAGGCATTTGGAATCAGGAGTCGAGCTGCTCCTTACAATTATCCCCCAAATCAAGCAGCTTTATTGTGAGAGTAACTTTAATTGCCACGTAGAAGAGACAGGCAATCAAACTTTGGAGGGAGGGAGGGAGGGAAGGAAAGCCAGGGTGGAACATTTGCTTTTTTGGAAAGGATCCATGGGAAGGGAAGGCTGTTTTTGAAAGGTCAAGAATAGCAAAAGAAAGAGAAGAGGAAGGAAATCCTGTTGTCCGTTTCCAAGATTGTGAGCGAAGTAAACACGAGTTGGTTCCTTTGAAGACACTTGTGAGGCGGCTGCAGCAAAGTCTCCCTCGGTTGGTTCCCCTGACAGCACTGAACCATCTTCCGATCCAAGTCTGGAAAGTGATTGATGGGCCTCGCTTTGAAGTATTTCAAGCAGCACTTTGCAAACGCTCTCCGATGCCCACCAAACACTCAATCCGTGCCAGGCTGAGATGGCTTTTTGCTTTTGCCAACAAAAGGAGCCGCTCCACAAAAGGCCAAACTGATGTGAAGTGTTGGATGGAGAAGGGGAGAGAGAGAAAAAAATCTGTGAAGAGAGGAAGGAAGTTCAACTACTTATCTTCTTCCAACATGTTGGAGCAAGTGATTTGATTTAGCTTCATTTCTTAGAGATGGGACCCCAAAGGCCATCTAGCCATTTTGAGTCTCCTTGTAGAGAGAAGATATGGGGTATAAATAAACGTAAACATAAACTTGTTTATTTATTTGCAACATTTCTACCCCAGCTTTCTCTAGGCAGCTTCTAAGTAGGCAACCATATGAAGCCATAGGATATGTATAATTATAGACATTTAAATAAAGTGATAGGATAGATTAAAACAGATTTAAAACAATTAAAACAACACATTAGCGATTAATAATAATAATAATAATAATAATAATAATAATAATAATTGGGAAGTGTCCAACGTGTGATCCAATTCAAACGCCAGAAGAGTGTCTGCTGTGGGCTCATCTTGTTGTGTTTCAAATAATAATAATAATAATAATAATAATAATAATAATAACAACAACAACAACAACAGATCCCAAGTGTATACTCTGCAAGGAAGCAGACAAAACAATGGATCACATCCACAGCTGCTGCAAGAAGATTGTGCAGACAGATTACAAGCAGAGGCACAACACTGTTGCTCAGATGATCCACTGAAACTTGTGCCCCAAATACCATCTGCCTACGACAAAGAACTGGTGGGATCACAAGCCAGAAAAAGCTACCCTAGGACGTCCGGATTCAGACAGACAGCGACAACAAGCTACACAATCGGTCAGAAGCTCACTCCAACCCAGGCTGGCTTTGAACTTCTGACCAGAGTTCAGAAGTGATCTTAATGCAGCTGACACTCAGACAGCTGCACCACAGTCCCGGTGCTGTAACCCCCACAATAAGTGAGGGACCACTGCATTTATAATTGCTTTCATAGAATCATAGAGTTGAAAGAGAACCCGTGGGCCATCCAGTCCAACCCCATTCTGCCAAGAAGCAGGAAAATCACATTCAAAGCACCCCCGAAAGATAGCCATCCAGCCTCTGTTTCAAAACCTCCAAAGAAAGAGCCTCCACCACACTCCTCATAGGGCTTGTTCTACAGACCCTGGGTCATTTTAGTTGCCCTCCTCTGGACACATTACAACTTTTCAACATCTCCCTCCAATTGTGGTGCCCAGAATTGGAGTCAGTGTGATTCCAGATGTGGTCTAAGCAAGGCAGAATAGAGCATGGAGAGCATGACTTCCCTGGTTGCTGTCGTTTGAAGCCATTGCTCCATTAAATCCTAGTCTCTAGGGCAGAAGAAAATAAGCTTGCTCCCTCCTCCCTATGACTTCCTCTCACATATTTATACATGGCCCTCATCATGTCTCCTCTCAGCCTTCTCTTCCTCAGGCTAAACATGCCGCTCCTCATAGGGCTTGTTCTCCAGACCCTTGAACATTTTAGTCACCCTCCTCTGGAGACATCCCAGCTTGTCAATATCTCTCTTCAATTGTGATGCCCAGAATTGGACACAATATTCCAGGTGTGGTCTAACCAAGGCAGACTAGAGCATGGGGAGCATGACTTCCCTGGATCTAGACACGATTCCTTTTGATGCAGGCCAAAATCCCATTGGCTTTTTTTGCTGCCGCATCACATTCCTGGCTCATGTTTAACTTGTTGTCCATGAGGACCCCAAGGTCTTTTTCATACGTCCTGCTCTCGAGCCAGGCATTGTCCCCCATTCTGTATCTTTGCATTTTGTTTTTTCTGCCTAAGTGTAATATCTTGCATTTGTCACTGTTGTGCTATTCTGCTATTCTGCTTTGGTTAGTCCACACCTGGAATATTGTGTCCAATTCTGGGCACCACAATTCAAGAGAGATATTGACAAGCTGGAATGTTTCCAGAGGAGGGCGACTAAAATGATCAAGGTCTGGAGAACAAGCCCTATGAGGAGCGGCTTAAGGAGCTGGGCATGTTTAGCCTGAAGAAGAGAAGGCTGAGAGGAGATATGATAGCCATGTATAAATATGTGAGAGGAAGCCACAGGGAGAAGGGAGCAAGCTTGTTTTCTGCTTCCCTGGAGACTAGAACGCGGAACAATGGCTTCAAACTACAAGAAAGGAGATTCCATCTGAACATTAGGAAGAACTTCCTGACTGTGAGAGCCGTTCAGCAGTGGAACTCTCTGCCCCGGAGGGAGTGTGGTGGAGGCTCCTTCTTTGGAGGCTTTGAAACAGAGGCTGGATGGCCATCTGTCAGGGGTGATTTGAATGCAATATTCCTGCTTCTTGGCAGAATGGGGTTGGACTGGATGATGGCCCAGGAGGTCTCTTCCAACTCTTTGATTCTATGAGTCTATGATTCATTTTGTTAGTTTTGGCCCATCATCTCTCTCATCTGTGAAGATCATTTTGAATTCTGCTCCTGTCTATTGGAGTATTGGCTCTCCCTCCCAATTTCATCTCATCTGCAAACTTGATGATCAGCCCTTCTAACCCTTCATCTAAGTCGTTAATAATTTTGGACAGTCTTCTAAAGTTCTTCTAAAGTTGGAGCCAAAACGTGGAGTGGATTCCCTGCCCTGCCGAAGTGGCCATTCCCAGTGCTGCTGCCTTTGCTTGTGAATTGCAGCCATCCCTAGATTTCTGTCTATTTTTTGCTCTTCTTAGTGGTTGACACTGCATTTCCACTGTTGGAATGCAAGCGTGAGATGCAATTCTCATCTGCGATTCTGTCTGCGGCCCGTAAAGACCGAGCTAAAATAGCACCTGACCCCGAGATGCTAATGAAGGAACTCTTCCGACCAAGATGGTAACTTATGCTAATGAGGCCTGGCTGCCTGTCAGGCGTCGGGCAAAGCGTTCCCCCCAAAAGGTCACTTCGGTGGCCTTTCCCTCCCGACGGATTCACATGAAATAGCACCGGCGCGGAGCTCATCTCGCCCGGAGGAAGGCGGCGATGAGCTGCTCATAGCAATGGGGACCCAGAGAAGGATTTCTCTCTCAGCGAAACAGCTAATTTATGCCTCAACCAGTTAACCTTTTGGTCCTTTCGCCCAGCTGATTCCTCTTGCCGCCTCCCACGCCCCTCCGCTTAATCCCACATAGATGTGACTCTTCTCCCATTTTGTAGCAGAGAGGAAATAAAGTCCTTCTAACAACCCCAATCCAAAGAGCCAGGAGTCTATGGCAGGAAAGAATCCAGGTGGTTCACCTCCAATTAGAGTATACCTATCCACTGGTTGAATAGTGAGTAAACATGCTCGTCATCATAGGCGATACCTTGTGACCGAGTCTGAGTACCTTCCAGGTGGAGGGTCTTGGCGGTGGGTCTGCAGTTGGTTTGGGACAGCATTTCGTTCAATCTATATTTTCACATGAGTTTTTCAGTTTGTGGGAGCTATCCAAGGTGCTGAAACCTATTGCTGAAATCAGTTCAGCACCTTGGATGTTGTTGTTCATTCGTTCAGTCGTCTCCGACTCTTCGTGACCTCATGGACCAGCCCACGCCAGAGCTCCCTGTCGGCCGTCACCACCCCCAGCTCCTTCAAGGTCAGTCCAGTCACTTCAAGGATGCCATCCATCCATCTTGCCCTTGGTCGGCCCCTCTTCCTTTTACCTTCCACATTCCCCAGCATCATTCCCTTCTCTAGGCTTTGCTGTCTCCTCATGATGTGGCCAAAGTACTTCAACTTTGTCTCTAGTCTCCTTCCTCCAATGAGCAGTCGGGCTTTATTTCCTGGAGGATGGACTGGTTGGATCTTCTCGCAGTCCAAGGCACTCTCAGCACTTTCCTCCAACACCACAGCTCAAAAGCATCTCTCTTCCTTCGCTCAGCCTTCCCTAAGGTCCAGCTCTCACATCCGTAGGTGACTACAGGGAATACCATGGCTTTGACTAGGCAATGGATCTTGGTTGCCAGTGATGTCTCTACTCTTTACTATTTTATCGAGACTGGACATTGCTCTCCTCCCAAGAAGTAAGCGTCTTCTGATTTCCTGGCCACAGTCTGCATCTGCAGTAATCTTTGCACCTAGAAATACAAACTCTGTCACGGCCTCCACGTTTTCTCCCTCTCTTTTCCAGTTGTCAATCATTCTTGTTGCCATAATCTTGGTTTTTTTGATGTTTAGCTGCAACCCAGCTTTTGCTTTCTTCTTTCACCTTGATTAGAAGGCTCCTCAGCTCCTCCTCGCTTTCGGCCATCAGAGTGGTGTCATCTGCATATCTGAGGTTGTTAATGTTTTTTCCAGCCATTTTCACCCCAGCTTTGCATTCATCAAGCCCCGCACATCCTCGCATGATGTGTTCTGCATACAAGTTAAAAAGGTTGGGTGAGAGGATGCAGCCTTGCCGTACGCCTTTCCCAATCTTGAACCAGTCTGTTGTTCCGTGGTCAGTTCTGACTGTTGCGACTTGGTCCTTGTACAGATTCCTCAGGAGAGAGGGAAGGGGGCTTGGGATGCCCATCCCACCAAGAACTTGCCACAATTTATTATGATCCACACAGTCAAAGGCTTTAGAATAGTCAATGAAGCAGAAGTAGATGTTTTTCTGAAATTCCCTGCCTTTCTCCATTCTCCAGCCTTGGATAGATCCCCTAAAACCCAGAGTTGCTCCAGCAAAACAGTGCATGGATTCACTCCCTCTGTGTCCATTGTGATATTGAAATGGTGAATCCATGCTTCATTTTATAAGGGCATCACTGGGTTTTAGGGGAGTTATCCAAAGTGGTACCAAATGGGATACATTGGTATATAATGCTGTTAGTGTTGGAGTTCAACCTGTGATTGTGTTTCAGGATCAAGGTGCTTCAGATGTGGGAAGTGATGCCAATGAATGTCAAGATGGCAATGGTTTGGTCAATTTATTTATTTGTCGTGTCAGAGCAACCAGTCAATTATATTACATTTCTAACAGAACAAAGCAAACAAACAGACAAAATACAAAATTTGTGAGTTTGGTAGTTGATTAAATGTCCTTTGACCAGTATCTGGCCACTTGGAGTGCCTCTGGTGTTGCCGCAAGAAGGTCCTCCATTGTGCATGTGGCAGTGCTCAGGTTGCATTGCAGCAGGTGGTCAGTGGTTTGCTCTTCTCCACACTCGCATGTCGTGGATTCCACTTTGTGGCCCCATTTCTTAAGGTTGGCTCTGCATCTCGTGGTGCCAGAGCGCAGTCTGTTCAGTGCCTTCCAAGTCGCCCAATCTTCTGTGTGCCCAGGGGGGAGTCTCTCATTTGGTATCAGCCATTGGTTGAGGTTCTGGGTTTGAGCCTGCCACTTTTGGACTCTCACTTGCTGGGGTGTTCCAGTGAGTGTCTCTGTAGATCTTAGAAAACTATTTCTTGATTTAAGTCGTTGACGTGCTGGCTGATACCCAAACAAGGGATGAGCTGGAGATGTCTCTGCCTTGGTCCTTTCACTATTGGCTGCTACTTCCCGGCGGATGTCAGGTGGTACAATACCGGCTAAGCAGTGTAATTTCTCCAGTGGTGTAGGGCGCAGACAATGATACTGATGCAGAGAAGGACCAGGAGACCACTGTGCAAAGTGTAGTTTCCCATGAGAATGTCCCTGAAGGGAGTGCAACAGATAGTATACTCCCTCAATTGTTACCAGAGGGTTCTCAGGATTTGGGGCTTGAAAACAACTGGGCACCTGGCCCAGCTGCGAGACTTAATGAGCAAATAGATAGGCAAGATGAAATTAGTCAAAACAGACAGGCTGAACAACGCCTTCGTCATTCTGCCAGGTTCCGACAGAAAAAGATAAGGGGATCTCAAGTAAAACGAAACCAAATCCTCAGCGTGTGGAATAGCTTAACGAGGGGATAAAAGTTCCAAGTATGGGAAATATAGTCAGATGAAGCATCATTGGAATCAAGTGTAGTTCTCGTCCTTTGTTTCATGGAAGATTCTTGTTTAAGTATTTCTTGTTCATGGTTTGGACTCTTGGAGTGTATGAATCTTGCCTTGGATTAATGTTTCCTGTTTTCCTGAATTATATTAGAGAAATGTGGACTTTGTTTTATGGACTTTGCTGAACTTTACCCTGGACCATTTTGCTCCTGCTTATCTTCTTACCTAATTGGATTTACCTATTTCTTTTAAGTGCTTTTTTACTTCCTGCTTTTTAATTATCTTCAATAAAAGGTTTGTTTTCTATTCAACGGTGCGGTGTTTTAAAATCAGAGGGCTTTTCTTGTCCTGGATTGCAACCGCTAGATGCATCAACTTGGCTGTTGCTGCAGCATACGATTCAGTATGCTGCTGCATACTGCTCATAGGTGTCTTTCTGTTCTGCTCCATAGGTCCACAGGGCCTTCTCCCACTTTTCCGGCACTCCCAATAAAATCGGAGTAATACTTCTCAGCAATTCTTAGCCCTCTGATAGTATGAGCCCTGAGCCTCCAATACTATTCATGCTCTATGTTGGCACGCCAACTCACCATTTCCTAACTCAAGAACCCTAAAGAACATTGCTGCAGCCAAGGATTGCATTTGACGCATGGTGCATGGGGACTGCTTTTGGGTAGCTACACTAGGCATGTTCCTGCATGCAGCTATTGAGCAAATAAATGCTTAAAGATGCCACTTCTGGGTGTCAAAGGGAGTTTTCCAGCTGACTTAACTGCTTTGGAGTCATTCTTCAAACAGCAGTTAATATCATTTCCCAGCAATTCTGGCTCTTGGCCAAAATGGCTCAGGTTGCAAATGGAGGTCCTGTTGCACAGAACAGAAAGGCAGGTTTGCTTTAACCAAGTGCAGCTCATCTTTGAACAAAGACTTCTCCAACTTGCGTTCCCTGTAGACAGGTTGGACCCCTCCTGTTAGTGCCAATCAGCATACCATCTGGGGATGATGGGAGTTGCAACCCAGCACAACAACGACAACACATTTCTATGCATTTCTTGTAGCACCTTAGAGACTAACCCAGTGTTTCTCAACCTTCCTAATGCTGCGACCCCTTAATACAGTTCCTCATGTTGTGGTGACCCCCAACCATAAAATTATTTTCATTGCTACTTCATAATTGTAATGTTGCTCCTGTTATGAATCGTAATGTAAATATCTGATATGCAGGTTGTATTTTCATTCATTGAACCAAATTTCGCACAAATGCCGATAGGTCCAAATTTGAATACTGCTGGGGTTGGGGGGGACATTTTATCATTTGGGAGTTGTAGTTGATGGGATTTATAGTTCGCCTACAGTCAAACTATTCTGAACTCCACTAATGATGAAATTGAACTAAACTTGGCATACAGAATTCCCATTACTAATAGAAAATACTGGAAGGATTTGATGGGCATTGAGTTTTGGAGTTGTAGTTCACCTGCATCCAGAGAGCACTGTGGACGCAAAAAATGATCAATCTGGACCAAACTTGGCATGAATGCTCAATATGGCCAAACGTGAACAGTGGTGGAGTTTGGTGAAAATAGACCTTGACATTTGGGAGCTATAGTTGCTGGGATTTACAGTTGACCTGCAATCAAAGAACATTCTGAACCCCACCAATGATAGAATTGAGCCAAACTTACCACACAGAAGCCCCATGGTCAACAGATGGTCTTTGGTGACCTGTCTGACACCCCCCCCCCCCTTGAGGAAATAAATCCCACCTGCACATTGGAGGGAAGGATATTAGGGGCAAAGAGGAAGTCCTTTGGCCACATCATGAGAAGACAGGAAAGCTTGGAGAAGACAACGATGTGGGGAAAATGGAAGGAAAAAGGAAGAGGGGCCACCCAAGGGCAAGATCATAGAATCATAGAATCATAGATTTGGAAGAGACCTCATGGGCCATCCAGTCCAACCCCATCCTGCCAAGAAGCAGGAAAATCGCATTCAAAGCGCCCCTGACAGATGGCCGTCCATCCTCTATTTAAAAGCTTCCAAATAAGGAGCCTCCACCACACTCCGGGGCAGTGAGTTCCACTGGTAAACAGCCAGAAAGAAATCTCCACTGGATTCCCAGGCAACTGCCCTGACCAACAGGAAGGTCTTCCTACTCTTCCTGCAATTTGATCTATGACTGGAGTTGGAATCTCTTGTCAGATGGCAATCAGGAAGTTCTTCCTTATGTTCAAGTGGAATCTCCTTTCCTGTAGTTTGAAGCCGTTGCTCCATTGCGTCCCTGGTTTTTATTGTGTAATGATGTAATGTTTTGTTATTGCTTATGTTTTTAATTTGCTTTAAATTGTATTGTTATTGTTTTGCTGTTGTTGTGTTGAGCCGCATCGAGTCCTGCGGGAGATGCTAGCGGGGTACAAATAAAGTTTAATAATAATAATAATAATAATAATAATAATAATAATAATAGTCGCCAGGGTGGCAGAAAGGAAGCCTGCTCCCTCCTCCCTATGGATGGATGAATGGTATCCTTGAAGTGACTGGCTTGACTCTGAAGGAGCTGGGGGTGGTGACGCCTGACTGGGAGCTCTGGCGTGGGATGGTCCAGGAGGTCACGAAGAGTCAGAAGCAACTGAACGAACAAACATCACAAGAGGCACCTGCACTCTTTGACAGAGAAGGCTAAAGTATAGCATGGAGTCACGGTCATTCAACTGGTGTCAGGGGGACATTGTTGGCTCATGTTTAACTTGTTGTCCACGAGAACTCCAAGATCTTTTTCACTCGAGAGCAGTACGTGTGAAAAAGATCTTGGAGTTCTCGTGGACAACAAGTTAAACATGAGCCAACAATGTGATGTGGCGGCAAAAAAAGCCAATGGGATTTTGGCCTGCATCAATAGGAGCATAGTGTCTAGATCTAGGGAAGTCATGCTCCCATGCTCTATTCTGCTTTGGTTAGACCACACCTGGAATATTGTGTCCATTCTGGGCACCACAATTCAAGAGAGATATTGACAAGCTGGAATGTGTCCAGAGGAGGGCGACTAAAATGATCAAGGGTCTGGAGAACAAGCCCTATGAGGAGCGGCTTAACTGGGCATGTTTAGCCTGAAGAAGAGAAGGCTGAGAGGAGATATGATAGCCGTGTATAAATATGTGAGAGGAAGCCACAGGGAGGAGGGAGCAAGCTTGTTTTCTGCTTCCCTGGAGACTAGGACGCGGAACAATGGCTTCAAACTACAAGAGAGGAGATTCCATCTGAACATGAGGAAGAACTTCCTGACTGTGAGCGCCGTTCAGCAGTGGAACTCTCTGCCCCGGAGTGTGGTGGAGGCTCCTTCTTTGGAAGCTTTTAAACAGAGGCTGGATGGCCATCTGTCAGGGGTGATTTGAATGCAATATTCCTGCTTCTTGGCAGAATGGGGTTGGACTGTATGGCCCATGAGGTCTCTTCCAACTCTTTGATTCTATGAGAGAACCCTCCTCGCAGGATTGCAAGACATCCGGGCGTCCCCTGGGCAACGTCTTCGTAGACGACTGATTCTCTCGCCTCAGAAGCAACCAGAAACAACTTGCAGCATGCAAGCAAGCAAGCAAAACAACCAACGGTCCTTTTCAGGACCAACCATGACAATAATCTCAATCAACATTGAAGGCATGTCAGCTGCCAAAGAACAACTGGTGTCAAACCGTATTAATTCTGCAATGTAGATGCACCATGAATCTTTGCAGCAGCAGAAAACAAGCTTGTTCTCTCCTCAACTCAATGGTTCTACTTTAGTTGGGAGTAAACCTTGTAACTATCCCATTCTCTTGGTAAACCTCTGTCTGTTTTGATGCCGACAGCTACCCATTCACTAATAGCTCCATCCAGGAGAATCAAAGGCTTTTGAGATTCGAAATCGGATTCCAGATGAAAGGAGGCTGTGGGGAGAATGCTGAAATGTTAAGCTACCCTTGTTTCATCTTGGGGTGTATTGATGCACTTCCTTTCTTTCCAAAATGCACACAACCATTACAGCAAATGGGAGGTTTTTGGGGAAGAAGGGAGGGGGAAGGAGCCGGAGACTATTGATGAGGAGAGACCTAAGTGGAAATACTTTCGGGAACAACAAAGTGTCTCCTAAAAGGCTTGAGAAAGGAAAAGTAATGGATGGTTCCATTTGAGCCTAATGTTATTTCTGGATGTCTTTTATAATGTGTTATTTACTGCATAGTTTAGGGCTGACAGAAAATAAACAGCATTTGCAACATAATGTCTTTAGAGCCACCACGCCGTTGCTCATCCTCGTTGGCTGTCAGGATTCAGCTCCAGCCAACATCCGTCAAAGTCTTCCGAGATGGAGTCGCTCCTCGTAATTACCGACCTTTCTTCCTCTTCCTCTTCTCCTTCCTCTCCTCCTCTTTTTTAGAGGAAGGCCATGGCACAGTGCAACAAGCGTGGTTCCCCAACCCATCACTTTAAACCTGGCATGGGCCAACTTGGGCCCTCCAGGTGTTTTGGACTTCAACTCCCACAATTCCTAGCAGCCTACCGGCTGCTAGGAATTGTGGGAGTTGAAGTCCAAAACACCTGGAGGGCCCAAGTTGGCCCAAGCCAGGTTTCAACCAAGGGATTGAAAGTTCCTTGTTGCTCACCAGCTTCTCGTTGTGTTTTAGGAGGCCCCTGTTATCAATATTTACACACCTGGATTTCCAACTCACGAATTACCATAAAGTCTAAACAAGACGTCCGAATTACTTTTTCCAAATTAGCCTCAAAAGTGGTGCAAGGTCCCTTCACAATTAGCATCCCCACTCCACTTGAGCGCTCTTAAATATTGGAATCTCAAGAGTTTTATTTGGGAGAATGAGCAGGCTCTTTCTTAGTAGTTTATTCACTATTTATTATTTATTTATTTACAGCGTTTATATTCCACCCTTCTCACCCCGCAGAGGACTCAGGGCGGCTTACAGTGTACACATATATGGCAAACATTCAATGCCAATTTTTGACATACAAATATATACAAACATAGACAGAGTCTATTTAACTTTTTTTTCTAGCCGCCAGGGGAGCTGTCGCTTTCATCGTCCATCTGCGACGCTGATGAAGCACTTCCACATTCCCCGCATGCTTCCCCGCTGGAATGCTTTGCTGGAGTCTTCTTTATGGCCTCATAAATCAGTTAATTTAGCCTCCCCACACTTTAAGGTGGTACCTAATTTTCCTACTTGACAGATGCAACTGTCTTTTGGGTTACAAAGGTCGACAACAGGCTACACACAATTGGTTGGAAACCCACTCCAACCCGGGCTGGCTTCAAACCCATGACCTTTTGGTCAGAGTGATCTTAATGCAGCTGACACTCAGTCAGCTGCGCCACAGTGCAATCATTGACATAGAAATAAACACTTCCCTTGAGGAGAAACAACAATTTGTTGAATGTTTCTAGATACATTACCTTTCATTACATGATGTATAAGACATCATATACTTATAGTGTATACTCATGTTGTTGGAGTTCAGCCTGTGATTGTGTTTCAGGATCAGGGTGCTTCGGATGTGGAGAATGATGTAAATGAGGTTCACAATGGCAATGGTTTGGTCAGTGATATTGATGCAGAGAATGACAGAGAGACCTGTTCAAAGTGTAGTTTCCCATGAGAATGTTCCTACAGGTTATAAGGATGATGGTTTACTCCTTGAATTGCTCCCAGAGAGTTCCCAGGATTTGGGGTTTGAAAACAACTCGGTACCTGCTGAAACTAATGAGCATATAGATAGGCGGGCGGAAATTACTCAAAATAGATAGGCCGAGCAATGCCTTTGGCGTTCTGCCAGGCTTCAACAGAAAAAGATAAGGGCTGCTCAAGGAAAGCGAAACCAGTTTCGGAGTGCTTGGAAAGACTTAGAAGTTCCAAGCATGGAAAATACAGTCAGATGAAGCATCATTTACAATCATGCTAAGTTCTTGTCCTTGTCTTAGAGAAGCCTTGCTTTGAAGATCCATGCTTAAAGATTTCTTGTTTCCTGGTTTGGTTTTTTGTCCCTTGTGATTATCTGCTTATGCCTTGGATCGACGTTTCTTTGTTCTTTGGATTTTGTTAGAGAATTGCGGACTTTGTTTTTGGGCATTGCTGAACTCTATCTTGGACTAACTTGTTCCTGCTTATCTTTTTACCTAATTGGATTTACCTATTCCTTTAAAGTGTTGTTTTTTTTTAACTTTGCTGTTTTTACTCATCTTCAATAAAAGGATTGTTTTCCTATTCAACGTGTGGTGTTTTAAAGTCAGAGGGTTATTCCTGCCCTGGAGTGCAACACATGTATAGGTCACCATTTATGTCACTAGTTTAACTTTCTATCTGTCTTTTGCTAACTTTATTCCTGGAACTAGCCAATGACATTGCTCAGCCTGTCTGTTTTGACCAACCAACCAACATATTCTACAATCCACAAAGCTTTATACTAAACTAGTGTATATACCTGGCATTGCCCAAGGTTGAATTGGGGGGGGGGTGCCTTTCTTTTCTCCCTCCTTTTCATTCATAAATCTTGTCCCTCTCCCTTTTTTAACTTTAATCCCTTCATCCCTTGCTTTCCTTCATTGACTTTTTTCTTTCCTTTCTCTTCACTACATACATACATATAGGCCAGTAGTTAATGCAGCACATTTATACACTGCCCTCTTGTGGTTGCATTTGAGCATTGCATGCATCCATCCCTAGAGGCCAAGAGCTGATCCTTTCTATCTATAGATGGCTCTCTTGTGGATGCATTTGAGCATTGTATACATACATCCCTAAAGGCCAGGAGCTGATCCTTTCTATCTATAGATGGCTCTCTTGTGGATGCATTTGAGCATTGTATACATCCATCCCTAGAGGCCAGGAGCTGATCCTTTCTATCTATAGATGGCTCTCTTGTGGATGCATTTGAGCATTGTATACATACATCCCTAGAGGCCAGGAGCTGATCCTTTCTATCTATAGATGGCCCTCTTGTGGATGCATTTGAGCATTGTATACATACATCCCTAGAGCCCAGGAGCTGATCCTTTCTAGCTATAGATGGCCTTCTTGTGGATGCATCTGACCATTGCATATATCCATCCCTACAGACCTGGAGCTGATCCTTTCTATCTATACACTGCCCTCTTGTGCTTACATCTGAGCACTCCATGCATTCATCCCTAGAGGCCAGGAGCTGATCCTTTTTGGGTATATATTGCCCTCTGGTGGTCACATCTGAGTACTACATACATTTTATTTTACTTTTGGGATGCCTTCCCCTCAAAACACAACAGATTTCGTAGTTGAAGTCCCAAAATTATTCTAAATCAAGTAATTGTGGATGTATGCAATGCTCAGATGCATTAGATAGATAGAGAGATAGATAGATATGTTCAGATTCCTCAGTCCGTTAAGGGATCATAGAATCATAGAATCATAGAATCAAAGAGTTGGAAGAGACCTCATGGGCCATCCAGTCCAACCCCCTGCCAAGAAGCAGGAATATTGCATTCAAATCACCCCTGACAGATGGCCATCCAGCCTCTGTTTAAAAGCTTCCAAAGAAGGAGCCTCCACAGTCCGGAAGTTCTTCCTCGTGTTCAGATGGAATCTCCTCTCTTGTAGTTTGAAGCCGGCTGACAGATGGCCATCCAGCCTCTGTTTAAAAGCTTCCAAAGAAGAAGCCTCCACCACCCTCCGGGGCAGAGAGTTCCACTGCTGAACGGCTCTCACAGTCAGGAAGTTCTTCCTCATGTTCAGATGGAATCTCCTCTCTTGTAGTTTGAAACCATTGTTCCACGTCCTAGTCTCCAAGGAAGCAGAAAACAAGCTTGCTCCCTCCTCCCTGTGGCTTCCTCTCACATATTTATACATGGCTATCATATCTCCTCTCAGCCTTCTCTTCTTCAGGCTAAACATGCCCAGCTCCTTAAGCCGCTCCTCATAGGGATGTATGTATACAAAGCTCATGTGCATCCACAAGAGGGCCATCTATAGATAGAAAGAATCAGCTCCTGGCTTCTGGGACGTATGTATACAATGCTCAAATGTGTGTGCATGCCACCTTTTGTCCAGATCCACCTCACCATGGAGGAGCCTTTGTGATACAAACCAACCAACCAACTAATATCCACCCATACTTTGACTTTTATAGGTATTCTATGCTTCACAAAACACACTGCAGAAGATTTCGCAAAATATAACCCAGTTCAGCACTTAGCCCGTAACCAAAGCTTCTGGGGATAAATCTTGCCAAGGAACCCTCTTGATAGGTTTACCTTGGGGTCACCATAAGTCAGGAACGATTTGAAGACACACAACACATAACAAAGCGTAACTCTCCGTGCGGAGACTGATGCTGTGCAACCCCCATGTCGGACCACAGCTGAGATGCGTCTTCTTTGGAAAGCCTTCCTTAACCCACAGCAGGATGAGGTCTTTTCGTGGAGGATTCTGCTGAAGTGGGGTCTTCGCGTCTCTCTTTTTCCTCCCTGTGCATAATTGCCTGGGAGAGAGTCGTTCATAATTCTTTCCCGAGCCTCTCCTCCCAATAAGATTAGAGTGTTTACATTTATTTTCATTTCAGGCAGTAGCATCAATATTTATTAACAATTCATTTAGGCTTTTAATGCACCCTGCATTTGGAATGTTGCAGCCATGACTTGTATTTATTAGTTCGGCTATTTTACGCCGAGGCTGGGTCACAACGAGCAGCAGAAGTCAGCAGCAAAACTAGCAGCTGGGGAATTGTGTGGAGTTTCTGGGTCAGAAGGAGCACTTTGGATTGTTAGTGGAATAAGAAGCTGGCAAAAAAGATGGAGCGCAAAGATATTCTATCCATAAGGACCAGGCCTGGCTCTTAAGCAAGGAAGTTCAACAGGGACAAATGCAAGAGACTCCACTTAGGCAGGAAAAACGAAATGCAAAGATACAGAATGGGGGACGATGAGGCCTGGCTCGAAAGCAGGACGTGTGGAAAAGATCTTGGAGTCCTCGTGGGGAACAAGTTACACATGAGCCAGGAATGTGATGTGGTGGCAAAAAAAGCCAATGGGATGTTGGTCAGCATCAATAGGAGCATAGTGTCTAGATCTATGGAAGTCATGCTCCCCATGCTCTATTCCGCTTTGGTTAGACCACACTTGGAATATTGTGTCCAATTCTGGGCACCACAATTCAAGAGAGATATTGACAAGCTGGAATGTGTCCAGAGGAGGGCGACTAAAATGATCAAGGGTCTGGAGAACAAACCCTATGAGGAGCAGCATAAGGAGCTGGGCATGTTTAGCCTGAAGAAGAGAAGGATTAAAGGAGATATGATAGCCATGTAGAAATGTGTGAGAGGAAGTCATAGGGAGTCGGGAGCAAGCTTGTTTTCTGCTTCCCTGGAGACTAGGACACAATGGAGCAATGGCTTCAAACTACAAGAAAGGAGAATCCACCTGAACATGAGGAAGAACTTCCTGACTGTGAGAGCTGTTCATCAGTGGGACTCTCTGCCCCGGAGTGTGGTGGAGTCTCCTTCTTTGGAGGCTTTTAAACAGAGGCTAGATGGCCATCTGTTGGGGGTGTTTTGAATGCAATTTTCCTGCTTCTTGGCAGAACTGGGTTAGACTGGATGGCTCACCAGGTCTCTTCCAACTCAACCGCATTGAGTCGCCTGATTGTGCTGAAAAATGCGGCATAGAAATAAAGCAAATAAATAAAAAATAAATAAATATATAGGATTCTATGATTCTATGATTCCCTGCATGGCCTCTGCCTTCTTTTCTCCAGACTAAAAGTACCCATCTCCATAAGCTTGCTTTCCAAACCTTTGATGATTTTGTTGGCCCTTCTCTTGAGACCTTCCACCTTGTCCATATCCATCTCTTGGATTGCAGGGACCTTGACCATTTCTTCCAACATTATGTGCAGTATTGCTGGGCCTTCTTGAAACACCACCACATCTGATAAAATGTCCCAACACTCCTCTCGCATTCCCAACATTTATGACAGTTGCCTTGCACATCTCAGACAAAACCCCTTTGACATCAAGTACCACCTATTCCTCACCTACACATCAAAATCATAGAATCATAGAATCATAGAGTTGGAAGAGACCTCCTGGGCCATCCAGTCCAACCCCATTCTGCCAAGAAGCAGGAATATTGCATTCAAATCACCCCTGACAGATGGCCTCTGTTTAAAAGCTTCCAAAGAAGGAGCCTCCACCACAATCTCAGTCCCTGGCATTTCTGGGAAAAGAAGGAGGAAATAATTTTGCCCAAGTCTTGCAGCTTTGGGTTGGTTTTAGATGATTCTGTTCTTAGCTACAGAATCCCAGCTTCAGTTACTAAAAATACTTCAGACCATTTGAATATCGGAAGAATATGATTCATTTTCAGTGGTGAGAGAAGTGCCGGGATTATTATTTCTCAAGATATGCGAGCATGAAATTGTTTAAAAATTACCTCCCTGCATCTTCTCTGCTGTCGCTAATGTTGCACATCTCTCTCATGTACTTCCCGGTTCCGGATTTTCTTTCCTAATTGAATAGACTAGAATGGGAAATCTGCTAATCAGGGGTCTGCGAAACTTTGCAAAGTGTCACATAGAAGCCATGCTATCAGCGGGGGCATCTACACTGCAGATTCAATGCAGTTTGACTCCACTTTAACTGCTGTGGCTTAATACTGGGGGAGATCATCCGGAGTTTCGGAGTAAGGTGTTATCTGTATGCAGATGACATCCAGATCTGTCACTCCTTTCCACCTGTCACCAAGGAGGCTGTCCAGACCTTGAACCGGTGCTTGGCAGCTGTGACGGTCTGGATGAGGGCGAACAAATTGAAATTGCATCCAGACAAAACAGAGGTCCTGGCCAGTCGCAAGGCCGAACAGGGCATAGGGTTACAGCCTGTGTTGGATGGGGTGACACTCCCCCTGAAGACACAGGTTCGCAGCTTGGGAGTGATCCTGGACTCATCGCTGAGCCTGGAACCCCAGGTTTCAGTGGTGACCAGGGGAGCTTTTGCACAACTAAGACTTGTGAGCTAGCTGCACCCGTACCTTGGGAAGTCTGACTTGGCTACGGTGGTCCACGCTCTGATTACATTCCGAATAGATTACTGCAACACGCTCTACGTGGGGCTGCCTTTGAAGACGGTTCAGAAACTTCAGCTGGTCCAACGGTCGGCAGCCAGATTACTAACTGGGGCGACATACAGGGAGCATATCACCCACCTGTTGTGCCAGCTCCACTGGCTGCCCGTCCACCTCCAAGCCCAATTCAAAGTGCTGGTTCTGACCCATAAAGCTCTATATGGTTCGGACCCATCTTACTTGTCCAAACACATACACCCCTACGTCCCACCTCAAGACCTAAGATCATCTGGGAAGACCCTGCTCTCGCTCCCGTCAACAGCACAAATGCACCTGGCGGGGACAAGAGATAGGGCCTTCTCGGCGGTGGCTCCCTGCCTTTGTGTCATATGTTCTGCAGTTGATGGTGCTTGGTGGTGGAAGGGTTAATGTGAGTATTACTTCTAAAAGGTTTAGTAATCTGTAAGTAAGAGTTCATGGGGGAAAGCAATTAAGAGTGGAGGTATGCAAGAGACGGGTTGCAGCTGGGTGTTTCTGGATATAAGGAGCTAGCCTTGGGACTGATCTTGGGGAGAAAAAGTATTTGTCTTATCTTGGTGGTAGATGCTGCTGGTTTCCCCCAGGTTTGTGGATTTTTGGTATCCTGACCTGTCTCCTGAACCCTTTGAATCTTGAACCTCTGGACTAGATTTTGACTACAGTATAGACTCTTGATCCCTGGACTTTGATTATTGAACTCTCGGCATTTGACCACTGGACTGGACCCTTTTGACTACGGAGTTGTTTTTGCTATCAGTTTTTGTTTATTCTGTGGCTGAGTGCTATCTTTGTGTTTTATATTTTGGACTATTGAAACAGCCAGACAGTAAGTGCTGTTTGAATTGAACGGTTTGATAAAACTGGGAGTTTGGTTCATCTCTGCCTAAATAAGGCAGAGCCCTGGCAACGTGACACTTTGGAACACACTCCCAACTGAGGTAAGATCAACCACCTCCCTCCTGGCTTTTCAAAAGAAATTAAAGGCATGGTTTTGGGGACAGGCTTTTGGGCAATAGATGCAAGCAGCACCTTAAAGGGATGTGACTGGAATGACGATATGGCTGACGAGACTGATGACTTATGTACTATTTAATTATGTTTTATGCTGAATTGTGGTTTTAATTACGCTAATTGCTATGTAATGGCCTCGTAACAGGGTCCATTGTAAGCCGTCCTGAGTCCCCCTCCAGAGGTTGAGAAGGACGGGATAGAAATGCGGGAAATAAATACTATGGAAACCTGGGAGGTGCAGTTTTACAAGGTCTTCAAAAGGTTAGAACCTCTCCAAACTACAGCTCCCAGAATCCCAGTATATTGAGCAGTGACTGTTAAAGTTGTCTCAAATGGCATTAATTCTGCAGTGCAGATGTACCCATCTGTCTTCACCCAGTGCTGCAATGGGTTAAAGGCTGAGCAGCTAAACTTGTTGACCGAAAAGTCACAGGTTCGAATCCGGGGAGTGGCATGAGCTCCAGCTGTCAGCCCCAGCTTCTGCCAACCTAGCAGTTCGAAAACATGCAAATGTGAGTAGATCAATAGGTACCGCTCCAGCAGGAAGGCAATGGCGCTCCTTGCAGTCATGCTGGCCACATGACCTTGGAGATGACTACGGGCAATGCTGGCTCTTCAGCTTAGAAATGGAGATGAGCACCACCCCTCAGAGTCGGACATGACTGGACTTAATGTCAGGAGAAACCTTTACCTTTTGCCTATCTGTATTCTGGCTTGAGGCGAGCCACGGTTTGTCTTTCCAAGCATGTTGCCGATCGCAGCCTGATTGTGTTTCCTTCTCATGCGCCGGTGGGTGGACAGATTGAATCTGAGCCGCTTTCTTTATTTACTGGAATAAATTTTTTAAAGCCCTGTTTCCACTTGCTTCAGAAACAAGTCCCTTCTGCCCAGCCAATATCTTTGGAGTGTGAAGGGGAAGGTCGCCCACAATCTTTTACATTAAAATACAAGTGATAACAGGGGAGCGTGGAGGCCGCATCTCTCGCTGGTGCATCTGCGGAAAGTAAGTTAAGGTTAGCTCCCTCCTCAGAGGCACTTCCTCATAAATCACACCTTCGCTTTTGTCCACTCGGCTTCCTGCCCTCCAAAATGGGAAGACCCCATTCCCTCCTCTGTGGGCAGCCGAAAAAGGTGGCATCGGCTCCCTTCCATGCCGAGAAAGGGTGAAGAGAAGGAGAGATAGCTGGTGAGAAAAGCCTTAGGGTTACAAGTTGGGTAGATGGAGCCCCCAGTGATGCAGTCGATTAAATCGCCGAGCTGCTAAACTTGTTGACCGAAAGGTTGCATGTTTGAATCTGGGGAGTGACGTGAGCTCCCGCTGTTAGCCCCAGTTTCTGCCAACCTAGCAGTTCGAAAACATGCAAACATGAGCCAACAATGTGATGTGGCGGCAAAAAAAGCCAATGGGATTTTGGCCTGCATCAATAGGAGCATAGTGTCTAGATCCAAGGAAGTAATGCTACCCCTCTATTCTGCTTTGGTTAGACCACATCTGGAATATTGTGTCCAATTCTGGGCACCACAATTCAAGAGAGATATTGACAAGCTGGAATGTGTCCAGAGGAGAGCGACTAAAATGATCAAGGGTCTGGAGAACAAGCCCTATGAGGAGCGGCTTAAGGAGCTGGGCATGTTTAGCCTGAAGAAGAGAAGGCTGAGAGGAGATAATAGCCATGTATAAATATGTGAGAGGAAGCCACAGGGAGGAGGGAGCAAGCTTGTTTTCTGCTTCCCTGGAGACTAGGACATGGAACAATGGCTTCAAACTACAAGAGAGGAGATTCCATCTGAACATGAGGAAGAACTTCCTGACTGTGAGAGCCATTCAGCAGTGGAACTCTCTGCCCCGGAGTGTGGTGATGGCTCCTTCTTTGGAAGCTTTTAAACAGAGGCTGGATGGCCATCTGTCAGGGGTGATTTGAATGCAATATTCCTGCTTCTTGGCAGGGGGTTGGACTGGATGGCCCATGAGGTCTCTTCCAACTTTTTGATTCTATGATTCTATGATTCTGTTTGAGCCTGCCACTTTTGGACTCTCGCTTGCTGAGGTGTTCCAGCGAGTGTCTCTGTAGATCTTAGAAAACGATTTCTTGATTTAAGTCGTTGACGTGCTGGCTGATACCCAAACAAGGGATGAGCTGGAGATGTCTCTGCCTTGGTCCTTTCACTATTGGCTACTACTTCCCGGCGGATGTCAGGTGGTGCAATACTGGCTAAACAGTGTAATTTCTCCAGTGGTGTAGGACGCAGACACCTCGTGATAATGCGGCATGTTTCATTAAGAGCCACATCTACTGTTTTAGCGTGGTGAGATGTGTTTCACATTTGGAACACATTTGGCTGATACCAAATGCGAGACTCCCTCCTGGGCACACAGAAAACTGGGTGTGACGGCACGAGTGGCGTCACCTATGTGTAGAACTGTTCGTTGCAAGATTTAAATTGTTGCATCATGCTTAATCCTGCCTTTTTACCCTGCTTATGTATAGTTGGATTGATTGGTTACTTATAGCTGTCAATCAGTATTGTTTGGCTCCACCTCTTCCTGGAGGAGGAAAGTGCTTCCCTTTTCATTCTGCCATCAGAGTTTCTATCAGATGAACGTGAGTAAGAGACTTGACTCTAAAAGACCCTGATTAAATTACCTCTCAGCACCAATTCTGAGATTTTTTACCCTTGAGTCTTATGCTTCATGTTCAGACTAACCATACCAAGCGCCTTCAAACCAGTTCTTTTGGCACCAGAGGAAGATCTTGTCCCTTCAACATAGTCCATTGGACTGGGGTTGTGTTTATTCAGATATTCACAGCCATTGAGGAAAGAAGAAACAGGAAAAGCTTCTCATCTGCAAACTTCTTGGACTTCAGAAATTGTAAAATATATTTCCTTTATCCCTGTTGAAACATCAAGCTTATGCCCGAGAAAGATAACTCATTGTGAACAATAAATACCATTTCGAGTTATCTGTTGTGTTTTAGTCTTTGGGAGTTCCAGTTTCCTATAGGAGGGCAAGAAGCAATCCCCTGGAGAAAGATGCCATGCTCATGCCTCTTTCACTAAGAGTTATAGCCCCCAGGCGCAACAGCATACTGGGCGACTTGGAAGGTGCTGAACAGACTGCGCTCTGGCACCACGAGATGCAAAGCTGACCTTAAGAAATGGGGCCAAAAAGTGAAATCCTCAACATGTGAGTGTGGAGAAGAGCAAACCACTGACCACCTGCTGCAATGCAACCTGAGCCCTGCCACATGCACAATGGAGGACCTTCTTGCGGCAACACCAGAGGCACTCCAAGTGGCCAGATACTGGTCAAAGGACATTTAATCAACTACCAAGCTTGCAAATTTTTTGTTTTGATTGTTCGTTAAAAATGCAATGCAACTGTTTGATCTGCCCCTGACACGATAAATAAATAAATAAAATACCAGCAATGGTTCAGTTATGTATCTGCCTTTGGAGCTATAGATTCAAAATACAGGAATAGAGACTCCACCTAAAGAATAGGAAGTACTTCCTGGCAAATAAGTAGAATCAGCTGTTGCCTAGGAGAAGGATGGAGCCTCCTTTGATGGAGGTTTTCAAGCAGAGGCTGGATGAGTGTCTGTTGGGAGGGCTTGAATTGTGTCTTCTGTCCTGGCAGAAGGGGTTGGACTGCATGGCCATTGGGGGTCCCTCCCAGCTCTATGATTCCATGATTCTTTGGTTCCGTGACACTACGGCTGCAAAGTCTAGAAGTGCATCACACTGACTGCAGAGTTTCATGCTGTGTAGAAGCATCGCTATTGTATTTCTTTAAAGGTGAGCTATCTCTCTTAAAGAAAAAACCAAGCTCAGTATTGCAGGGAAGGTAAGCTTATTAACCGGTGTGGTGGAATGACTCTGAATGCACACAGGTACCCAAAGCAAACTCTGCTCACAACTGCACAGATAACACGCCAGAAAAGGGAGGCAATTGAAGTCAACCTCTTCTGACCATTGGCAGGAAAGCCGTCCTGGGCAGACCCTGCAGGGGGAAAGAACCTGAAAGCGACTTTCAAGCACACGCTTTGTTCCCGTTTCTTTCCAAACGGTGCCATTTCTCAGATCCCTTCAAATCCCATCAGAACAGGAACAAAGCCGGCTGGAAAGAAACGGAACACAGGGGTCTGGAGGCCAGAGGCAAATCCCACATTTCCCCCTATCGCCCGATTCCAGAATGTACCAGTGCTTAAGATACGTATTCTTTGATTGGGGTTTTCGAGGAAGAAATTGAACTCATTCCTCTAGTGCAGAATTACTAGAGGACGTTCCTGCAGAAATCCCAAAACGACCCAGATTGGGCGTGAGGGCTCCTTTCTGGCCAACCTACCCATCCAAGACTCATTGGCGCCTTTGGTTTTCCCAACTGCAATGGCCAACATGTGTTCATTCCTCCAAGAAACACATCTCCGGCACCAAATACCAGCACATAAGGCACAATGGAATGAATAGCGCTAGGTTTATACTCCACGTAAAAGAGGAGCGGTTCAAGAGGTTTCTATAAATGTTTTATCCAAAACCAACAACATGCACCTATAAAACGAATCAAATAGACTGGGTACACCTTGTATAGGTGAGAAAACATTGACGTTTTTACAGACCATTTCAACGCTCCATGGAAGATGCGCCCAGGGATTATTTTGTTCCTTTCATGGGCTTCCACTTTCTTTGTGGTTTCTGTTTTAGTGTCCAGTTTAGCCTCTATTTTAGGGTTTGACATGCTGGTGAAGCAATCCTGACAGCTTCCCCAATTTTTATTTTATTTTATTTTATTTTGCTGTTCAGTAAGGGATTCTGGAGGCAGCTGCTGTTTACCTTGCCTGTTGTAGGAAGATACAGGGAATCCCTTGGGCATGGTGGTCCACACTCTGATTACATCAAGAATAGACTACTGCAACATGCTC
>NW_026844366.1:3596430-3693541 GCF_025583915.1 Anolis sagrei ordinatus
AGCAGCAGCATTACGAGCAAGTAATATTAGTCATAAAGTCAACAATTCATTATTTATACGTACGGTAGCTTTGCCCGCAAGGCATGAGTAACAGCTGATTCACATGTTTAAGTATTGTTTCCAAGCTCTCATTTGGAGATAAAAGGAAACGGAGAGCTTTCGCTTGCAACGCGATCTTTCTCCCTTGCGATCTGACTCATGCGCCGAGATCGGCCTGCGTTGAGGAGAGGAGACCCATTGAATCAGTCGGATGTTGCTCCAGCAGGTCTACGTAGGCTGATGTTTAATGACAGGCTGAGCTCTTCCAGAAGTCACCGGCCAATCCCTCTCCAATGCCAGAAATACAGCTTAACAGTATAACATTAGAAAATGTGGACCATTTCCGCTCCCTAGGCAGCCACCTATCCACCAAAGTCAGCATCGACATCGAAATACAACACCGCCTGAGCTCTGCGAGTGCAGCATTTTTCTGAATGAAGCAGAGAGTGTTTGAGGACCGGGACATCCGTAGGGATACCAAGGCGCTTGTTTATAAAGCTATTCCCCTCCCAACCCTGCTATACGCTTGCAAGACATGGACTGTCTACAGACGTCAACACTTACACTGAAATACAACACCGCCTGGGCTCTGCGAGTGCAGCATTTTTCTGAATGAAGCAGAGAGTGTTTGAGGACCGGGACATCCGTAGGGATACCAAGGCGCTTGTTTATAAAGCTATTCCCCTCCCAACCCTGCTATACGCTTGCAAGACATGGACTGTCTACAGACGTCAACACTTACACTGAAATACAACACCGCCTGGGCTCTGAGAGTGCAGCATTTTTCCAAATGAAGCAGAGAGTGTTTGAGGACCGGGACATCCGTAGGGAGACCAAGGTGCTTGTTTATAGAGCTATTGTCCTCCCAACCCTGCTCACACTCAACTCCTGGAACAATTCCATCAGCGCTGCCTCCGGAAAATCCTGCAAATCTCTTGGGAAGACAAGCAGACAAATGTCAGCATGCTGGAAGAAGCAAAGACCACCAGCTTTGAAGCGATGGTCCTCCACCATCAACTAAGCTGGACTGGCCATGTTTTCCGGATGCCATCAACACTGCTGGACCAGCCACATTGTCAGAATTGGACACAGCATGTCTCCTCTCAGCCTTCTCTTCTAAGAGCATAAACATGCCCAGCTCTTTAAGCCACTCCTCATAGGGCTTGTTCTCCAGACCCTTGATCATTTGAGTCGCCCTCCTCTGGACACATCAAAAGGCACCAAGAGGAAGGAATGCACCTTGACGCCACTGTAACTGCCAAGGCTCAAGGCTATGGAGTCCTGGGAGTTGTAGTTTGGAGAGGCAACAACATCAATTGGCAGAGAGGGCCAAAGATGGTGTAAAACTACAAAACTGAGGACTCCATAGCCTTCAGCAAGATCACTAAAAATCATCTGATGAGGCAGTTGGTCGCCCTCCTCTGGACACATTCCAGCTTGTCAATATCTCCCTTCGATTGTGGCTCCCAGAATTGGACACAGTATGTTTCCTCTCAATGTATTGTCAAAGGCTTTCGTGGCCGGAATCACTGGGTTGTTGTAGGTTTTTTCGTGCTATATGACCATGTTCTAGAGGCGTTTTCTCCTGATGTTTTGCCTGCCATCCTCAGAGGTAGTGAGGTCTGTTGGAACTAGGAAAATGGTTTATATATCTGTGGAATGACCAGGGTGGGACAAAGAACTCTTGTCTTGGAGCTAGGTGTGAATGTTTCAACTGACCACCTTGATTAGCATTTGATGCCCTGGCAGTGCCTGGGGCAATCTTTTGTTGAGAGGTGATTAGATGTGCCTGATTGTTTACTCTCTGTTGTTTTGCCGTTGTAATTTTTTGAGTTATTTAATACTGGTAGCCACCTAGCTCCAACGGACAGGAGTCCTTTGTCCCACCCTGGTCATTCCACAGATATATAAACCCACTTTCCTAGTTCCAACAGACCTCACTACCTCTGAGAATGCTTGCCATAGATGCAGGCGAAACGTCAGGAGAAAATGCCTCTAGAACATGGCCATATAGCCCGAAAAAACCTACAACAACCTAGTGTTTCTTCTCGGCCTTCTCTTCTCAGAGCATAAACATGCCCAGCTCTTTAAGCCACTCCTCATAGGGCTTGTACTCTGGTGGATTCTCCTCCTCTGGAGGTTTGTAAGCCTAGACTAGATGGTCATCTGTTATGGGGGCTTTGATTGTGTCATCCTACCTGGCAGAAGCGGGTTGGCCTGGATGGCCTCTGTGACTCTTTGAAACCACTGTGGTGGCAATAAGAGAGGTCTCCCTGGCTGCGCGACTGCATGCGCGTGAATAATGGAAAAGGAGGCCTCCCCTTCTCAGGTCAGGCGAGAGTTCTGCCTGGATGCAGCTGTCATCACAACCATGTATCAAAGAGGGTGCCTCTGTCCTTGCTTTGTACGCAGCTCTGGCAGCTTGTTCCCACCGCTGAGCAGATGACACCTTAATGGACTTCCCAGGTATCGCTTGGGTATAAATAACCGTGATCCCATTGTGATGAACCGCAGGCTTCTTTGGAATCGTTGTGTGCCGCAGAAGAGCAAAAGGACACCTTTTAAAATAGCAGAGGACACTTATCTCCCATTTGCTGTAATCACTGCCAGCCCTTTCCGAGTCAAGCAGGATGGAAATGCATGCCTCTCCTTTTAGGGCTGCCTGGCTTTGCCATTTCGCGTCTCCAGGTGCCTCTACACCATAGAATTGATGCAGTTTGACCCCACTTTCTGTATAATATGTATAATATCACAAAGGACTACCAAGAACATTTTTTGGTCATGGAAAATACTCTCTTTCCCGCCCCCTCCCTTGACCTTTGGATGGAAATACCTTCTTGTACCTGCAGACTCTGCACTTAACCACAACCTTTGAACTTAACCACAATACAACTTTCAGAAAACACCTCCTGTTTCAGAAAACACCTCCTGTCTACAGACTCTTTCACAGGCCCAGCGCGCAACAGCACAGCATACATAAACATTAAAAGCATTTGTCTCAATATTAAAATACACTGTTTAAAACCGTCTTAGTCATCTGCATCAAATCTAATGGGCCTGGTAAGGTTTCCTATTGCTGCCTTATTGCCCTGTCCCAAAAGCTTGGTCCAACAGCCAAGTTTTTGCATCCTTCTTTACCGTCCTTATTTATGATATACTAGCCGTCCCCTGCCACGCGTTGCTGTGGCCCAGTCTGCATATATGTGATTTATGTGTATATATTTGTGTATATGTGTGTTTGCGTGTATGTGTGTGTGTGTGTGTGTGTGTGTGTGTGTTGGAACCCAGAAGCCTTAAAGAGCCAGACTCAGGAGTATGTCCAAAAGAAACAGTTTATTGAATCAAACAAAAGGACTCAGAGACACTTACTTCAGTGTCTCTGGTCAAAACTCAAAAGTAGCTGCAAAGATTAGCTCAAAAAACCAATTTAGGAAATAATCCGGATTAAACAGAGATATAATCCGGATTAAACTGAGTAGTGTCCAAAGTCACCCAAAATAGAGCAGCAGATAAAGGGTAAGCAAACAAAGGTCCATGAAGCAAAGCCGTCATCCAAATGCAGTCCAAAGTTGAAGAAATTCCAGTTGAAGGTTCCAAAGTCACAAGGCAGCATCGTTGTCATAGAATCAAAAAGTTGGAAGAGACCTCATGGGCCATCCAGTCCAAAGTCAAGGAGAGGGGAAATCCGCACTTACGAGAATCCAAACTGGTCGATACACGAAGCAAACAGCAACCTGCAGATCCAGGACCCAAGCCCAACAAGAAAGCGGCAGCGACAAGACCCAAGGCACGAAACCAACACTTTGCCTACTGCAAAGTTCTATCATTCCAGTGCCTTCATTTATCTTACAACTCATCATCCGTTGATGAGCTGCCCTCCACCCCATCCTCATCACTGTCAGCTGGCTTAGCCTCTACAGCTGAACGCCAACGCCCATCCCTCCAACTCTTCCACCTCTTGTCAAGACTTAGGTCTCCCCATGATTCCACAGTATCACCAGATTGCCAATCCCCACCACCAGAAAACCCCGCAAAAGTGTCACTGGACGTTGGTTGAGTACACACATTCTGAAGCTCCTGTACTTTGGTCCAATCCAATGGTTCGTGTTCGTCCCCATCAGTCCCAGACCCATCAGTCCCAGTAAGTATGTCCCAGATCTTCTTTCTCTGATGTTCCTCGTCTGACTCCTGCTCTCGAGTAATCCTCTTAATGCCTCTATTCCCATCTGAATCTCCTTCCTCCTCCTCCTCACTCATTTCACTCTCGGAGAAACCCTCAAAGGATTCTTCATCAGTGGGTGACATATGTATCACCCAAATCCTCTTCCATTGCTATTCCTCCTCTAACACCTGAGCGCCTCGTTTCCCTCCCCTATCACTCCTACTACCAGTTGCAGCGTTGCCAACAGACTCTACTACAACAGTGTGTGTGGGTGGTTTTATGCATGCGTTGTAATGTATTTTGGGGGGCTTTTTTTGGCTTTTAAAGTGTCTTCCGTTGTGTTTTTCAGTGTTTTTATGAGTGATGGTCACTTGTTGGTCTGAGAGGTGCCTTGTGTCCAAATTTGGTGCCAATTCATCTAGTGGTTTTTGAGTTCTGTTAATCCCACAAACGAACATTACATTTTTATTTATATAGATAGCCTGACTGAGAGTCATATGAAGGCAGGAGCAGTATCCTAGTTGTTATCTGTTGTATTTGTTTGTTTGCCTGATTTTGTTTTGCTCCGCCATGCCACAGCCCATCTTTCATGCAAAACAGCTTTTCAATGTGGTGCCAACACTATTTTGGCTCCTCAAGTGCCTTCTGGGGGCAATTATGGTGCATATATTAAGGGCCATTATAGTATGCCAATCATTGTCTGGATTACGGACAAAGCATACCCAAATTCTGGCAAATTCTCTGTCACTGTCTCCACTCAGTTGCTGGGGACCTTATCACACGAGGTTCTTTCTGAAAATGGGTCCTGGCATTGCAAACACATTTTGCTTTGACATGGAACGCACTGGGATAACAACTGAGGTTATTGCAAGAGGAGAGACCTTGCCTCAAGCCAAGATGAATGACAGAGGAAGAGATGATCGAATGGCCAAGAGAGTCCTCTTGGTCTTCACTAGTGTTATAATAGGGGCAGTATGCCTTTGTCTCTGTTCAACCGTCTGTTGATGGACTGGAGTTGGTGCACATATTCCAGTTCTGCTGTTTCTCTTTCCAGTCTTCCTTTTGTGGTTGTTCAAGGACAGCTGTTCTTAGGGTCTGCCATCGAAAGTCCATGAAGTTCCAAGCGTCCTGGGACTAGTTGTGTTTTGCCTCTCCAAATGTCCGGTTTATGCTCATTCGTCATCTGGCCAAAAGGCATTGTTGGAAGAGCATGGCATAGATCAGCTTCAGGAAGGAGCTGGTGAAGTTTTCTCTGTTATTGCTAGTGATGTCTGGAGAACAAGCCCTGGGTCTGGAGAAGTTATTTATTTATTTATTTACTGTAGTTGTATACTACAGTAGTCAGCCAATTGCCAACTCAAGGCAGTTTCCAACAAATCAGTATACATAAAACATAATATAGATTAAAAAACAGTATAAAACATCATAAAAGCAATCAAAGCAACATCATCAGCGTCTCATTATTCTCAAGCATTGTCCAATTCCATTGTCAGGTCATTCGATTTCCTATATTAGCTACTCTGTATTTGTAAACGCTTGCTTGAATAGCCACGTTTTAACTTGCCTCCGAAACGTCAAGAGGGAGGGAGCAGATCTGATCTCCCTAGGGAGGGCGTTCCATAGCCGAGGGGCCACCACTGAGAAGGCCCTGTCTCTCGTCCCCACCAAACGTGCTTGTGACGAAGGCGGGACCGAGAGCAGGGCCTCCCCAGATGATCTTAAAGTCCTCAGTGGTTCATAAGGGGAGATACGTTTGGACAGGTAAGTTGGGCCAGAACCGTTTAGGGCTTTATAGGCCAAAGCCAGCACTTTGAATTGGGCTCGGTAGCAAACTGGCAGCCAGTGGAGCTGGCGCAACAAGGGGGTTGTATGCTCCCTGAGCACCGCTCCTGTTAACAACCTGGCTGCCGTTCGTTGGACTAGTTGAAGCTTCCATACCATCTTCAAAGGCAACCCCATGTAGAGAGCGTTGCAGTAGTCTATACAGGATGTAACTAAATCATCCGGGCGTCCCCTGGGCAACGTCCTTGCAGACAGCCAGTTCTCTCATACCAGAAGCAACTTGCAGTTTCTCAAGTCGCTCCTGACACGACAAAACAAAAATAGAGCGTGGACTACCGTGGCCCAGTCAGACTTCCCAAGGTACGGGCGCAGCTGCACACACCCGTAAAACAAGCCGTATAAGGAGTTGCTTCAAGAGCTGGGCATGTTTAGCCTGAACAAGAGAAGGCTGAGAGGAGACATGATGAGGGCCATGTATAAATATGTGAGAGGAAGTCATAGGGAGGAGGGAGCAGGCTTCCTTTCTGCTGCCCTGGAGACTAGGACGCAGTAGAGCAATGGCTTCAAACTACAAGAAAGGAGATTCCACCTGAACATGAGGAAGAACTTCCTGACTGTGAGAGTGAAATGACAGGGAAAAGGTTTCAGGAAAAGAGACAAAGAGAGGTCCGGAGGTCTCAAAAGCATGGATTTTATTTCCAGCTGGGGCCCTGGAGTGGACTATGTCCAAAAGCATCCAGAGCAATGATATAGATGCGGACTATGCCTTTTATACCTCTACAACTTCAGGCAAACAAAGAACATGCTTCTACATACGTTGACCTCATTCACTACGTCATCTTAGCATCACAGAAATATCAAGTTCTATTTTCCAACATGCAAAAGGCATGTCTCTGTGTATTTCTAGGAGCAGCATAGTTTACATTCATTAATCAAGGGGCCTAACTTTGACCTGTCAGGAGGGAGAGGGGGGCTCCTTACTTGGAGCCTAGTTGAACCAGTCTGTTGCTACTGGGACAGGCTTATCTCTCTCCTGGAATATTCCCCTCCCTCTTGCTGTGCCTGGACACAGATCTCCTTCGGCATTCTTTCTAATACAGAGAGAACTTGATTTTTCGATACATTTCAGTGCTTGTAAAGTACATACAATTTATACATAAATAAATATCTATTTTTCCAATATCTCCTCATCATGAGCTGTTCAGCAGTGGAACTCTCTGCCCCGAAGTGTGGTAGAGGCTCCTTCTTTGGAAGTTTTAAACTTCTGTTAGGGGTGCTTTGAATGCAATTTTCCTGCTTCTTGGCAGAATGGGGTTGGACTGGATGGCCCAGGAGGTCTCTTCCAACTTTATGATTATATGATGCAATATGCTTCCTGAGTCAGTGTTTGGGCAGAGTTGGCACCGGGGTTTGTGGCAAGATCTTGCAGTCAGTTGGGTATTCTTAATTAAATTTTTTCTCTTGTAACTTGAATCCATTGGTTTGCTGAGACGATCCGTTCAACAACCCATTTTTCTGGTTCTTAAGATCCATTTGGGGACAATTTGTACTTTGCTACACAGACGGTGCTTTTCGAAGAAGAAAGAAAACCTTGTGTGCCAAAGCACAGCTGTCATCCTGTTAGTGAATTCAGCTTGTGTCAGCTCCCCTCCAGAAGGGCTGGGGCATTTTTGCCCAAAGGAAGAAGTCCACAATCACTTGAAGGGCAAGACCACTTAGCCCAAGTGGTGCTGTCACTTTGTGCATACGGGTGTGTGCTGTGCATTGCAGGGAAAGAGGTGCTACATGCATTGCAATTGCACATTTCACCTATGTTTGCACATTCGGTTCCCCATTCAACATCCACAAGTGTCCTATAACTTGTGGATGTTGAAAGCAGTCAGGACAATTGGGGGCGAAAGGGTTAACATTTGCTGAGAATTATGCCCACAATGGATGTCACGGCCCCCCAAACGTATTGCAGAGCCACATTTTGCTTATTGCTTTGCAGAATCTGCTTTGTTGTAGTGGTTCAGCTTGCATTTGTGCCGTTGCCTGAAGTTTCAGTGCCTAATGAGCAAGATCCAGCAGACCCACAGGGGACTGGAAATGGGGATTTTGGACAGGAGAGTGTTGTTCGCCATGATGAAGCTGAGGATTCTGGGATGGTCAAGCCTGCATTAGATGTGCCAGTACAGAGAAAGAGGCTGACAGACTTAGAATCATAGAATCATAGAATCAAAGAGTTGGAAGAGACCTCTTGGGCCATCCAGTCCAACCCCATTCTGCCAAGAAGCAGGAATATTGCATTCAAATCACCCCTGACAGATGGCCATCCAGCCTCTGTTTAAAAGCTTCCAAAGAAGGAGCCTCCACCACACTCCGGGGCAGAGAGTTCCACTGCTGAACGGCTCTCACAGTCAGGAAGTTCTTCCTAATGTTCAGATGGAATCTCTTCTTGTAGTTTGAAGCCATTGTTCCGCGTCCTAGTCTCCAAGGAAGCAGAAAACAAGCTTGCTCTCTCCTCCTTGTGGCTTCCTCTCACATATTTATACATGGCTATCATATCTCCTCTCAGCCTTCTCTTCTTCAGGCTAAACATGCCCAGTTCCTTAAGCCGCTCCTCATAGGGCTTGTTCTCCAGACCCTTGATCATTTGAGTCGCCCTCCTCTGGACACATTCCAGCTTGTCAATATCTCTCTTGAATTGTGGTGCCCAGAATTGGACACAATATTCCAGGTGTGGTCTAACCAAAGCAGAATAGAGCATGGGGAGCATGACTTCCTAGATCTAGACACTAGGCTCCTCTTGATGCAGGCCAAAATCCCATTGGCTTTTTTTGTTGCCACATCACATTGTTGGCTCATGTTTAACTTGTTGTCCACGAGGACTCCAAGATCTTTTTCACACGTACTGCTCTCGAGCCAGGCATTGTCCCCCATTCTGTATCTTTGCATTTCATTTTTTTCTGTCCAAGTGGAGTATCTTTGACTCATTGTCCCCCATTCTGTATCTTTGCATTTCGTTTTTTCTGCCAAAGTGGAGTCTCTTGCATTTGTTACTGTTATCTTGCATTTGTCACTGTCCTATAACTTGTGGATGTTGAAAGCAGTCAGGACAATTGGGGGCGAAAGGGTTAACATTTGCTGAGAATTATGCCCGCAGTGGATGTCACGGCCCCCAAAACTTATTGCAGAGCCACATTTTGCCTATTGCTTTGCAGAATCCGCTTTGTTGTAGTGGTTCAGCTTGCATTTGTGCCATTGCCTGAAGTTTCAGTGCCTAATGAGCAAGATCCTGCAGACCAATAGGAGCCTGGAAATGGGGATTTTGGACAGGAGAGTGTTGTTCGCCATGATGAAGCTGAGGATTCTGGGACGGTCAAGCCTGCATTAGATGTGCCAGTACAGAGAAAGAGGCTGACAGACTTGTGTTAAGTTTCCCAAGGGAGTCAAGGTCGGAATGTGAATGTTTTAATTGGGGATCCAGGGGAGGAGGATGCCTCTTTTGATGGAAGGAGTCAGATTTGTCAACAGAGACATCTGGCCGGGGAGAGGCACCGCTCTCAAAGATTAATTGACAAGAGGGTTCCTCCTGAGTCTTCTCAAGGGAAAAGGCATGGATTTTTTACTATATATGAGGGCAACTGAGATTGTGTCTTCAGAGGAACCAACGTTTGGTTTAGACAGCAGTTCCTTTCTCATGTTCAAGTTTCTTGTGCCTTGGATTTACATTCATGTTGAGATGCCTGTAACTTTTCATGCCTTGGATTTAATGCTCAAGTTTTGTTCCTGTATTTTCATGTGTCTATGGATTTGCTGTCTTGGATTATTTTGGGATCACAGACTCTTGTTACCTTTGGATCTTGTCATGGTTTTGGGCATTCCTGGAATTAAGCCCCACTATTACTATGGTTGGGACTGGTTATTGCACCTTACCCATTCCCCCCATGTCCTGTTTTTGCACTACTTTTCATTTACCTATGCCCATTTTTGAAATTCTTGCCCTAACAGTAATTTTTGCACAAAGAATTGGGTGGGATTGGTTTTTAATGTATTTGTGTTGTTTTGATAATTCTATGCTTATGTTTGTTTGTGCTCTGTATGTTGGTGTTTTGCTATTTGGAAACTCCTGAGTCCCCTAGGGAGATATGGCAGTATATAAATAAAGTCCATCATCATCATCATCATCATCATCATCTGTACAGAAGTTGATTGTAAATGATATGATTATAAACTGTATTGATTGTAAATGATATTATTATAACTGTATTTGTGTTTACACTGGTTGCCCTAATGCTGGAGCGGCCTAGCTGTGAGGAGTGTGTTACCATGGAAACGATGCTAATGCTGGAGCGGCCTAGCTGTGAGGAGTGTGTTACCATGGAAACAATGCTGTAGAGAAGTGGGAGGAGCTTAGAGAGGGGAGTTTTGAAAAGCGACAGTTAAAAGTTAGTTAGGTTTTATGCTCAGAGGAGTGAAGAGTCATGAAGAGTTAGGGTTTAGGCTCAGAAGAGTGCACAGTCATGAAGAGTCAGGGTTGAGGCTCAGAGGAATGAAGAGTTAGGTTTAGGCTCAGGGAAGTGAAGAGTTGAGAGAGAGAGAGTGGGAAGTAGAGAAGCAGTGTTTGTGAATAGTCGGAGGTTTCTTCAGTTCGGGAAGGCTGAAGGGGAAACCTTATTAGTTTTATTAGTTAGAGAAGACTAATAGAAGCTCGTTTAGATCACTAGTTAAAAGTGAACTAGAGATCTGAGGTTTGATCACGGAAGGGTCAAACAGGAAGACTATTCACCTCAGGAACCATTGTTTAATAAAGTGCTTCACCACAGCAAAGGTTATTTATAAGTTGTAACATCAGAAGTCTGTACTGTATCGCAACCAAGTTATATGTAACGTTCTCCAAGTATTTTCCAAGTTTATCACCAAACTGCAACCATACGCTTTGTTTCAAAATAAACTTGTTCTCTTTGATTGTAAAACTGCCTCATCTCCATTAATTCTGCGTTTAGTGTGCCCAATCTCCCAAAATTACCTCACATCACCAAATTGGTGGCACCATTAAGGATAATAAATAATAAATCGTAACTTCTCTCTCCTGAGACCTCCCTTACCGAATTTGGGGCCCGAGCTCCTTCGCATCATCATTATTATTATTATTATTATTACTACTACTACTATTACTACTACTACTACTATTCCTGTTTCCTGAACTTGATGTTTGGATTCTTGTTTTCCATGTTTAAGTGACTCTTTTTATGGACAATACTCTATACTACTTTTGATCATTTTTATCCTTTTGCTGAAGCTATTTTTATTCTTCAATAAACTGCTTTCCTTATGCCAAACTCTGGTGTGTGACATTGGTTCAGAGGGGCTTTCCCAGCCCTGGTGTGCGACATTTGTAAAGCTGGTTGAATCAGAAAGATGGGGAGAAGCCATTTTCATTGAATACCCCTTTAAAACCCCTTGAAATCATGTGGTAGAACACATTATTATTCATATCCAGGGAGCCTTCAATGCCGTTTACACGACTCATGTGATAATCTCCTAAGTAACAACAAATATTCCTTCTATCCCATTTTCCAAATGGGGCAAAACAATCCATTGTGCTTGGATGCAGATTGAGATGCATTGGAGGCAAGTGTTTAGGGCAGTGGTTCTCAACCTTCCTAATGCCACGACCCCTTAATCAGCTTCCTCATGATATGGTGACCCCCAACTGTAAAATTAGTTTCGTTGCTACTTCATAATTGTCATTTTGCTGCTGTTATGAATAGTAATGTAAATATCTGATATGCAGGATGTATTTTCATACACTGGACCAAATTTGGCACAAATACCCAACACACCCAAATTTGAATACTGGTGGGGTTGGGGGAGGGTATTGATTTTGTCCTGTGGGAGTTGTAGTTGCTGGGATTTATAGTTCACCTACAATCAAAGATCATTCTGGACTCCACCAACGATGGAATTGAATCAAACTTGGCACACAGAACTCCCATGACCAACAGAAAATACTGGACTCACGGCGGTGTAGGGCCGTGAGTCGCCCTACACCGCCGTGAGTCGCCCTAGGGCTGAGAACGGCGACTCCACCGATGATGGAATTGAACCAAACTTGGCACACAGAACTCCCATAACCAACAGAAAATACTGGAAGGGTTTAGTGGGCATTGACCTTGAGTTTTGGAGTTGTAGTTCACCTACATCCAGAGAGCACTGTGGACTCAAACAATGATAGATCTGAACTAAACTTGGCACGAATTCTCAATGTGCCCAAATGTGAACACTGGTGGAGTTTGAGGAAAATAGACCTTGACATTTGGGAGTTGTAGTTGCTGGGATTTATAGGTCATCTACAATCAAAGAGCAGTCCAAACTCCACCAATGATAGAATTGAGCCAAACTTTCCACACAGAGCCACAATGACCAACAGAAAATACTGTGTTTTATGGTGTCTTTGGTGACCCCTCTGACACCCCCTCGCGACCCCTCCAGTGGTCCTGACCACCAGGTTGAGAAACACTGGTTTAGGGAAAATTGCACATAGAGGTACACAGGGTAGTGTGCCTGGATATATGCCAAGCATTTGGTTGCATGTACGGCTGCATTACAGCATTGTGTGGCATCTCCACACAATTGCAAGAGACTGCTCTTCCTTCCCATTTGTGTATTCATCAAGCTGAACCTTCCTTCCTTCCTTCTCTTCTTGTGTCTCCTTCTAGGCTGGGCAACAGCGCTGGTGGGAGCAGGAGATTGCGGTGAATGGGAAGATCCAGAAGGGAGAGTTGATCACTTACAATCTGACCGAATTGATCAAGCCAGAAGCCTACGAAGTGCGCCTGACCCCAGTCACCATATTTGGAGATGGAGATTCCACCATTCGCGTAATCAAATACAGCGGTAAGAGGAGGGCTTTCCTCAGGCTTTGGAAGATGGTCTGGAAACTGGGAATCCCTTTGAGAAAAGACTTAGGGGTCTTGGAGAAGAGATGGTTGTAAGAAGGGGGCACGAGAGACTTTCTGCCTCGGAGTGTGGTGGAGGCTCCTTCTATGGAAGTTATTAAACAGAGGCTGGATGGCCATCTGTTGGGGGTGCTTTGAACACGATTGACCTGCTTCTTGGCAAACAAACGAGTCCAATGTGGGCTAGGCAAAACTACAGTGGGGTGGATCTGGAATTGGTTAAATGGACGAACTCAGAGGATGATTCTCCCCAATGCTTCCTCTTCATCCTGGAAAGAAGTGACAAGTGGAGTGCCATCCGCAGGGTTCCGTCCTGGGCCCAATCCTGCTCAGGATCTTTATTAATGACTTAGATGAAGGGCTAGAAGGCAGGATCATCAAGTTTGCAGACGACACCAAATTGGGAGGGAGAGCCAATACTCCAGAGGACAGGAGCAGGATTCAAAACGATCTTGACAGATTAGAGAGATGATGGGCCAAAACTAACAAAATGAAGTTCAACAGGGAAAAATGCAAGATACTCCACTTTGGCAGAGAAAAAACGAAATGCAAAGATACAGAATGGGGGACAATGAGGCCTGGCTCGAGAGCAGTACGTGTGAAAAAGATCTTGGAGTCCTCGTGGACAACAAGTTAAACATGAGCCAGGAATGTGATGTGGCGGCAAAAAAAGCCAATGGGATTTTGGCCTGCATCAAGAGGAGCATAGTGTCTAGATCGAGGGAAGTCATGCTCCCCATGCTCTATTCCGCCTTGGTTAGACCACACCTGGAATATTGTGTCCAATTCTGGGCACCACAATTCAAGAGAGATATTGACACAAGCTGGAATGTGTCCAGAGGAGGGTGACTAAAATGATCAAGGGTCTGGAGAACAAGCCCTATGAGGAGCGGCTTAAGGAGCTGGGCATGTTTAGCCTGAAGAAGAGAAGGCTGAGAGGAGATATGATAGCCATGTATAAATAAGTGAGAGGAAGCCACAGGGAGGAGGGAGCAAGCTTGTTTTCTGCTTCCCTGGAGATTAGGACAAGGAACAATGGCTTCAAACTACACAAAAAAAAAGATTCCATCTGAACATGAGGAAGAACTTCCTGACTGTGAGAGCCGTTCAGCAGTGGAACTCTCTGCCCCTGAGTGTGGCTCCTTCTTTGGAAGCTTTTAAACAGAGACTGGATGGGCATCTGTCAGGGGTGATTTGAATGCAATATTCCTGCTTCTTGGCAGAATGGGGTTGGACTGGATGGATGGAAGGAAACTCTAGGATTCTGGGCACCACAATTGAAGAGAGATGTGTCCAGAGGAGGGCGACTGGATGTGGTATGGCATGTCCACTGGATGTCGGGGGCCTGCTGGGGGGGCCCCCCGAAAATAAACTAACATGGCCCATGAGGTCTCTTCCAACTCTTTGATTCTGTGATTTTATGATTCTATGACTGCTGCTCCTTCCAGTTGTTGGCGAATCACAAGAAGCAAATGACTAATCCAGAGAAATGGCATTTGGAGGAAAGAGGGGAGAGAGAAAGGGAAATGGTGGGTGAGAGAGAGAGAGAGAGAGAGCAATACCTTCCTTGCAAAATGAGTCACTTTGGGTGGTTTTGGGCCAATTACTCCTTTATGGAGGATAAAGAGACTATGATTCACAGACAAAGAATTACTCATAGGGACAATGAAGTTGTAAACCCATACTTAGACTGCCCTGTCTTCTCGCTTCCAAATTCCATAATAGTTAGTTGTATGTATGTAACGTGGCTAATATTTGCACTGACTCATTGAAGAAAGTGATGCATGCTGCAGGCCAAACAATCTCCTACTTTATAGGTGTGTGTCTACACTCTAGTAGACTAAATTAGGTTTGACACAACTTTAACTTTCATGGCTGAATGCCAAGGAATCCTGGATTTTTTCCCCAGATTCTTGGCCTTCGCTGCCAAAAAAAGTGCTAAACATACCCTTTCTCTGTAGAAAAGGAGCAACAGGGAAGAAAATGTTTTTAAGAAACAAGTTGTGACATGTAGAAGTCAGAAGTTGTGTTGTGGTTAAGTTCAAAGGTTGTGGTTAAGCGCAGAGTTTGCAGGTACAAGAAGGTACTTTCCATCAAAAGGTCAAGGGAGAGGGGCTGGAAAGAGAGTACCTTCCATGACCTATTACTTGAATATAAAAGTCAGCAGAAAAAGAGGAGGGGGCGGCAGTCACTTGAAGGGTAGCATCTGCGTATGCTGCCAGGCTGTCCGTCTTCTTCATGAAGAAACTAAAATAAACCTTGTTTTTTTATCTTTTTTGGGGACTGTCTCCTTCCTTACGTGTTCCCGTGATGTGGACCTAAGAAGACCCAATTTAGGGTCTCTAACACTGGGAGGGAAAAGAAAGACTTCAGGCAGTCTTTCAGTTTGGAAGCCTAGTTACAGGGCGTGAGCTTTCCCCACCTGTAGAAAAGCTTCGTTTCTCACAACATCCGGGGGAAACAGCCCTAAAGCTTCTAAGGAAAACAGTCTTATAGCACAACCCTTTTTGGGGTTAAAGATACAGATTCACATCATTCGTGGAGAAAATCCAAAACGACTCCAGCTGGAAAATCTACAAGGTCTTGGCTGGTAGTCTACTCGGATAACCAGAAGCAATTGGAACTGGGAGTACGACCCACACCAGCAGAGCCTAGAAAACAGATTGCCTGGGAGGGGTCAAAAATCCAAAAGGACTCCAGCCGGAAAATCTACAAAGCCTTGGCTGGTAGGTCTACTCGGGACCCAAGAAGCAGTTTGGAGCCGGGAGTAGGGCCCACACTGCACAGAGCCTAGAAAACAGATTGCCCGGGAGGGGTCAAAAAGGGTTTTTACTTGTTAAAGAAAGAAATAGTTCTCCAAGCAAGGTGCCCACCAGTTGATTCAAAGCCTTGAAGCATTTAATTTGTTGAAGATCTAAGAAGTATTTGATTGTTGGTTGAAGACTTAAGCAATAATAAAGGACTTCGTTAAATCTTTCAAGCTTCTAAAGACTCTGTAAAGGAAAATCCTTAGGGTCTCTCAGTCGAGGCACCCTGGCTTCCCACTGGGCACAAAGAACATGTCCTGTTCAAAAGCCAACTGCTATAGGCCCAGCACATGACAGCACAACTATAGATCCCAAGATTCCATACTATTGAATTATGGAAGTGTAAAGTGGTGTCAAACTGTGTTAACTCTATAGTGTAGATACACTGTTGGGAAAACTTTGGAAATGTTTTGCAAACCGATCACTGTCTGTTTTATTAATTTCAGATTCTCTGCTCTCTTTTTCTCTTCCAGCCCCAATGAACCCCCACTTACGTAAGTATTTCGAAAATACTGTATTTTTACATGAATTGCTTATAATGTTTGCTACTGTCGTGATTTACGCCACCCCTATTCTTGCACACTCCTCCTCAAGTTACTACAGGTTGAGCATCCCTGATCCAGACCAAAATACTCCATAATTGCCCACAAGGAGGGCTATGAGCATGACTTCTTTGCTTTCTGGTGGTTCAGTGTACCCAAAACTCAATTCTGTGTACAAAATTGCATGTGAAATTACCACCAGGCAGTGCAATTGAGTTGTACATGAAAATATGTGAATTTTGTATTTAGGTTTGAGTCCTATCTCCAAGTGTAACACAAGTGTTATGTCTTGTCATTGTGCATATGAAAGTATTCCAAAATTTGAAGCAGGGAATCCCAAATATGGAACACTTGTTCCCAAGCATTTTGGATCAAGGATGCGCAACTTGCACCGCTATCAAATTGCACAAGACACTGCTCTTCCTCAACTGGAAACACCTCTTCCTCAAGAAATGCCTCTTCCTCAACTCCCCAAGTTCTCCTTCTCTTTGGCAGAGAGACCTGGTTAGAAATCCTCCACTGCAGTCAGCATAAGACCCAAAATACTATGGTCAGAGGCTGGCATCATCTGGGTCAATTCTGTTTAGATAAACAAACATTTGCATACTTTTAGGGTGTTGCAAGAGGAGCTATTCATACCATGAGGTTGCTTGAGCTGTGCATCAGAACCCAAGCAACTAGCAAAAAAATAATAATCAAAGAAATAATATTTTACTGGGTTGTTGTAGGTTTTTTCCGACTATATGGCCATGTTCTAGACCTACAACAACCCAGTGATTCCGGCCATGAAAGCCTTTGACAAAATAATACTTTAAATAAACATTAAAATAAAATCAATTTTAGCAGACATGTTGTATTCAGTTTGTCCTTGTTTGTCTTAATTTGCCTTTAATTGCTGCATTTCAGTATACAAAAACTTGAAGAAAGTTCTGAGAAGAACGGTTATCAAATATAGTAAATAAATAAATAAACAACCAGTCCAGGGTTGTGGTAGGTTTTTTCGGGCTATATGGCCATGTTCTAGAGGCATTCTCTCCTGACGTTTTGCCTGTATCTATGGCAAGCATCCTCAGAGGTAGTGAGGATGCTTGCCATAGATGCAGGCAAAACGTCAGGAGAGAATGCCTCTAGAACATGGCCATATAGCTAGTGTACCATCCACCCCGCGACTCAGCAGTTTCCCTCTCTGTGGTCTCTAATTCGGCTTTGGTCTCCCAGCCATATAGCTTGAAAAAACTTACAACAGCTCAGTGATTCTGGCCATGAAAGTCTTCGACAACCAGTCCAGGGTTGCAACCAGAATTGCATCCAATTTAGGTGTGCCTCAATATGGGGAGGAGGAGAGAGCATTTTTCCCCCATTGCAAAATATGCAGGATCCAGACCATACACTGTTATTATTTGTCTGCGGTGTGATGACCCAGTCCAGACCATTCTAGGAACACAACTAAATTTATCAACCTGGGGGTCTCCAGATGTTTTGGCCTTCAACTCCCAGAAATCCTAACAGCTGGTAAAGTGGCTGGGATTTCTGTGAGTTGAAGGCCAAAACATCTGGAGACCCACAGGTTGAGAACCACTGATCTAGACTGTCGAATGAATGCCGTTTGACACACTGCCAGGGCTCAATGCTATGGAATCCTTGGAGTTTGTTGAGGCCCCAGCCAAAGACTTTGGTGATTACCATCATTCTGGTAGACAAGGATAAAGGCCTGGTAGAACTAGAACTCCCATGTTTCCATAGAATTTAGACCTGACAGTTAAACTGGTTTCAATCTGCATTCGTTTGATAGTGTCCCGTTGGAATTCTATCAAAGTGTTGGCAAACAAAACCCCACTATTTCGTATTTAAGTCCAGGCTCCATCTACACTGCCATGGAATGCAGTTTGCAACTGCATCATATGGTCAGTGTAAACTCAAATAATATTATGTAACAAAATCTGAAAAATGTTCTGTTCCTGGTTTGAAAGTGTTGTTTCCTGTTTAACTGAAAATATTTTGGAAATACTTGTCCTACACCAGACACCTCGTTTTTGTGGCTGCCACAAACTTGGCTGAATTGGTTGAGGCCCCATACGTATGGAAAAACAATAGCAAAATGTGCTGTGGGATGTTGCTCCCACAAAGACAAAGTTTGGATAGTTTAATAAACCTTTTCCATGTTTTTATAATAGAATCAATTAGGAAAGGATGATAAAAACGTCAAATCATCCGGGCGTCCCCTGGGCAACGTCCTTGCAGATGGCCAATTCTCTCACACCAGAAGCCACTTGCAGTTTCTCAAGTTGCTCCTGACACGACAAAAAAATAATAATAATATTAGGAAACAACTTATATAAACCAGGAACAAAAATTGTGTTACATAGTGTATTGCATTATATGAGTCTAGACCAGGCCTGGGCAAACTTTCTAATTTGGGGGTCACATGCTAGCACTCCCTGCGAGGAGGACTGGCTGCCCAGTGATGGAAGGAAGGAAGGGAAGGAGGGAGGAAAGAGTGAAAGAAGAGGAAAAAAGGAGAGGAGGAAGAAGATAAAGGAGAGGAGAAAGAATTAAGGAAGGAAGGATGAGAGGAAGGAAGAGAAAAGGGGGGAGGGGAAAAGAAGGAGGAAGGAAAAGAAGGAGGAGGAAGGAAGAATGAGGAAGAAGAAGGAAGGAAAGGAAAGGAAAGAGAAGGAGGAAAGGAGGAAGAAGGAAGGAAAGGGAAGAGGAAGGAGAAGAAGGAAGGAAGGAAGAAGGAAGGAAGGGGAGGAAGGAAGGAGAAGAGAAAAAGGGAGAAGGAAAGAGGGGGAGGAAGAAAGGAGGGAAATAGAGAGAAAGAGGAAGAGGAAGAGGAAAAAAAGAAGGGAAGGAGGAGAAAAGAAGAGAGAAATAAGGGAGGGAGGGAGGAAAAAAAGAAAGAAGAAGAAAAGCAAGAAGGAAGGAAGGAGGTAGAAGAAGGAAGGAAAGGAGAGAAAGAGGAAAGAAAAAAGGGGGAGGAAGGAAAGTGTGGGATGATTATGTGCGTAAATCATCAAAGATGATAGTGGAAAGAAAAAGAGAAAGAAGAAGGAAGATACTTGTAGTCCCACACGCAAGGACACAAAAGGAGGAAGGAATATCGCATTTAAGGAAGGACGGAAGGAAGAAGGAGGAAGAAGAAATAAAGGAGAGGAAGAACACAAGGAGGAGAAAGAAAGGGAGAGGAAGGAAAGAAAAGGGAAAGGAAGAAAGGAAGAACACAAGGAGGAGGATGGGAAGAAAGAGGAAAGAAAGGGAAAGGAAGAGGGAAGGATTAAGGAAAGAGAGAAGGAGAAGAAAGACAAAAGGAAAAGATATGGAAGGGGAGGAATGTGGGTATCAGTCTGAAGGGTGTACGGGAATGATGAAGTAGCAGAACGGGTAGTGGAGGGAGGGACATGAATTAGAACGTAAAGCCAACGGTTATGAAAGGCAAGTTGTATCAGGAGGGATGGATGGAAGTACGGAAGGGAAGGAGCAAGGAAGGAAAGAGAAGGAAGGACAAAAGGGTGGAAGGGAAAGAGAAAGGTAAGGAGGAAGGAAAGACAAAAGGGAGGGAAGGAGGAAGCAAAGAGAAAAGGAAGGATGAAAGAGTGGAAGGGAATGGAGAAAGAGAGAAGGAAGGATAGGATAGTGAAAGGAGGGCCTGAGAAAGGAGCCCAAGGGGCTGGATCTGGTCCCTGGAAGTGGCTTTGCCCATAGCTGGTCTACACTACCCAATGTGGTTTCTGCATTATAGGAATGTGTGGATGCACTGAAGGCTAGGTGTTGCAGTTGCTTAGCAGTTGTCTGAGCCTATAGTAATGCCCTGTTGCATGTCCCAACCGTGGTCTTGTCTGCAAGGAGGATTCATGGGAATGTGGTCTCGGTCTGTTGGCAGGAGAATTCCACTGCGGCTTTGACGACGGCAACATTTGCTTGTTCACCCAAGACACGAAGGACAACTTCGACTGGACGCGGCAGAACATCATCCTCCGAGACACCAAGTACACGCCAAACACAGGCCCCAGCGCCGACCGGACTGGCTCCAAGGATGGTAAGAGGCCATTTTTGTAAAATTGAGTCCGTGAAGCAGACGGGGATGGTGTGGGGAATGCCCTGGGTCCAGATCTCAGCATCACAATTCAAGAGGGATATGGGCACGGTGTCCTGAGAAGTCCAAAACAGTGTCCAAAACATCTGGAGGACCCAAGTTGGCCCATGCCTGAGCTAAATGCACCCATGTTAGTGGGACGATGCATCTACTCCTGGTTTTAGCCTTAACATGAGAACTGCTGTAAGGTGACTTTTGGAGAGCTCCTTTCTCATTGATCCTAAAAGCCAGAGCAGATGTTCTGCTCCGTTGTCTGGGATGGGAGGTCCACATGGTCCTTTATCCGCTCCCATCCACGTTCTCAGCCTCAGGATGCTTCTTCCTCACGGAGCGTGGTATCTTCCTGCCGTCTTGCCTTCCCTCCTTTAGGCTTCTTCATGTACATCGAGGCTTCCAGTCCCAGGAAGGAGGGCGACCGGGCCCGGCTCATCAGCCCCATCTTCAGCATCCCACCCAAAAACCCCTACGGAGCCACCAACACCGCCTACTGCTTCAGCTTCTACTACAACATGTACGGGCAGCACATTGGTAAGTGGAATCTAGCCATGCGGCATCGGATGAGGAGTCAGTCTCCATGGGTTTTTATAAGGCACGAATCAGCTGGGTTTCTCCCAACTGTAGTAGATTCGTAGAACCGGTCATTGGATGGCCAGGCAACAAGAAGGCAAGTGGCATCCAATGAGGTCCCATCTATGCTGCTGTATAATGCAGCTTCAAACTGCATTATATGGGCAATGTACACTCACATAATGCAACCTAACTCCATAGAATTACATTATATAAGTCTGATGCAGTTTGAAACTGCACTGCAGATGGCCACTTCACCCAACAGCAACCAATCCGATGGCATCATAATGGGCCTCTTCACCTAGCAGCAGCCAATCCTTCACCTAGTGACAGCCAATCCAATAACATGACAATGGGCCACTTCACCTAATGACAGCCAATCCAATGGCATCACAATGGCCTCTTCACCTAGTAGCAGCAAATCCTTCACCTAATGACAGCCAATCCAATGACATTACAAAAGGCCACTTCACCTAGCAGCATCCAGTACAATGGCATCACAAAGGACCACTTCATCTAGCAGCTGCCAGTCCTTCACCTAGTAACAGTCAATCCAATGACATTGCAAAGGACCACTTCACCTAGCAACAGCCAGTCCTTCACCTAGCAACACCCAATCCAATGACATCGCAAAGGGCCACTTCACCTAGCGGCAGCCAATCCTTCACCTAGCAACACCCAATCCAATGACATCGCAAACGGCCACTTCACCTAGCAACAGCCAGTCCTTCACCTAGCAACACCCAATCCAATGACATCGCAAAGGGCCACTTCACCTAGCCAACAGCCAGTCCTTCACCGAGCAACACCCAATCCAATGACATCACAAAGGGCCACTTCACCTACCAACAGTCAGTCCTTCACCGAGCAACAGTCAATCCAATGACATCGCAAAGGGCCACTTCACCTAGCAACAGCCAATCCTTCACCTAGCAACACCCAATCCAATGACATCACAAAGGGCCACTTCACCTACCAACAGCCAGTCCTTCACCTAGCAACACCCAATCCAATGACATCGCAAAGGGCCACTTCACCTAGCGGCAGCCAGTCCTTCACCGAGCAACACCCAATCCAATCACATCGCAAAGGGCCACTTCACCTACCAACAGCCAGTCCTTCACCGAGCAACAATGAATCCAATGACATCACAAAGGGCCACTTCACCTACCAACAGCCAGTCCTTCACCGAGCAACAATGAATCCAATGACATCACAAAGGGCCACTTCACCTACCAACAGCCAGTCCTTCACCGAGCAACAATGAATCCAATGACATCACAAAGGGCCACTTCACCTACCAACAGCCAGTCCTTCACCGAGCAACAATGAATCCAATGACATCACAAAGGGCCACTTCACCTAGCGGCAGCCAATCCTTCACCTAGCAACGCCCAATCCAATGACATCACAAAGGGCCACTTCACCTAGCGGCAGCCAGTCCTTCACCTAGCAACACCCAATCCAATGACATCGCAAAGGGCCACTTCACCTAGCGGCAGCCAATCCTTCACCTAGCAACACCCAATCCAATGACATCGCAAAGGGCCACTTCACCTAGCGGCAGCCAATCCTTCACCTAGCAACACCCAATCCAATGACATCGCAAAGGGCCACTTCACCTAGCAACAGCCAGTCCTTCACCTAGCAACACCCAATCCAATGACATCGCAAAGGGCCACTTCACCTACCAACAGCCAGTCCTTCACCGAGCAACAATGAATCCAATGACATCACAAAGGGCCAATTCACCTACCAACAGCCAGTCCTTCACCGAGCAACAATGAATCCAATGACATCACAAAGGGCCACTTCACCTAGCGACAGCCAGTCCTTCACCGAGCAACAATGAATCCAATGACATCACAAAGGGCCAATTCACCTACCAACAGCCAGTCCTTCACCTAGCAACACCCAATCCAATGACATCGCAAAGGGCCACTTCACCTACCAACAGCCAGTCCTTCACCGAGCAACAATGAATCCAATGACATCGCAAAGGGCCACTTCACCTAGCGGCAGCCAATCCTTCACCTAGCAACACCCAATCCAATGACATCGCAAAGGGCCACTTCACCTAGCGGCAGCCAATCCTTCACCTAGCAACACCCAATCCAATGACATCACAAAGGGCCACTTCACCTAGCAACAGCCAATCCTTCACCTAGCAACACCCAATCCAATGACATCACAAAGGGCCAATTCACCTACCAACAGCCAGTCCTTCACCTAGCAACACCCAATCCAATGACATCGCAAAGGGCCACTTCACCTACCAACAGCCAGTCCTTCACCGAGCAACAATGAATCCAATGACATCGCAAAGGGCCACTTCACCTAGCAACAACCAGTCCTTCACGTAGTGACACCGAATCCAGTGACATCGCAAAGGGCCACTTCACCTACCAACAGCCAATCCTTCACCTAGCAACACCCAATCCAATGACAACACAAAGGGCCACTTCACCTAGCGGCAGCAAATCCTTCACCTAGCAACACCCAATCCAATGACAACACAAAGGGCCACTTCACCTACCAACAGCCAATCCTTCACCTAGCAACACCCAATCCAATGACAACACAAAGGGCCACTTCACCTAGCAACAGCCAGTCCTTCACCGAGCAACACCCAATCCAATCACATCGCAAAGGGCCACTTCACCTACCAACAGCCAGTCCTTCACCGAGCAACAATGAATCCAATGACATCACAAAGGGCCACTTCACCTACCAACAGCCAGTCCTTCACCGAGCAACAATGAATCCAATGACATCACAAAGGGCCACTTCACCTACCAACAGCCAGTCCTTCACCGAGCAACAATGAATCCAATGACATCACAAAGGGCCAATTCACCTACCAACAGCCAGTCCTTCACCGAGCAACAATGAATCCAATGACATCACAAAGGGCCACTTCACCTAGCGGCAGCCAGTCCTTCACCTAGCAACACCCAATCCAATGACATCGCAAAGGGCCACTTCACCTACCAACAGCCAGTCCTTCACCGAGCAACACCCAATCCAATGACATCGCAAAGGGCCACTTCACCTACCAACAGCCAATCCTTCACCTAGCAACACCCAATCCAATGACAACACAAAGGGCCACTTCACCTAGCGGCAGCCAATCCTTCACCTAGCAACACCCAATCCAATGACATCGCAAAGGGCCACTTCACCTAGCGGCAGCCAATCCTTCACCTAGCAACACCCAATCCAATGACATCACAAAGGGCCACTTCACCTAGCAACAGCCAATCCTTCACCTAGCAACACCCAATCCAATGACATCGCAAACGGCCACTTCACCTAGCAACAGCCAGTCCTTCACCTAGCAACACCCAATCCAATGACATCGCAAAGGGCCAATTCACCTACCAACAGCCAGTCCTTCACCGAGCAACAATGAATCCAATGACATCACAAAGGGCCAATTCACCTACCAACAGCCAGTCCTTCACCGAGCAACAATGAATCCAATGGCATCACAAAGGGCCACTTCACCTAGCGGCAGCCAGTCCTTCACCGAGCAACAATGAATCCAATGACATCGCAAAGGGCCACTTCACCTACCAACAGCCAGTCCTTCACCGAGCAACAATGAATCCAATGACATCACAAAGGGCCAATTCACCTACCAACAGCCAGTCCTTCACCGAGCAACAATGAATCCAATGACATCACAAAGGGCCACTTCACCTAGCGGCAGCCAATCCTTCACCTAGCAACACCCAATCCAATGACATCGCAAAGGGCCACTTCACCTAGCGGCAGCCAATCCTTCACCTAGCAACACCCAATCCAATGACATCACAAAGGGCCACTTCACCTAGCAACAGCCAATCCTTCACCTAGCAACACCCAATCCAATGACATCACAAAGGGCCAATTCACCTACCAACAGCCAGTCCTTCACCTAGCAACACCCAATCCAATGACATCGCAAAGGGCCACTTCACCTACCAACAGCCAGTCCTTCACCGAGCAACAATGAATCCAATGACATCGCAAAGGGCCACTTCACCTAGCAACAGCCAGTCCTTCACCGAGCAACAATGAATCCAATGACATCGCAAAGGGCCACTTCACCTAGCAACAGCCAATCCTTCACCTAGCAACACCCAATCCAATGACATCACAAAGGGCCACTTCACCTAGCAACAGCCAATCCTTCACCTAGCAACACCCAATCCAATGACATCACAAAGGGCCAATTCACCTACCAACAGCCAGTCCTTCACCTAGCAACACCCAATCCAATGACATCGCAAAGGGCCACTTCACCTACCAACAGCCAGTCCTTCACCGAGCAACAATGAATCCAATGACATCGCAAACGGCCACTTCACCTAGCGGCAGCCAATCCTTCACCTAGCAACACCCAATCCAATGACAACACAAAGGGCCAATTCACCTACCAACAGCCAGTCCTTCACCTAGCAACACCCAATCCAATGACATCGCAAAGGGCCACTTCACCTAGCGGCAGCCAATCCTTCACCTAGCAACACCCAATCCAATGACATCGCAAAGGGCCACTTCACCTACCAACAGCCAGTCCTTCACCGAGCAACACCCAATCCAATGACATCACAAAGGGCCACTTCACCTACCAACAGCCAGTCCTTCACCTAGCAACACCCAATCCAATGACATCGCAAAGGGCCACTTCACCTAGCGGCAGCCAATCCTTCACCTAGCAACACCCAATCCAATGACAACACAAAGGGCCAATTCACCTACCAACAGCCAGTCCTTCACCTAGCAACACCCAATCCAATGACATCGCAAAGGGCCACTTCACCTACCAACAGCCAGTCCTTCACCGAGCAACAATGAATCCAATGACATCGCAAACGGCCACTTCACCTAGCGGCAGCCAATCCTTCACCTAGCAACACCCAATCCAATGACAACACAAAGGGCCACTTCACCTACCAACAGCCAGTCCTTCACCTAGCAACACCCAATCCAATGACATCGCAAAGGGCCACTTCACCTACCAACAGCCAGTCCTTCACCGAGCAACAATGAATCCAATGACATCGCAAACGGCCACTTCACCTAGCGGCAGCCAATCCTTCACCTAGCAACACCCAATCCAATGACAACACAAAGGGCCAATTCACCTACCAACAGCCAGTCCTTCACCTAGCAACACCCAATCCAATGACATCGCAAAGGGCCACTTCACCTAGCGGCAGCCAATCCTTCACCTAGCAACACCCAATCCAATGACATCGCAAAGGGCCACTTCACCTAGCGGCAGCCAATCCTTCACATAGCAACACCCAATCCAATGACATCACATAGGGCCACTTCACCTACCAACAGCCAGTCCTTCACCTAGCAACACCCAATCCAATGACATCGCAAAGGGCCACTTCACCTACCAACAGCCAGTCCTTCACCGAGCAACAATGAATCCAATGACATCACAAAGGGCCAATTCACCTACCAACAGCCAGTCCTTCACCGAGCAACAATGAATCCAATGACATCACAAAGGGCCACTTCACCTAGCGGCAGCCAGTCCTTCACCTAGCAACACCCAATCCAATGACATCGCAAAGGGCCACTTCACCTAGCGGCAGCCAATCCTTCACCTAGCAACACCCAATCCAATGACATCACAAAGGGCCACTTCACCTAGCAACAGCCAATCCTTCACCTAGCAACTCCCAATCCAATGACATCGCAAACGGCCACTTCACCTAGCAACAGCCAGTCCTTCACCTAGCAACACCCAATCCAATGACATCGCAAAGGGCCACTTCACCTACCAACAGCCAGTCCTTCACCGAGCAACAATGAATCCAATGACATCGCAAACGGCCACTTCACCTAGCGGCAGCCAATCCTTCACCTAGCAACACCCAATCCAATGACATCACAAAGGGCCACTTCACCTAGCAACAGCCAATCCTTCACCGAGCAACAATGAATCCAATGACATCGCAAAGGGCCACTTCACCTACCAACAGCCAGTCCTTCACCGAGCAACAATGAATCCAATGACATCGCAAAGGGCCACTTCACCTACCAACAGCCAGTCCTTCACCGAGCAACAATGAATCCAATGACATCGCAAAGGGCCACTTCACCTAGCGGCAGCCAATCCTTCACCTAGCAACACCCAATCCAATGACATCACAAAGGGCCACTTCACCTAGCAACAGCCAATCCTTCACCTAGCAACACCCAATCCAATGACATCGCAAAGGGCCACTTCACCTAGCAACAGCCAGTCCTTCACCGAGCAACAATGAATCCAATGACATCGCAAAGGGCCACTTCACCTAGCAACAGCCAGTCCTTCACCTAGCAACACCCAATCCAATGACATCGCAAAGGGCCACTTCACCTAGCGGCAGCCAATCCTTCACCTAGCAACACCCAATCCAATGACATCGCAAAGGGCCACTTCACCTAGCGGCAGCCAATCCTTCACCTAGCAACACCCAATCCAATGACATCGCAAAGGGCCACTTCACCTACCAACAGCCAGTCCTTCACCTAGCAACACCCAATCCAATGACATCGCAAAGGGCCACTTCACCTAGCGGCAGCCAATCCTTCACCTAGCAACACCCAATCCAATGACATCGCAAAGGGCCACTTCACCTAGCGGCAGCCAATCCTTCACCTAGCAACACCCAATCCAATGACATCGCAAAGGGCCACTTCACCTAGCGGCAGCCAATCCTTCACCTAGCAACACCCAATCCAATGACATCGCAAACGGCCACTTCACCTAGCAACAGCCAGTCCTTCACCTAGCAACACCCAATCCAATGACATCGCAAAGGGCCACTTCACCTAGCGGCAGCCAGTCCTTCACCGAGCAACACCCAATCCAATGACATCGCAAAGGGCCACTTCACCTACCAACAGCCAGTCCTTCACCGAGCAACAATGAATCCAATGACATCACAAAGGGCCACTTCACCTACCAACAGCCAGTCCTTCACCGAGCAACAATGAATCCAATGACATCGCAAAGGGCCACTTCACCTAGCAACAGCCAGTCCTTCACGTAGTGACACCGAATCCAGTGACATCACAAAGGGCCACTTCACCTACCAACAGCCAATCCAATGGTATCACAAAGGGCCACTTCACCTAGCAGCTGCCTTTGTGATATAAAATGTACATGTGTACAAAGGTGCATACTTTGACTTTTAGATAGATAGATAGATAGATAGATAGATAGATAGATAGAATTATTTTATCTCCCTTTTCTCATTAACCAGACTCAGAGCGACTTGCAATATAATATCCTGGGCTGGTAGCTGAGAAATCTCCTCCTTCAATCCTTTCCTCGCTGCCTTGGGGTAAACTGCAGGTCGGGCATGATGCGCCTTGTAGTCCCGCACAAACCGCCCGGTTCAGGGAGGCCGCTCTCCAAATCCGTGTCAGATTGAGTCAGAGGGACGGCGCTGCGAGATGTCGGCTTTGCAACACAGCTTAGAGCTTAGCTGTCTGTGAAGACCTGGAAACTGTTTTCATGCCTATATATATATACATACAGCAGGGGGATAGACGGCTTGGCTGCGGTTCGTTAAACAGAGCCTCTTCACTTGGAGGATTATCTCATTTCTCCGTTAAAGAAAGGCACCCAATAACATATAAAACGGCCCCAAAAGAGGACATTCTTAGCAACCTTAGGAAGGCCAAAGCAGCTTTGGGAAAGTCCTCTCTCCCGAGTGAAGGCTGTCACGGATAGAATTGACAGGGGAGAAAGGCGCCGGCGAGGAAAATAGGGATGGAAAGGGTGAAAATTAGGGCCAGGTTCACGTTTGCTAGGGATAGGGGTGCAGGGCAAAAGTAGGAAAACTGCATGCATTCATATAATTGCACTGGGGGATTCAGAGATTGTTGACGGAAAAGGTCACAGGTCCGAATCCGGTGAGCGGCACAAGCTTCCAATGTCAGCTCCAGCTTCCGCCAACTTAGCAGTTCAAAAACATGCAAATGTGAGTAGATCAATAGGTACTGCTCCAGCAGGAAGGTAAGGGCACTCCATAGAGTAATGCTGGCCACATTACCTTGGGGGTGTCTACAGATAATGCCGGCTCTTCAGCTTAGAAATGGAGATGACCACCAGAGTCCCAGAATCGGACATGGCTAGATGTAATGTCAGGGAAAACCTTTACCTTTACTTATGCAGATTATTTATTTATGTCCCACATTTTCACCATAAGGAAGGGACCCCAAGTGGCTCATGTCTAACCATAAGACATCATCATCATCATCAAACAAACTATTCCAATGTGGGCGAGGCAAAACTACGGTGAGGTGGATCTGGAATTGGCTAAATGGACGAACCCAGAGGGTGATTCTCCCGAAGGCTTCCTCTTCATCCTGGAAAGAAGTGACGAGTGGAGGGCCATCCGGAGGGTTTTCCCGTCCTGAGCCCGGTCCTGTTCAACATCTTTATTATTGACTTAGATGAAAGACTAGAAGGCAGGATCATCTAGTTTGCAGATGACACCAAATTGGGAGGGAGAGCCAAGACTCCAGAGGACAGGAGCAGGATTCAAAACAATCTTGACAGATTAGAGAGATGATGGGCCAAAACTAACAAAATGAAGTTCAACAGTGACAAATGCAAGAGACTCCACTTTACCAGGAAAAATGAAATGCAAAGATACAGAATGGGGGATGAGGCCTGGCTTGAGAGCAGGACGTGTGAAAAAGATCTTGGAGTCCTCGTGGACAACAAGTTAAACATGAGCCAACAATGTGATGTGGCGGCAAAAAAAGCCAATGGGATTTTGGCCTGCATCAATAGGAGCCTAGTGTCTAGATCTAGGGAAGTCATGCTCCCCATGCTCTATTCCGCTTTGGTTAGACCACACCTGGAATATTGTGTCCAAATCTGGGCACCACAATTCAAGAGAGATATTGACTCTAAGCTGGAATGTGTCCAGAGGAGGGTGACTAAAATGATCAAGGGTCTGGAGAACAAGCCCTATGAAGGAAGCAGGAATATTGCATTCAAATCACCCCTGACAAATGGCCATCCAGCCTCTGTTTAAAAGCTTCCAAAGAAGGAGCCTCCACAACACTCCGGGGCAGAGAGTTCCACTGCTGAACGGCTCTCACAGTCAGGAAGTTCTTCCTCATGTTCAGATGGAATCTCCTCTCTTGTAGTTTGAAGCCATTGTTCCGCGTCCTAGTCTCCAAAGAAGCAGAAAACAAGCTTGCTCCCTCCTCCTCCCTGTGGCTTCCTCTCACATATTTATACATGGCTATCATATCTCCTCTCAGCCTTCTCTTCTTCAGGCTAAACATGCCCAGTTCCCTAAGCCGCTCCTCATAGGGCTTGTTCTCCAGACCCTTGATCATTTTAGTCGCCCTCCTCTGGACACATTCCAGCTTATCAATATCTCTCTTGAATTGTGGTGCCCAGAATTGGACACAATATTCCAGGTGTGGTCTAACCAAAGCGGAATAGAGCATGGGTAGCATGACTTCCCTGGATCTAGACACTATGCTCCTATTGATGCAGGCCAAAATCCCATTGGCTTTTTTTGCCGCCACATCACATTGTTGGCTCATGTTTAACTTGTTGTCCACGAGGACTCCAAGATCTTTTTCACACCTACTGCTCTCGAGATGTGGAGAAGGTGGAGCCCATGCCATCTATATAAATAAAAATGTAATGTTAAATGTATTGTCGAAGGCTTTCATGGCCGGAATCACTGGGTTGTTGTAGGTTTTTTCAGGCTATATGGCCATGGTTTAGAGGCATTCTCTCCTGATGTTTCGCCTGCATCTATGGCAAGCATCCTCAGAGGTGAGGATGCTTGCCATAGATGCAGGCGAAACGTCAGGAGAGAATGCCTCTAGAACATGGCCATATAGCCTGAAAAAAACCTACAACAACCCAACAAAATTAATGTTAGTTTGTGGGATGAACATAACTCAAAAACCACTGGACAAATTGACATGAAATTTGGACACTATACCCCTAACAGACCAATGAGTGACCATCACTCATAACATCCCCCCCCAAAAAAAAAACCAGGGGAAAGAACTTAAAGACCCCAAAAAGCTAAATGATGATACAGAAAAAAGGAAGGCAGAGGGAGAGAAGGAAGGGGAGAGAGAAAAAAAGAAAGAAAGAAGCAAAAAGTGAAGGAAGGTAGGAAAGAGGTAGAGAAGGAAGAAAGGAGAGAGAGAGGAAGGAAAAGAAAAGGGGGAAGGAAAGAAATAGAGAAGGAAGGAAGGAGAGAAAGAAAGAAAAAAGGAAGGAAAGAAAGAGGGAGCAAAGAAAGGAAAGGAAGGAGAAAGTGGGAAGGAAGGAAAGAGAGAAGGAAGGAGGAAGGAAAAAGGAAGCAAGGAAAGAGAGAAGGAAGAAAGGAGAGAAAGAGGAAAAGAAAAGGGGAAGGAAAGAAAGGGGTAGAGAAGGAAGGAAGGAGAGAAGGAAAGAAAAAAGGAAAGGAAGGAAAGAGGGAGCAAAGGAAGGAGGGAAAGATGGGGAGAAAGTGGGAGGGAAGGAAAGAAGAAAGGAGGAAGGATGGAAGCAAAAAGCGAAGGAAGGAAAGAGGTAGAGAGGGAAGAAAGGAGAGAAAGGGAAGGAAAAGGAAAAGGGGGGAGGAAAGAGGTAGAGAAGGAGGGAAGGAGAGAAGGAAAGAAGAAAAGGGAAGGAAGAAAGGAAAGAGGGAGCGAAGGAAGGAGGGAAAAAAGGAGAGAAAGAGAGGTTGGCCACAGCAACGCGTGGCATGGCGGGTACAGCTAGTGAGTGAATAAATGAAACCGTAGATAAGTGAAACCATTAGTATTGTTCCTGTGGATAATGGGGACTGTGGTATTGCATGGTAGATCCAAATTCATGGGTACACAATGGAGAACCATGGCCTAATGATGACTGCTTTGCCTTGACTACCATCATGATTGGAAATCCAGATAATTAAGTCATTTGGATGAAGAATTTAGACAATTAGATAGAATGGTTGAGTGAAATGGTGTCCCTTACAGAAGAAGGCAAAATTAAGCATGGATTTGGGGATATGGGAAAGATGGCTGTACCCGTTTGATCTCCCATTAAGGATGGTCATTAAGAATAAATAATGTTATTGTTCTACCACAAGGACTGCATAAGGCAATTGGTGCCTTTATACCATGCAAACCTACTGTACAAGGGTTGAATGAAAAGTAATGCCTCCACCTTCGTAACTCCTCAACAGATGGCAGTACTGGTATGCGGCTGGTACTGGCTTGTTCAGCAGACTCTCCTCTACAGTTCCATTTTGGCAGGAAGCCTTGGCATTGAACGGTTGTGTTGTTAAAGTGCGAAGTATAGAACCCTGCACAGACGGTTGGTCAATGCGACTTAAGCAACGTGCAGTCATAGAATTCTTGATGGCAGAAGGTGTCACCACAAAGGAGATTCATATGAGAGTGCTAGCTGTTTATGGGGATTGTGTTGATGTGAGTACTGTGTGCTGTTGGGGGAGTAAGTTTAAAGATGTTGAGGTGGCAACATCTGACTTGCGTGACAAACAAAGAGTTGGACGTCCTGTGACAGCAACCACTGAGTTTCACATGCAAAAGGTTGGCAGATTGATTCAGGACAATTGTCATATCACTCAGAGAGAAATTTCAAGCATAATTGGCATCTCACAAGAATGTGTGGGTCACATTATTACTTTGTTTGGCTATCGCAAGATCTGTGCACGATGGGTACCCAGGATGAAAGAACTGTGAGACGCTGGTTGCGGAAACAGTGTGTTGACTTCTTCTTATGTGACAGCTTCAGAAAACTAGTTCATCGTTGGCAGAAATGTACCCAATTGTTTGGTGACTATGTGGAAAAGTGAATAGTGGTAGATAAAGAGCACATTGTAAGGCAGAGTTTCTCAACCTGGGGGTCGGGACCCCTGAGTGGGTCACGAGAGGATATTAGAGGGGTCGCCAAAGACCACCAGAAAACACAGTGTTTTCTGTTGGTCATGGGGGTTCTGTGTGGGAAGTTTGGCCCGATCTATCATTGATGGGGTTCAGAATGCTCTTTGATTGTAGGTGAACTATAAATCCCAGTAACTACAACTCCCAAATGTCAAGGTCTATTTCCCCCTAACTCTACCAGTGATCAGCTTTGGGCATATGAAGTATTTGTGCCAAGTTTGGCCCAGATCCATCATTGTGCCAAGTTTGGCCCAGCATCCACAGTGCTCTCTGGATGTAGGTGAACTACAACTCCCAAACTCAAGGTCAAAGCTCATCTATTTTTCCAGTATTTTTCATTGGTCATGTGAGTTCTGTATGCCAAGTTTGATTCATCTCCATCATTGGTGGAGTTCAGAATTCGCTTTGATTGTAGGTGAACTATAAATCCCAGCAACTACAACTCCAAAATGACAATATCAATCCCCCCCCCCCGAACCCCACCAGTATTCAAATTTGGGCGTATTGGGTATTTGTGCCAAATTTGGTCCAGTGAATGAAAATACATCCTGCATATCAGATATTTACATTACGATTCATAACAGGAGCTAAACGACAGTTATGAAGTAGCAACGAAAATAATGTTATGATTGGGGGTCACCACAATACGAGGAATTGTATTAAGGGGTTGCGGCATTAGGAAGGTTGAGAACCACTGTTCTAAGTATTATTTCTGCATTTGATTTATTAAAATATTCCCATCCAAACCCAAGTAACGAAGGTGGAGGCATTACTTTTCATTCAACCCTTGTAGGAAGCTAGAGAAGCTTCAGGTCTTCCCGCATGGGAAGCTTCAGGAACGTTCAGGTCCTCCTGCATGTATTTATGGCCAACTTCTGGTGGAAATTGACCATGCATTTAAGACGTGCCATTTCTGCAACACTTTGCAAAAGCTGACCCAATGCAGGAAAGGAGATAAGTCAGTTGGTAAAGAAGCTTATGGTGAGATGCCTTCTGAAATGATGGATGTCCCTGTGCTTGTCTCTTTTGCCCTCAAGGAACGTTGAATGTTTACCTGCGGTTGAAAAGTCAGACCACCCTCGAAAGTCCTTTCTGGTCTTCGAGCGGCAACAAAGGACAGGGATGGCTCCAGGCCCGCGTCAATATACACCCCAACACTTCATTCCAGGTAAGAGCAACGGGCGCTGGAGAATTAATGCACTTTGAGAACTGCCTTGGCTCAATGCTGCAGAATCCTGGGAGTCATAGTTTGACCAGGTACCAGCACTCTTGGGCAGAAAAGACAGGAAAGATCTTGTAAAACTGCATGTTCCATATTACTGCACCACAGCAATCAACGTGGGATCAAATGTCATTCATTATATAGCAGACATGGGCAAACTTTAGCCCTCCAGGTGTTTTGGACTGCAACTCCCACCATTGGTGGAAGTTGCAGTCCAAAACACCTGGAGGGCTGAAGTTTGCCCATGCCTGTTTTGTAATATAGTTACACCCAAAGCATTATCTCTACCCACGGGATGTTTTTAAACTGCTTTTAGGCATTTTTAAAAGGCATTCCAATGAATTATCTTAGTCTAGTTTAAATTGGTTTACATGGTTATCTTAGTCCAGTTTAAATTGGTTTGCATTCATTCATTACCTAAAGAGCCCATGTTTGCTTGAATGTTATCCAGAAATATGAGGTGGGGGGTGGTAAAAAATATAAGACAGACAGGTTGGAGAAAAAGAGACAGAGCGAATAACTAGACAGACAAACTGATTCAAAACATGATGGATGAATGGATGGATGGATGGATGGAAAGATAGGGACAGAGAAAGAGGCAGGCAACGCTAGCTAGCTAGATAGGCAGACAGACAGGCAGAAAGACAGAGATGTAAAGATAGATAGTTGATATAGATAGATAGATCTATCGATCAATAGACAGACAGACATGAATAGATACATAGATAGACTGTCATAGATCATGACTTCGCTAGATCTAGACACTATGCTCCTCTTGATGCAGGCCAAAATCCCATTGGCTTTTTTTGCCGCCACATCACATTCCTGGCTCATGTTTAACTTGTTGTCCACGAGGACTCCAAGATCTTTTTCACACGTACTGCTCTCGAGCCAGGCATCGTCCCCCATTTTGTATCTTTGCATTTCGTTTTTCCTGCCAAAGTGGAGTATCTTGCATTTGTCCCTGTTGAACTTCATTTTGTTAGTTTTGGCCATTCATCTCTCTATAGCAATATTTATTTATTTATTTATTTATTTATTTATTTAATACACTTGTATACCGCTAATATCTCAGCCTGGATCGGCGACTCATTGCGGTTTACAGCAATTAAAAACAATCTCCAATTTAAAAACATATACACATACAGTACAGATTATTGGGCCACCAATAATAATCCCATATATCTCGAATTAAAATCATAATCCAGAATTCGTTGTCCATATTTCCTGTCCTTAGTCATCAAAATTCGATTGCCACAGATTAGCCGAATGCTTGTTTAAACAACCATGTTTTCAATCTCTTCCTAAACACCATCAGCGAAGAGGCTGATCGTACCTCTATAGGGAGGGTGTTCCAAAGCCGGGGGGCCACCACAGAGAAGGCCCTGTCTCTCGTTCCCGCCAGCCGCACTTCTGAAGCTGGAGGGATAGAGAGCAGGGACTCTCCAGAAGATCTTAGGGTCCTGGTGGGCTGATAGGCTGAGATACGTTCGGATAGATAAGTTGGGCCAGAACCGTTTAGGGCTTTAAAGGCCAACGCCAGCACTTTGAATTGAGCCCGGTAGCATATCGGCAGCCAGTGGAGCTGGTGCAGCAGAGGAGTTGTGCTCCCTGCGCCCCGCTCCTGTTAGTATCATGGCTGCCGCCCGTTGGACTAATTGGAGCTTCCGGGCTGTCTTCAAAGGCAACCCCACGTAGAGAGCGTTGCAGTAGTCAACGGGATGTAACCAGAGCGTGGACTACCGTGGCCAAGTCAGACTTCCCAAGGTACGGGCGCAGCTGGCGCACAAGTTTTAACTGTGCGAATGCTCCCCTGGTCACCGCCGAAACCTGGGGTTCCAGGCTCAGCGATGAGTCCAGGATCACACCCAAGCTGCGAACCTGCGTCTTCAGGGGGAGTGCGACCCCATCCAACACAGGCTGTAACCCTATACCCTGTTCGGCCTTTCGACTAACCAGGAGTACCTCTGTCTTGTCTGGATTCAATTTCAATTTGTTCGCCCCCATCCAGACCGTCACAGCGGCCAAGCACCGGTTCAGGACCTCGACAGCCTCCTTAGTAGCAGGTGGGAAGGAGTGACAGAGTTGGACATCATCATCTGTCAAGATCGTTTTGAATCCTGCTCCTGTCCTCTGGAGTATATAATTAACTGAATAATTGCAACCTTGGGACGTCATCACACTAGAGAATGAATCCCCCTTAAATCCAGTTGCTGTGTCTTGCAGAATTTTGGGGTTTGTAGTTTAGGAAGGAGCCTTTAACAGCCTTCCTGGACTACAAACCCCAGAATGCTGAGGGAGGCAGAAATGGTTCCACATTTCCATTGTCAACACAGCTCTTGCATACACATGGAACACGAGGCAAAGTTTGTGCGGTTCAGACTGGAGCGAGTCGGGTTTGACAGTTTGCATTTCAGTCTTTGAGGAACACGGATGATACCGAGGAACCGGTTGTTAACATCTCCTGACTTCTGAGTCGAGGGCCTCCCTGGGGGAAGAAAAGCACTTTGTGAAGCACTGACTCCTTCTCCTTGACAGTTCCTCCCAAGCATCTGCCTTCGCTGCTCCTCCCAGGGGGGATTTCAGGATTTCAAACCTCAAAGCAATTGTTTCCTTCTCCTTCGTTTTGATGGGCTGCAGAGCTGCACTGTTTCCAGAATGCAGCTTTGCGCCACTTTAACTCCCAGGGATCAATGCTCTGGAATCATGGGAGTTGTCATCACCTTTGTCAGGAGTTCACCCTGGACATTATTCCACAGGTATATATACACTCCACTGGCCTCACTGCCAGCAGAACATCTGCAGATGCCATTAGCGACAGGTGAAATGTCAGAAGAGAATGCTGCTGGAACTTGGTCATATAGTTCCATATACACACACACACTCTTCACTTGCCTCACTGCCAGCAGACCTCTGAGGATGCCATTAGCCACAGATGCAGACCAAAAATCAGGAGAAAATGCTACTGGAACATGGCCAGACAGCCCGAAAAACTCACAGCAACGCAGTTACTTTACTCTCAGCTCAAGAATAGAAAATGGAATGTTGGTGGGACAGGAAAAGAGATTGAAAGATGGGCTCAAAGCCAACCTTAAAAATTCTGGTATTGATACTGAGAACTGGGAAGCCCTGGCCCTTCAGCGCTCCAAGTGGAGGTCAGCTGTGACCAGCAGTGCTGCAGAATTTGAAGAGGCACGAATGGAGAGAGAAAGAGAGATGCATGCCAAGAGGAAGGCGCATCAAGCCAACTCTGACCAGGTGTTTATGCCAGAGTTTTTAAGCTTGGCTTTAAGTCCATCTTTACATCTCTTTTCCTGCCCATCAACATCCCGTTTTCTATTCTTGAGCTGAGAGTAAAGTAACTGTGTTGCTGTGAGTTTTTTGGGCTGTCTGACTATGTTCTGGTAGCATTTTCTCCTGATTTTTGTTCTGCATCTGTGGCTAATGGCAGTCTGCTGGCAGTGAGGCAAGTGAGGTGTGTGTATGTGTGTGTGTATGGAGCTTTATGACAATTTTCCTGCAGCATTCTCATCTGATGTTTCACCTGCATCTGTGGCTAATGGCAGTCTGCTGGTAGTGAGGCAAAGTGAGAGGTGTGTATGTGTGTGTGTGTGTATGGAGCTTTATGACAATTTTCCTGCAGCATTCTCATCTGATGTTTCACCTGCATCTGTGGCTAATGGCAGTCTGCTGGTAGTGATGAGATGGATAATGTTTTTAATTAGGAGACACAAATGGCTTATGTTTTTATTACTTTTGTTTGGTTTTATACTATGTATTAATTGTTTTATGATGTTCTTGGGCATCGAATCGTTGCCTCTGTAAACCGCCCTGAGTCACCTGAGGACTGAGAAGGGTGGTATACAAATAAAGTTAATAATAAATAATAATAAATATATCAACCTGTGGAATAATGTCCAGGGTGGAAGAACTCTTGACTGTCTAAAGCAAGTGTGAATGTTGCAATTAGCAAGCTTGAATGGTTGAAAATAGCAAAGTGGAATATGTTGCTGCCCCTAGGAGTCCAGTGGAGTCTCCTTCCTTGAGGCAAAGATGGGATGGCCATCTGTCAGGAGGGCTTGGATTGTGTCTTCCAGAGTGGAAAAAAAAGAGTTGAATGGGATATCCCTTGTGGCCTCTTCCAGAACTAGAATTTGGTGGTTCTCTGCCAAAAATGATTCATAGAGCCACTTCCAAACAAAGGATTCCCTCAGACAGCAATCAGCCAGGCTTTGAAGCTGCAAGGCTTTTCAATGCTAATCAAGGTGGCCAATGGCAGCATTCACACTTGCCAGAAACAGACAAGAGTTCTTTCTCCCACCCTGCACATCATTCCACAGATACACAAACTCCACTTGCCTAGTTTCCAGCAGACCTCACAACCTCTGAGGATACCTCCCATAGATGTGGGTGAAACGTCAGGAGAGAATGCTTCTGGAGCATGGCCAGACAGCCTGGAAAACTCACTCCCTCTGAGATGCTTGCCATAGATGCAGCGAAAGGTCAGGAGAAATGCCTCTAGAACATGGCCATATAGCCCAAAAAAACCCACAAGAACTTAGACCTCACAACCTCCCATAGATGTGGGTGAAACGTCAGGAGAGAATGCTTCTGGATCATGGCCAGACAGCCTGGAAACCCCACAGCAACCCAGACCCATAGAACTTTATTGCAACCTGTCAGTTTTCATTCACTCCTGTGTTTATTTTTGAAGTTCGCCTGTTCCGCTTAGGCTACAAACAGTCCTAATGGGAGCACGCGTGATATTTGTACTGGTGTGTGTTTTGCTTTTAAACGCTGCCAAATGACAGGTAAATATTGACACCGTTCCATGCCTGGAGCGTGTTTGGAGAAAGGAGTGAGCACAATCCCACTTCAGAGGGTCTTGTCTAAAGATGCATCTCTCCCAAGCTAACAGGCACCAGCTGAGTTCAAACATTTGCCGTGATCCGTCAGCTTTACTTCAATGCCTCCATCTCTTACTTTGGTCTGCTGGTAAACAGGATCTTTTCCCCTCCGTACACTTACATTGCGGGTTCTGCATCAATACTAGGCTTCCTCTCGCCAAGCAAAGCATTTCTTTTGACTCTAAAAGGCTTTTAATGTCTTCTTGAACATATGTAAATGATGGATAGTCCTTTGCCCACATGGATCAGGTGGCTTAGCATCATATTTTGGGCACTGGATGTCAGCCATATGGAAACTATCAAGGTATCTCCCTTCTAACCTCTGCCAGGAAAATCCTCGCAATTCTGATCTGGCCACGGTGGTCCACGCTCTTACTTACTTAGGCGATCCCTCATTGGACATTTAGGATAGTCTTCCAGGATCGGTATTCTAGTGGATCCATAGGTGGCTGTGCAGCCCTATTCTTGACCTGCATCTTCTCCCACAGTGAGGGCTTTGGTTTCCAGGTGGAAGGCGGTCTTGGTCGGGATTGGCTTGACGCGCCTTCCTCCTGGCACGTTTCTCTCTTTCGCCCTCCATTCGTGCCTCTTCAAATTCTGCAGCACTGCTGGTCACAGCTGACGTCCAACTGGAGCACTCAAGGGCCAGGGCTTCTCAGTTCTCAGTGTCTATGCCAGAGTTCTTAAGGTTGGCTTTGAGCCCATCTTTCAATCTCTTTTCCTGCCCACCAACATTCCGTTTTCCATTCTTGAGTTCGGAGTAGACGGTGGTCGGGCATTGGGAGACGGTGGTCGGGCATCTGGACAACGTGGCTGGTCCAGTGGAGTTGATGGTGGAGAGCCATTGCTTCAATGCTGGTGGTCTTTGCTTCTTCCAGCACACTGACGTTTGTCCGCTTGTCTTCCCAAGAGATTTGCAGGATTTTCTGGAGGCAGCGCTGATGAAATCCCGAATAGAATACTGCAATGTGCTCTACATGGGGCTGCCTTTGAAGATGGTTTGGAAACTTCAAGTAGTTCAACGGGCGGCAACCAGATAGCTAACTGGGGCAGCATACCACCCCGCTGCTATGCCAGCTCCACTGGCTGCCGGTCCATCTCCGAGCCCAATTCAAAGTGCTGGTTTTGACCTATAAAGCTCTATACGGTTCTGGCCCAGCTTACTTGTCCGAACGCACCCACCCCTACATCCCACCTTGTAATCTAAGATCATCCGGGGAGGCCCTGCTCTTGCTCCCGTCAACAGCACAGATGCACCTAGCGGGGACGAGAGACAGGACCTTCTCGGCTGCCCCACCCACCCCCCCACCCCACCCCCCACCCCCCGGCCTATGGAACACACTCCCAAATGAGGTAAGATCTGCTCCCTCCCTCAAAATCGAACTGCAAAGGCTTTGGCATAAACCGGTACAGGTGGTCCCAGTGGTCATTGGCGCACTGGGTGCCATGCCAAAAGATCTCAGCTGCCATTTGGAAACAATAAACATGGACAAAATCACAATCTATCAACGGTACAGGTGGTCCCAGTGGTCATTGGCGCACTGGGTGCCATGCCAAAAGATCTCAGCTGCCATTTGGAAACAATAAACATGGACAAAATCACAATCTGTCAACGGTACAGGTGGTCCCAGTGGTCATTGGCGCACTGGGTGCCGTGCCAAAAGATCTCAGCTGCCATTTGGAAACAATAAACATGGACAAAATCACAATCTATCAACGGTACAGGTGGTCCCAATGGTCATTGGCGCACTGGGTGCCGTGCCAAAAGATCTCAGCTGCCATTTGGAAACAATAAACATGGACAAAATCACAATCTATCAACTGCAAAAGGCCACCTGACTTGGATCTGCATGCATCATTCAAAAATACATCACACGTTCCTAGACGCTTGGGAAATGTTCGACTTGTGATTTTGTGATACGAAATCCAGCATAGAGATCTCATTTGCTGTGACATACTGTGGTTTTGTGTCAGTAAAATAATATAATTTTATTTTAATACCCTGCTGCCATTTTCCCAGAGGGACTTGGGGTGGCTTACAAGGGTACAAGCCCAAAAAGACAGATTAATAAAACACACAATAAAATAAGACAAAATAAAATCAACCGCAACATCAGAGAAACATTACAATCACATTACACATTTTAAAAACAGTATCATGGCTGAAAGAATAAGTGTTGAATGCGGAGGGATCAGGGAATGTACAAGATGCGCTTCAAATCCAGATCAGGGAAAGTGCAAAGTGTGCTTCAAATCAAATTAAGGTCTCAGCTGGGAGGATAGTGTCCTTAGGCATTTACAATAATAGGGTTACAGATGGGAGGGTCAACGAAAGTGAAAAGAACTATGGCGAGATCCAATCCAATTCTCTGGTGGAACTGCCTAATCAAATGCACAGTGGAACATTCAAGTCTACGTAGGGACCACCAAACGCAGCCTTGCCCAAACACGAATCAAGGAACATGAAAGGCACTGCAGACTCCTTCAACCAGAGAAGTCAGCCATAGCAGAGCACCTGATGAACCAGCCTGGACACAGCATATTATTTGAGAACACAGAAATGCTGGACCACACCAACAACCACCATGTCAGACTACACAGAGAAGCCATTGAAATCCACAAGAAGCATGTGGACAATTTCAACAGAAAGGAGGAAACCATGAAAATGAACAAAATCTGGCTACCAGTATTTAAAAAACTCTAAAATTACAACAGCAAAACAGCAGAGAGGAAACAACCAGGCACATCTTAACACCTCTCAACAAAACATTTTCTCAGGCTCAGCCAGGCCTTCAAATGCTAATGAAGGTGGTCAGTTGAAACATTCACACCTAGCTCCAGCAGACAAGAGTCCTTTGCCCCACCCCAGCCATTCCACAGATATATAAACCCACTGTCCTATTTCCAACAGACCTCACTACCTCTGAGGATGCTTGCCATAGATGCAGGCGAAACGTTAGGAAAAAATGCCTCTAGAACATGGCCCTATAGCCCGAAAAACCCCCAAGAACCTAATTCAGGTTTTTAATTCCTTGTGGAAAGTGGAAAGCATAGGGGCCGATCTTATCTCTTTGGGTGGCGAGTTCCAGAGCCAAGTTCCACCACTGAGAAGGCCCTCTCTCTCGTTCCCACCACATTTGTTTGAGACTGCGGCAGAAGCAAGAGCAGACTCCCCAGATGATCTTAACGTGCTGGTTCATAGGGGAAAATGCAATCTCGAAGATAGGCAAGCCCTGAACCATTTAGGGCTTTGTAGATAACCCTCCCCTCTCTGGAGATGCTTCTTTACAGCCTTCTAGCTAGTACAGCCACCGTTGCTGCACAGTCTGAGGCATGTATTGTTGCAACTCAGGGTAGTTTTCACCTTGCTCAAGACACCAGCACACACCAAGGCTGTAGTTTTGTAGTTTATTGAGAAAAAGCAAAATCAAAACAGAGAAATAAAGATGCAATAGTTCAATAGGCAAATCAGAGTCTTAAATGCAAAGGCAAGGTTCCCAAGATCCACAGGCAAAAAACATGAAGCATAATCCCTTAGCAATGTTCAAACAAGAGTCCATGGCAAACAGGTAAAATCAGGATCAGAATCCCAGTCTCCAAAAAGCCAAGAGCGTTTCGTAAAAGCCGAGGCTATTCCACAGAAGTTAACAGGTAAGAAGTAACATTGGACTGACAAGAAATGCCTGTCAGCTACATCATTAAATAACCCCCCTGAACATGAAAGCATTGCGTTGACCTTTGGCTTCCCTCTTGCTAGCAAGGCGTGTGCTTCTCCAAACCCTTAATTGCAAACGGTCATTAATTTACTATTATCTTCAAATTCCTTATCTTGGCCCAGCTGGGCCGGATCACTCTGGGAACCGAAAGGAGTCTTCAGCTGCATTTGTGGGATTGCACTGTCTCTATCTAAAGGCACATTCCTTTCCCCGGGGAACAGGCTTGCTGTTTCTTCTTCAGAAGGCACACTATCAGCCCCGTCTGGAGCATGTACGGGAATCTGAAACCCATCAGTCTCCTCGTCATCCTGCAGAAAATCAGGCTCAGAAGCCCCAGGCCCAGAAGGGCCAAACAGTTTCAGACTCAGACTCAGACTGAGCCACAACATGTATCTTCTTAAGCAACTCCCAAATGGCATGTGCAGTGGGCAAACTGCAGACGTGGGCCAACTGCTCATCATCCACCCCAAGAATAAGGGATGCCTTGGCCTTCTCCTGTGCTCTCTGCTCCTCTGCTGTTGGTTGTGTTGGTGGATTCACAGCACAATCCCACAGAGATTCCCTCCTAGGGTACCTCTTCATATGAGCCTTCCATGTGGAGTAATTACTGCCATTCAACCTGACAATTGGGAATGCTACCAAATTCAGTCCTGGATCCATCTTCCAGAGTTTAATCCCACAATAATAATAATAATAATAATAATAATAATTTATTTATATACTGCTCCATCTCCCCAAGGGGACTCAGAGCGGTTCCCAGGTAACATCACAAAACATACAAAGTAAAAAACAACATAACCATAAGATTAACAAAACAAAATCTTATATAAATAAAAATGTAATGTTCGTTTGTGGGATTAACAGAACTCAAAAACAACTGGATGAATTGACACCAAATTTGGACACAAGACACCGAACAACCCAATGTATGTCCTTCACTCAAAAAAAATTATTTTGTCATTTGGGAGTTGTAGTTTCTGGGATTTAAAGTTCACCTACAATCAAAGAGCATTCTGAACCCCATGGCGAGTTCCAGAGCCAAGTTCCACCACTGAGAAGGCCCTCTCTCTCGTTCCCACCACATTTGTTTGAGACTGCGGCAGAAGCAAGAGCAGACTCCCCAGATGATCTTAACGTGCTGGTTCATAGGGGAAAATGCAATCTCGAAGATAGGCAAGCCCTGAACCATTTAGGGCTTTGTAGATAACCCTCCCCTCTCTGGAGATGCTTCTTTACAGCCTTCTAGCTAGTACAGCCACCGTTGCTGCACAGTCTGAGCAGCAGCTGTCACAACTCAGGATAGATTCACCTTGTCCAAGACACCACCACACACCAAGGCTGTAGGTTTTGTAGTTTATTGAGAAAAAAGCAAAATCAAAACAGAGAAATAAAGAAGTAAAGTTCAATGAGCAATACAGAGTCTTAAATGTAAAGGCAAGTTCCCAAGATCCAAAGGCAAATAACATGAAGCATAATTCCTTAGCAATGGTCAAACAAGAGTCCATGGCAAACAGGTAAAATCAGGATCAGAATCCCAGTCTCCAAAAAGCCAGGAGCGTTTCGCAAAGCCGAGGCTATTCCACAGAAGTTAACAGGTAAGAAGTAACATTGGACTGACAAGAAATGCCTGTCAGCTACATCATTAAATAACCCTCCTGAACATGAAAGCATTGCGTTGACCTTTGGCTTCCCTCTTGCTAGCAAGGCGTGTGCTTCTCCAAACCCTTAATTGCAAACGGTCATTAATTTACTATTATCTTCAAACTCCTTATCTCAGCCCAGCTGGGCCGGATCACTCTGGGAACCGAAAGGAGTCTCCAGCTGCACTTGTGGGATTGCACTGTCTCTATCTAAAGGCACATTCCTTTCCCCGGGGAACAGGCTTGCTGTTTCTTCTTCAGAAGGCACACTATCAGCCCCGTCTGGAGCATGTACAGGAATCTGCAACCCATCAGCCTCCTCATCCTGCAGAAAATCATGCTCAGGCTCAGAAGACCCAGGCCCAGAAGGGCCAAACAGTTCAGTTTCAGACTCAGACTCAGATTGAGCCACAATAGCAATCTTCTTAAGCAACTCCCAAATGGCATGTGCAGTGGGCAAACTGCAGACGTGGGCCAACTGCTCATCATCCACCCCAAGAATAAGGGATGCCTTGGCCTTCTCCTGTGCTCTCTGCTCCTCTGCTGTTGGTTGTTGTGGTGGTGGGTTCACAATACAATCCCACAGAGATTCCCTCCTTAAGTAACTCTCCATACGAACCTTCCATATGGAGTAATTCCTGCCATTCAACCTGGCAATAGGGAATGCTGCAATATTCACTCCTGGATCCATCTTCCAGAGTTTAATCCCACAATAATAATAATAATAATAATAATAATAATAATAATAATAATAATTTATTTATATACTGCTCCATCTCCCCAAGGGGACTCAGAGCGGTTCCCAGGTAACATCACAAAACATACAAAGTAAAAAACAACATAACCATAAGATTAACAAAACAAAATATAAGCATAAAAAATGTAATGTTCATTTGTGGGATTAACAGAACTCAAAAACCACTGTACGAATTGACACCAAATTTGGACACAAGACACCGAACAACCCAATGTATGTCCTTCACTCAAAAAATTGATTTTGTCATTTGGGAGTTGTAGTTGCTGGGATTTATAGTTCACCTACAATCAAAGAGCATTCTGAACTCCACCAAGGATGGAATTGAACCAAACTTGGCACACAATTCTCCCATGACCAACAGAAAATACTGGAAGGGTTTGGTGGGCAGTGTCCTTTGGTTTTGGAGTTGTAGTTCACCTACATCCAGAGATCACTGTGGATTCAAACAATGATGGATCTGGACCAAACTCTACACGAATACTCAATATGCCCAAATGTGATCATACTGGTGGAGTTTGGGGAAAATAGGATATTGACATTTGGGAGTTGTAGCTGGGATTTTTAGTTCACCTACAATCACAGAGCATTCTGAACCCCACCAATGATAGACTTGGGCCAAACCTCCCAAACAGAACCCCCATGTGGGTCACAGCAACACGTGGCAGGGGACGACTAGTATAAGCATAAAAATTGTTACCATAACACACATATATTAAAAGTAATCCTGCCTGTTCAAGGCAATTTAAAAATTAAAAGGCTGGGCCAAGATTTGTGCAAGCCCAAAAATTCTAGGGGGCCTGGGAATTAAGTGCAATGCTATGGCAGGCAACAATAATATTAGGTACGGGTCTGTGGCTGTTCATTCCGGGGCTGATTAGAGGAAATGATCTGGGTAATTGGTAGGAAGAATAAGGCTGTATTCGACAATGTGTGGGGCTGAGTTAGAACTGGTCATTTTCAAAGGCTTGTTGAAACCACCAGATCTTCAAGCTCTTACGAAAGGAGGGGCCTGTCTTATTTCACTTGGAAGGGCATTCCAGAGGCGGAGGGCCACCACTGAGAAGGCCCTCTCTCTCATCCCCACCAACCGTGCTTGAGAAGGTAGTGGAACAGAGAGGAGGGCCTCCCCAGAAGATCTTAGCGCTCGTGCCGGTTCATAGAAGGAGATGCGATTGTGGAGATAGGTGTAAAGTAAAGTCCAAAAAATAAATTTCCTCAATTATGTTCTTTGCAAAAATAGGACTAGACTGGGATATGCTGGGCCCATAACCTGTCGCGGTCAAGCAGATTTCACTCCTGGATCCATCAGGTCCAATGCAGAAGACATAATAACATTGCACCCAGGCAAGAGGAAAAAGAATAGAAAAGCTTTACTCTTATTAGCAGAGTTCAAACATAAAACGTGCAATTTTGCAAACAAAAATGAACAGTGCAACAAACTTACATAGTCCTTGTAGGCAATACAGAATGAGACTTCTTCTTCTTCTTCATCCAAATGAGAGAGCAGTAGAAATGGTTGAGCAAAATACCTGAGCAAAGGCTCCTCAGAGCAAAAGCTGAACTGTATTCTAAAATCCATACAGTTATACCCCACCGGATGTGGTCCAGTTGTTGACCTACATTAGCAGCTGCACATAATAATCTACAGTATAAGGTTTTCTTTAACAAACAAACACACACACACACACACACACTTGATCCTGTTACAACTTACTGTAACAACCTGCATCTTGAACTGGGACTGGAAACTTACTATTAGCCAATGGAGTTGTTTAAACAGGATGTGGTTGCTCTGGATGCGGTTTGTGTGTCCTCGCCACCCCCCCCTTTTCTTATTTCCAAACACGAAACACATTTAGGGACACGAAGGCACCGAACAAATAAAGCAAAATAAATGTCAGCACAGCTGGGACTTTAAATTACTCTCTTTTTCCTCCAAAGCCGTTCCTCCTCCAACCAAACTTTATTTTGCATTTAAGAGCCTAAATGGGAAGGGACATAAACCTCCCAGTTAATTTTAAGGGGAATGAATCAGACTGAATCTTTTCCTGCAGTAAATGTGATTGCTCCAACACAGGAATTAAAGCTGTTTTATAGGTTAATTCATACACTGAAGTGCACCCTAGATTTATTTTATGCCTTCCCGGCCCACATATCATCCGCCCAGGGTTTCTCATCTGGAGAGGGGATTATCGATGCTTTACCGCAATCCCCGATTCAGAATGGCTCCAAAAGACAGGGATAAATTCTAGCAAGAGAGTCTCCTCTGAAAGAACTATTTTAAGACTTCTGGGGGGCTGTCGGTGTGCTGCTTGGTACAAAAATGACGTCTCCGGTCCAGCAGTCTTGCTCTCGTCCTGAACACGAGGAAGAAATGCTTCACCTGAAACAATTCAAGGAGGAGATGCAGAAGCTGGAAGGTGTCCAGAGAAGGATATCTGCCTTGCAGGATGAATCCAGTTGGACACCACTCGAACTCAATGCTGTGGTGTCATAGGAAGTGTAGTTTGGCCAGGCACCAGTTGTGCTGGTACGTCTGTACCAGGAGCTCCAACTTTATTTTCTTTCTATTAAGTGTTTGCATGCAGGGATTCTGCAAAAAGGTGGCTTCCTTTGGTTTGCAGTCATAGGGCAAGCCACTTGTCTATCATTGTTAAGTTTGGATCCGCCCCTTCTCCCAAGGAGATGGGAAGGGAAAAGGGAGCCATTTTTAGTTAGTCTTAGTGAGGAAAACTAAGTTAGAGGACGTGGACAAGATATAGAATGGGGGATGCCTGGCTTGAGAGCAGGACGTGTGAAAAAGATCTTGGAGTCCTCGTGGACAACAAGTTAAACATGAGCCAGGAATGTGATTAGGCGGCAAAAAAAAAGCCAATGGGATTTTGGCCTGCATCAAGAGGAGCTTAGTGTCTAGATCTACGGAAGTAATGCTCCCCATGCTCTATTCTGCCTTGGTTAGACCACGACTGGAATATTGTGTCCAATTCTGGGCACCACAATTCAAGAGAGATATTGACAAGCTGGAATGTGTCCAGAGGAGGGCGACTAAAATGATCAAGGGTCTGGAGAACAAGCCCTATGAGGAGCGGCTTAAGGAGCTGGGCATGTTTAGCCTGAAGAAGAGAAGGCTGAGAGGAGATATGATAGCCATGTATAAATATGTGAGAGGAAGCCACAGGGAGGAGGAGGGAGCAAGCTTATTTCTGCTTCCCTGGAGACTAGGACGCAATGGAACAATGGCTTCAAACTACAAGAGAGGAGATTCCATCTGAACATGAGGAAGAACTTCCTGACTGTGAGAGCCGTTCAGCAGTGGAACTCTCTTCCCCGGAGTGTGGTGGAGGCTCCTTCTTTGGAAGCTTTTAAACAGAGGCTGGATGGCCATCTGTCAGGGGTGATTTGAATGCAATATTCCTGCTTCTTGGCAGGGGGTTGGACTGGATGGCCCAGAGGTCGCTTCCAACTCTGTGAATCATACATCTCCCATGAATCCATGGTATTGAGCCATGGCAGTCAAACTGTGTTAATTCTAACCCCTTCTACACTGCCATATAAAACCCATATTATTTGCTTTGAAATTGATTATATGGCTGTGTAGACTCATTTATTTATTTATTTACTATATTTATTTATTTATTTATTTATTATACTACAATCTTAAGCACCTAGATGTTTCATAGGGAGAGATGCATTCGGACAGGTAAACTGGGCCAGAACCGTTTAGGTGCTTTTGATCGTCTGGAGAGGCCGTGCTCTCGGTCCCGCCCTCTTCACAGATGCAATTGGCAGGAACAAGAGACAGGGCCTTCTCAGTGGTGGCCCCTCGGCTATGGAACACCCTTGCAGAATAAGCAATACTTTTGAATAAGTAAACTCTTTTGACATGAACTTTCCTCTAGAGCAGTGGTTCCCAACCTGTGGGTCCCCAGGTGTTTTGGCCTACAACTCCCAGAAATCCCAGTCAGTTTACCAGCTGTTAGGATTTCTGGAAACTGAAGGCCAAAACATCTGGGGACCCACCAGTTCAGAACCTCTGCTCTAGAGCAGTGGTTCCCAGCCTTATGGTTGGGAACCATGGTTCTAGAGCTAATGAGCAATGGAATGTCTTTGCAGAATTAATATCACATTATCTGCAGTGTCTCAATGCAATGGAATTCTGGGATTGGTAGTTTTGTGATATCTTTGCCCTTCTCTGTTGTTGTTGTTGTTGTTCTCCTTCTCCTTCTCCTTCTCCTTCTCCTTCTCCTTCTCCTTCTCCTTCTCCTTCTCCTTCTCCTTCTCCTTCTTCTTCTTCTCCTTCTTCTTCTTCTTCTTCTGGCTGTGTAAGAAGGTGGCCTACTCAGCATTGTCACAATCAGGAATACAGGCAGTCATAGAATCATAGTTGGAAGAGACCTCGTGGGCCATCCAGTCCAACCCCCTGCCAAGAAGCAGGAAAATTGCATTCAAAGCACCCCTGACAGATGGCCATCCAGCCTCTGTTTAAAAGCTTCCAAAGAAGGAGCCTCCACCACACTCCGGGGCAGAGAGTTCCACTGCTGAACGGCTCTCACAGTCAGGAAGTTCTTCCTATGTTCAGATGGAATCTCCTTTCTTGTAGTTTGAAGCCATTGTTCCGCGTCCTAGTCTCCAGGGAAGCAGAAAACAAGCTTGCTCCCTCCTCCCTGTGGCTTCCTCTCACATATTTATACATGGCTATCATGTCTCCTCTCAGCCTTCTCTTCTTCAGGCTAAACATGCCCAGCTCCTTAAGCCGCTCCTCATAGGGCTTGTTCTCCAGACCCTTGTGCTTCATAAAAACATAGCTGCTGCAATGCTGCCACATGGGCTCTGTGTGTCAAGTTGACTTAGTCAACATTGTGACCCTTTTGGAGGCTATGCAAACTTCCACAATAGGAAGGAGATATGCCTGAGAAAGTGTACAATTACATGTCCCTATTGGGATGCCAGCCTCTGTGAGTGGGCTTTGAGCTGTTAACGCGCCTTGGAGCTGTTAGCTGGTGCAAATATAACCATATATAACACCCTATATCCAGAATTGGGTATTTCTAAACTGAGAACTGCTGTCCAGAGTTTTGCTGACATCAGTTACATTTCTGGGGCCAGTTCCAAATGGTGTTTATTCCCTTCCAAGCCTTGAATATAAGGGCTGTCATCACATGGATTATGGAAGATGGGCCACTTGCAGAAGTACACAAGTCTCTTCAAAGGAACTCAACTCCCCAAATACTTCCTCTGTCCTGTGGCCCACCAACGTGACCATTTTTGTGCTGGGAAAGTGTGGGAATCAGTAGCAAAGTGTGCATTGAGTTCCCAATATTTATTTATTTACCACACTTTTATCCCACTCTTTTCAGCCCGAAGGCGACTTAGTGCAGCGTACAGACTGGCATTAATTAATGCTGAACACACATAAATACATCATTTAAAACAAGTTAAATCACACAATAAAATCCATATAAAAACAATTTAAAACTATAAAAATCAATGATTTCCAGGTTTAAATCCATATCCATTTGCATCGTTAAGCTGTTCCATATCTGTTTACAATACTGAGTTTGTCTGGTTACAATGAGGTTCCAAAACCTTGCTCGAAAAGCCAGGTTTTTACCCTTTTCCTAAAAGTCAGGAGGGAAGGGCCGTTCTAATATCTCTAGGGAGGGAGTTCCACAGCTGAGGGGCCACCACTGAGAAGACCCTGTCTCTCGTCCCCACCAAGTGCACATGTGAGACAGGCGGGATTGAGATCGGGGCCTCCCCAGAAGATCATAAATTCTTGGAAGGTTTGTAAGGGGAGACACATTCGGATAGGTCAGTTGGACCAGAACCATTTAGGGCTTTATAGGCTAACGCCAGCACTTTGAATTGTGCCCAGTACCAAACTGGCAGCCAGTGGAGCTGGCACAACAGAGGAGTTGTATGCTCCCTGAGCGCCGCTGCCATTAGTAGCCTGGTTTATTTACAGCTTTTATATAGAGCCTTTATATTCTGCCCTTCTCCTCACCCCGCAGGGGACTCAGGGCGGATTACAGTGTACACATATATGGCAAACATTCAATGCCAATTTTTGACATACAAACATATACAGACATACGCAGAGGCTATTTGACTTTTTTTTCTGGCCGCCAGGGGAGCTGTCGCTTTCATCGTCCATCGTCCATCTGCGACACTGATGAAGCACTTCCACATTCCCCGCATGCTTCCCCGCTGGAATGCTTTGCTGGAGTCTTCTTTATGGCCTCATAAATCAGTTAATTTAGCCTCCCCACACTTTTAAGGTGGTACCTAATTTTCCTACTTGACAGATGCAACTGTCTTTCGGGTTGCAAAGGTCGACAACAGGCTACACACAATTGGTTGGAAACCCACTCCAACCCGGGCTGGCTTCGAACTCATTACCTTTGGTCAGAGTGATCTTAATGCAGCTCACACTCAGCCAGCTGCACCACAATCCCGGTGCACAATCCCACAATCCTGGTTGCTGCACACTAGACCATTTGAAGCTTCTGAACAGTCTTCAAAGGCAACCCCACGTAGAGTGTGTTGCAGTAATCTATATGGAATGTACCAGAGCATGGACTACTGTGGCCAAGTCAGACTACCCAAGGTATGGGCGCAGCTGTACACAAGCTTTAACTGTGCAAATGCTCCCCTGGTCACCGCCAAAACCTGGGGTTCCAGACTCTGCAATGAGTCCAGGATCACTCCCAAGCTTTGAACCTGTGTCTTCAGGGGGAGTGTGACCCCATTCAACACAGGTTGTAATCCTATGCCCTGTTCAGCCTTACAACTGACCAGGAGGACCTACAACTGACCAGGAGGGGGGACTCAGGGCGGCTTACAAAAAAGGCACAATTCGATGCCTATATCAAATATACATACATACATAAAAGCAATTACACAGTTAACAGGTTAAAAACATCAATACATAACACAGTAGTAAACAATCTCATGCTCAGTGTTCAGAGTTCCATAAATCCATTCCGTTCCGTCAATTCCTGCCCATCATCAAGGTCTTTTCTTTAGCTGCCAGACTGTCCAAAAGCCTGGTCCCACATCCAGGTCTTCATTTTTTTTTCTGAATGAAAAAAGGGAAGTCGCTGATCTAATCTCCCCAGGGAGTGAGTTCCACAGGTGAGGGGCCACCACCGAGAAGGCCCTGCTCCTCGTCCCTGCCAGCCTCACTTGTGATAGAGGCGGGGTCGAGAGCAGGGCCTCCCCAGAAGATCTTAAACTCCGAGGTGGGACGTAGAGGGAGATCCGTTCAGACAGATACACTGGGCCGGAACCGTATAGGGTTTTGTAGGTCAAAACCAGCACTTTGAATTGTGCTCTACATCTCGTGGTGCCATAGCGCAGTCTGTTTAGTGTCTTCCAAGTTGTGCATTTCACATTTGTTTGCAGATTTAGTTGCAGTGTTGCAGGTAACATATCTTCATGTAACTATGTGAGACCAACTCCTTGATGTAGGGGCTCACCTTGCGTGATATAGCGTGGGGTATAAATACTTTAATGCAACTATTAAAATGTATATTTCCCGTTCTATGCCATACGATCTCATAAGCAAGTTATGCTGTAGCTATTGATTTTTGCAGTATGCATTCATTTTAATAAGCAATGTGATACATGCGCTTCCTGAAGATGTGCTGACAACCTGTTGGAAAACAAATATATCCATAAAACTAATTGGGGAGGTTTCGCACTCTGTTACTGCAAAATATATGCAATGTCTTGCCTTCTTATTTTAGGGCTACGGTTAGCAAGAATTCAGCAATCAGAAAGAAGCAGACGTGGTTCTTTGTTTTGTGTATTTTAATATGTATTTTGTAGAAATATGTTTTAATATGTGTGTTTTGTAGAAGGTTTTTAGATGATTGTGTATGTTTTAGCGATGTTGTAATCCACCTTGAACCACAAGGAGAGGTGGGTAAGAAAATAATACTATGATAAGAATGATAGTAATCATAATAATGGATAATGGAGAAAGGCAGGGAGTTTCAGAAAAACATCTACTTCTGCTTCATTGACTATTCTAAAGCCTTTGACTGTGTGGATCATAATAAATTGTGGCAAGTTCTTGGTGGGATGGGCATCCCAAGCCACCTTGTCTCTCTCCTGAGGAATCTGTACAAGGACCAAGTAGCAACAGTCAGAACTGACCACGGAACAACAGACTGGTTCAAGATTGGGAAAGGCGCACGGCAAGGCTGCATACTCTCACCCAACCTTTTTAACTTGTATGCAGAACACATCATGCGATGTGCGGGGCTTGATGAATGCAAAGCTGGGGTGAAAATTGCTGGAAGAAACATTAACAACCTCAGATATGCAGATGACACCACTCTGATGGCCGAAAGCGAGGAGGAGCTGAGGAGCCTCCTAATCAAGGTGAAAGAAGAAAGCGCAAAAGCTGGGTTGCAGCTAAACATAAAAAAAAACCCAAGATTATGGCAACAAGAATGATTGACATCTGGAAAATAGAGGGAGAAAACGTGGAGGCCGTGACAGACTTTGTATTTCTAGGTGCAAAGATTACTGCAGATGCAGACTGTGGCCAGGAAATCAGAAGACGCTTCCTTCTTGGGAGGAGAGCCATGTCCAGTCTCGATAAAATAGTAAGAGTAGAGACATCAGACTGGCAACCAAGATCCATTGCCTAGTCCAAGCCATGGTCTTCCCTGTAGTCACCTACGGATGTGAGAGCTGGACCTTAGGGAAGGCTGAGCGAAGGAAGAGAGATGCTTTTGAGCTGTGGTGTTGGAGGAAAGTTCTGAGAGTGCCTTGGACTGCGAGAAGATCCAACCAGTCCATCCTCCAGGAAATAAAGCCCGACTGCTCACTGGAGGGAAAGATACTAGAGACAAAGTGGAAGTCCTTTGGCCACATCATGAGGAGACAGGAAAGCCTAGAGAAGGGAATGATGCTGGGGAAAGTGGAAGGCAAAAGGAAGAGGGGCCGACCAAGGGCAAGATGGATGGATGGCATCCTTGAAGTGACTGGACTGACCTTGAAGGAGCTGGGGGTGGTGACGGCCGACAGGGAGCTCTGGCGTAGGCTGGTCCATGAGGTCACGAAGAGTCGGAGACAACTGAACGAATGAACAACAACACAACAACAACAATCATAATAATCTATATAAATAAAAATGTAATCTTCGTTTGTAGGATTAACATCACTCAAAAACTACTGGACGAATTGCTGCCAAATTTGGCCACAAGACACCTACTAACCCAAGGTTAACCCATCACTAAAAAAATGGTATTGTCATATGGGAATTGTAGTTGCTGGAATTTATAGTTAACCTACAATCCAAGAGCATTCTGAGCTCCACCAATAATGGGATTGAACCAAACTTGACACACAGAACTCCCATGTCCAACAGAAAACACTAGAAGGGTTTGGTGGGCATTGACCTTGAATTCGGGAGTTGTAGTTCACCTACATCCAGAGAGCACTGTGGACTCAAACAATGATGGATCTGGACCAAACTTGGCGTGAATATTCCATATGTCCAAATATTAGCACAGGTGGAGTTTTTTCGGGCTATAGGGCCATGTTCTAGAGCAGGGGTAGGGAACCTTTGGCCCTCCAGCTGTGGTGGACTTCAACTCCCACAATTCCTTGAGGCTCGGCATTCGCCCCAAAGGCTTACCTTGGCCCAATGCCGAGCCTCAAGGAATTGTGGGAGTTGAAGTCCACCACAGCTGGAGGGCCAAAGGTTCCCTACCCCTGTTCTAGAGGCTTTTCTCCTGACGTTTCGCCTGCATCTATGGCAAGCATCCTCTGAGGATGCTTGCCATAGATGCAGGCGAAACATCAGGAGAAATGCCTCTAGAACATGGCCCTATAGCCCGAAAAAACCCACAAGAACCTAGTGATTCCAGCCATGAAAGCCTTCGACAAAACACAGGTGGAGTTTGGGGGAAATAGACCTTGACATTTGGGAGTTGTAGTTACTGGGATTTATAGTTCGGCTACAATCAAAGAGCATTCGGACCCACACCAACAAGAGAATTGGGCCAAACTTCCCACAGAGAACTTCTACAACCAACAGAAATACTGCCTTAAGGCCATCCAATCCAACTCCCTTCACCAGGGCAAGAAAACATAATCAAAGCCCTCCTGACAAAGAGCCATCCAGCCATAGATAGAGATAGATACTATAGATATGATTCACACACACAGAGATATAGTATCATAGATTTGAAAGGGACCCCTAAAGAAGGACAATGATATGTTGCATGTTCCAGAGTGGGCAAACCACATCAACACTGACAAAGAAACAACAAGAAATACTGTTTACCCACAACCATAAATAAATTACATATATTAGAAACCAACACTTTCTCATTACTTTATTTTCCAGATGGGGCCACAGCAACGCGTGGCAGGGGATGGCTAATAATAATAATAATAATAATAATAATAATAATAATAATAATAATAATATATTGGTGCAATGCACAGTTAGTTTTGCAGGTAATCCCCTGAACTTTTAGTTTCCAGGTTCATCTCATTTCCTTCCTTCCCAGGTTATTTTCGAAGGGATCCGTGGCCGTGGCATCGAAGGAGACATAGCCGTCGATGACATATCCATCGTGGAAGGAGAATGCACGAAATCGGAATCTCCGGACAATCGTAAGTGAGACCCTTCCGGGATAATGCCATTCCCTTTGCAGTCGTGTGTGGGCCGTGCTTCACCCCCAAGGCTCTTGCGCGGCATGAGCGTAGACCTCTTCACTGTGGCACAAGAGTCCTGAGGAACTTTGCACGAATGAATCACAAAGAAGTACCTGAATGCCCTGGTAAACACCATTCGTGAAACACAAATATCAGCAGATTCAGAAAGCTTTACTCTGGAAGTAAGTGTTGACCACAGCACACAATAGTTGCCAGAACCGAAAGCTATTCAGTTACATGATACAGTTGTCCCTCCAAGGCTGTTCATCATCTTTATCAATAACTTGGATGATGTAATAGAAGGTATGAAGGTCAAATTAGCAGGTGACCTCAAATTGGGAGGGAGAGCTCATACCCCAGAGGACAGAATCTGGATCGAAAATCACCTTTGCAGGCTAGAAAGACTAGCTGAGCAAAATCAACTTCAACAAGGAGGTACTAATCTTAGGCAATGGAAATGATTTAAGATGGATGACACTTGACTTCTAAGGATCTTGAAGTCTTAGAAGATCTCAAGCTGAAAATGGGTCCTCAGTGTGATGTGGCAGCTAAAAAGGCCAACACAATTCTAGGCTACATCAAGAAGAGTAGTCCTTTGTTGGACTCAACATGGTCCAGTGTGGAATTCATCATAGTCCAGTGTTGAACTCAACATAGTCCAGTGTTGGACTCAACATAGTCCAGTGTTGAACTCAACATAGTCCAGTGTTGAACTCAACATAGTCCAGTATTGGACTCAACATAGTCCAGTGTTGGACTCAACATAGTCCAGTGTTGGACTCAACATAGTCCAGTGTTGGACTCAACATAGTCCAGTGTTGGACTCAACATAGTCCAGTATTGGACTCAACATAGTCCAGTGTTGGACTCAACATAGTCCAGTGTTGGACTCAACATAGTCCAGTGTTGGACTCAACATAGTCCAGTGTTGGACTCAACATAGTCCAGTGTTGGACTCAACATAGTCCAGTGTTGAACTCAACATAGTCCAGTGTTGGACTCAACATAGTCCAGTATTGGACTCAACATAGTCCAGCATTGGACTCAACATAGTCCAGCGTTGGACTCAACATAGTCCAGTGTTGAATTCAACATAGTCCAGTGTTGGACTCAACATAGTCCAGTATTGGACTCAACATAGTCCAGTGTTGGACTCAACATAGTCCAGTGTTGAACTCAACATAGTCCAGTATTGGACTCAACATAGTCCAGTGTTGGACTCAACATAGTCCAGTGTTGGACTCAACATAGTCCAGTATTGGACTCAACATAGTCCAGTGTTGGACTCAACATAGTCCAGTGTTGGACTCAACATAGTCCAGTGTTGAACTCAACATAGTCCAGTATTGGACTCAACATAGTCCAGTGTTGGACTCAACATAGTCCAGTGTTGGACTCAACATAGTCCAGTGTTGAACTCAACATAGTCCAGTATTGGACTCAACATAGTCCAGTGTTGAACTCAACATAGTCCAGTATTGGAGTCAACATAGTCCAGTGTTGGACTCAACATAGTCCAGTGTTGGACTCAACATAGTCCAGTGTTGAACTCAACATAGTCCAGTATTGGACTCAACATAGTCCAGTGTTGAACTCAACATAGTCCAGTGTTGGACTCAACATAGTCCAGTATTGGACTCAACATAGTCCAGCGTTGGACTCAACATAGTCCAGTGTTGGACTCAACATAGTCCAGTGTTGAATTCAACATAGTCCAGTGTTGGACTCAACATAGTCCAGTATTGGACTCAACATAGTCCAGTGTTGGACTCAACATAGTCCAGTGTTGAACTCAACATAGTCCAGTGTTGGACTCAACATAGTCCAGTATTGGACTCAACATAGTCCAGTGTTGGACTCAACATAGTCCAGTGTTGGACTCAACATAGTCCAGTGTTGAACTCAACATAGTCCAGTGTTGCACTCAACATAGTCCAGTGTTGGACTCAACATAGTCCAGTATTGGACTCAACATAGTCCAATGTTGGACTCAACATAGTCCAGTGTTGGACTCAACATAGTCCAGTGTTGAACTCAACATAGTCCAGTATTGGACTCAACATAGTCCAGTGTTGGACTCAACATAGTCCAGTGTTGGACTCAACATAGTCCAGTGTTGGACTCAACATAGTCCAGTGTTGAACTCAACATAGTCCAGTGTTGGACTCAACATAGTCCAGTGTTGGACTCAACATAGTCCAGTATTGGACTCAACATAGTCCAGTGTTGGACTCAACATAGTCCCTTGTTGAATTCATCATAGTCCAGTGTTAAACTCACCATAGTCCAGTGTTAAACTGAACATAATCCAGTGTTGAACTCAACAGTGTTGAGCCCTAGCTTCTGCCAAACGTAGCAGTTCAAAAACATGCAATGGGAATAGGTACCACCTTGGCGGGAGGTAAAAGGCGCCCATGCAGCCATGGCAGCAAAACACAACCCGGAGGAGTCTAAGGACAAGAGCACCTCCCCATGGCCAGAGTTGAGCACTGCCTCCAGTGGCCAGAAATGGAAAGGGAAACCTTTGCCTTTGTCTGTGTATTGTATGTCATTGTTGTTCACCATATAAAAGGCATTGAATGTTTGCCTATATATGTGGATATTCTAATCTGCTCTGAGTCCCTTCGGGGAGACAGAGCAGAATATAAATAAAGTGTATTATTATTATTATTATTATTAATAATATTATTATTATTATTTGAAACACAACAAGATGAGTCCACAGCAGACACTCTGCTGTCTGTTGTATTGGATCACACGTCGGACACTTCCCAAGTGTCTATTATTATTAAAATAAAATGTGCAGATCCCAGTAAGGTGGCCTTTTGCAGCTGGCAGATGGTAATCTTGTCAGCGCCGATTGTGTTTAAGTGCAGGCCAAGGTCTTTAGGCACTCAGAGGCGGCCCTAGGTAATTTTCGACGGTAAGCAAACAGTACTTTGGTCCCCGTCCCCCCCCCCAACCAATCCTTGATATATATTTTCTGTTTGTCATATGCGAGTTGTAGTTACTGGGATGTATAGTTCACCTACAATCAAAGAGCATTCTGAACTCCACCAATTATGGAATTGAACCAAATATGGCCCATGAGGTCTCTTCCAACTCTTTGATTCTATGATTCTATGGCACACAGAACTCCCATATTTGGTTCAATTCCATCATTGGTGAAGTTCAGAATGCTCTTTGATTGTAGGTGAACTATACATCCCAGTAACTACAACTCGCATATGTCAAGGTCTATTTCCCCCCAAAAGCGCCTCAAGAGCGCCCCTGGGCAAAATCAACTATACTGCAAAGGCTTACTTTGTGTAATGGGTTGAGCCGCCCCTGTAGGCCCTGCACTCAGTGTGCCAATCACCACTGGGACCACCTTCACTAGTTTGTGCCAGAGTCTTTGCATTATTGTTATTATTATTATTATTAGTATTGGGTTGTTGTAGGTTTTTTGGGCTATATGGCCATGGTCTAGAAGCATTCTCTCCTGACGTTTCGCCTGCATCTATTGCAGGCATCCTCAGAGGTGCACAACCTCTGAGATTGCCTGTCATTGATGGAGGCAAAACATCAGGAGAGAATGCCTCTAGAATATGGCCATATAGCCCGAAAAACCTACAACAACCCAGTCATTCCAGCTATGAAAGCCTTCAACAATTATTATTATTATTATTATTATTATTATTATTATTATTATTATTATTTTCTAAACTGTATTTTTACTCCTATTGTGGGTCTCATATCAGGCTATTAATTAAATGAATAACCCCTGTAATGTCTAGACCTGACTCTCATACTGAATTGCAAAGCGCACCTGCCCAATGCGGAAGGTGACTGACTGCTCTTCCTCCTCCTTTTCCAGATATACCTTCGGGTGCAGGCAGGAGACTGCCCCATATACGGATTTTCCCCGTGTTCCTTCTCGTGTCTGTCTTAAGTCATCAGAGGTGACCTTCTTCCGGCAGAGGCTGCAACACAGACGTACCACGCACTGGCATGAAGAAAAGAGAACATTTCAAAAAAGAAACAAACAAAACAAAAACTACCAAAGATTCCTCCACGGACTGACTCAAATACGTTTTTTTAAAGAAGTAGAAGAAGAAGAAGATGAATCAATCCTAAAGTATATATATATATATTTCATATATATATATACCTATATATATGAAAAAGGAAGCATTGGGAGTTTTTAAAGATAAAACACATGAAACGAATCAGCGAAGGGGACTGTGGGCACCTCCGCGTGCCACGTGCCACATGCGGACGTGAAGGACAAAGACCTTCAGGTGCTTTCTCTTTTTTTGTGCGGTTAATTAGAGATGAACTATCGGGAAGGGGACAAAAAGAGACACACTCAACACGACACACACACACACCGGACACACACAAACACACACACACGGTCTCCGTTGGAAGAACTCTTGTCAAAAGAGCTGCCGAATTCCTCGTCAAAGCACAAGTCATGGCTTGTTTTGTTTCAAATGAATAGTTTGCTTGTTGCCATGGGATCCGAATGGCCTGCCGGAAGAGAGATTTCAGAAAGAGGGAAGAGGGGGAAAAGAGGGAGAGACGAGGAGGAGGAAGAGAGAGGGGAGTACATCCCTACGCCTCATTGCAAAACAGGGTACCAGTGGAATTGGGCGATTCCTTTTCGTTTTTTCGCATCGAGTCCAACCACGAGCTGCAGTCCCTTTCCTTGCCTCTAGATGCGCCGCTGGGCTGACGCTCATGCGCGGTTGAAGACATTCTGTTTCAGTTCCTCATGGCAATGCGCAGCGGCGGTACGCAGTCTCCACTTTGCATGCATCGACGTAACTCCGGGACGTACAAAGACGGCGGTGTGGACTTTGCCCGGAGTTTGCTTGCGGCCACTTGAACACACCTCCTCCCACCCCGTGTCCCCCGAGAACATCCCGCTCCGACTTTTCCGCCTCTCATCCCACCCGCTCCCGTCCCCGACCGAAACCATCCCTTCGAACCAAGTGACGAAGAAAACCAAACTACCATCTTTTTTTCTAAAAATGCCATGGAAACCAAGTGCCTTCAATGATAACAAGCCTGAGAAATAAAAATGGGGTTGGGGTGGGAGAGGAAACCACACACATGTATACACACACACGGACACACACATGCAGACGTTCCAGCGGAGAGGTGCGTGCAAACTCAAGGAGGGTTTTGCGTATAACTCTTTTGGGGGGTGGGATCCGTGTCGGTGTTGTTTTCTAGGATGGAGACTTGGAGAAAGACGTATATTTCTCAAAATGGATTGACTCGAAGGAGAGCGCGGAGATCCTTCCGAGATGAAGACGGCGCGTCGGAAACAGCCTTCATCTAGTCGAGGGCGAAATGGAGCGATCCACCCCTGGCTTTTTGGGCTACCAACGTCGTGGAGGGCCTGTAGCTCAAAAGGAGATGCGCAACACACAAACACACACATGAACACACACATTTTTTTTCTAACTCTAACCTCTGTGCGGAAAAAAACAAAACAAAAACAAAACCGAGATTGGTTCTAACTTTATACCGAGCCGAGACCGAATTTCCAAGGGACGTTGCAGTGCGTACGGCAAACAAACACACAAACAAAAAAAAACTCGAACTCTTTTGCGGTGAAACTTGCAGGCTGGCTGAACCTGGTTCCATTCCCACACGCGGAGAAAAGAAGAAGAAGAAGGCCTCTGCCCTTTCATCAGACTCTGTGCAAATTGTGAAATATTATTTTATTATTTTAGCAAAAATTAAAAAAAAAACCACTTTTACAAAAACGAGAGAGAGAGAGAGAAAGAGAGAGAGAGAGAGAATAATAATAATGGTAATAATAATAATAAAACTTGTAAAAATTTATTTTCAGCTACCTGGTTCCACCCCATACCTATGAGTAAGCAGCCAATGTTCCAATACAGTGTACATTTCCCCGGCTGAGTTGGCAACGGAAATCGGGAGACCTTTTCCCTTCAGTTATCTCAGCTTTTAACTTCACATGAAAGAGAGAGAAAGAGAGTTTTTGTCTAAGCAAGAGTTACTATTATTATTATTATTCTAATGATCACGATTATTCTACGTTCTTCCCAATACCCGAGGAGGAAACGACGAGAGGGAGGGGGAAACTCATATGCAAATAATTCGGATATTCCAAGGAAGTCGAAAAAGAATAGCATTTGAAAACATTAATATTTTGAAGAAGAAAAAAAAGCACAAAGAGATGCAGTAAAAAGAAAAAAGTGACGAGGCTTGATTTTTTAAAACAAATCTGTAGAAAAAAAAAGTTTGTGCCGATAATTCAGTAATTCAACTGAAAGAAATAATTTTACAACAATGTTCAATAAAGCTTATTTCCAGGTAAGGCGTGGTAAGTCGCGTTTGTGTTTCCGGAGAAATTCCGACACTCCCGATGGTCAGGATGTTTGACGTCGTCGTTGTGCCTCCGAATTGGTTCCAACGTAAGGCTGTGCATTAGGCTTGGTTGATCAAGAAAAAAAAATGGTTCTAAACCCGTTTTGTACGTAGGGGGCGCTGGCGGTTCGATTTTGAAATTACACTGTTCAACGGAGAAAAAGTTGCAGGCCTGAAAATAGTTGTTCTTTTATGATTTTGGGGTGCTGAAAACAAAAATGACATTTAAAAATGTATATTGGCTCTAGTTTTTATGATATAAGCAATCACGTGATCACGTATGGTTGAAAAAATGCATGTTGCGACTTACACTATGGAAGATTCTAGAATATTCTAGAAAGTTTGATGACACAGTATTAGTGTAGTGTGCAAAAGCCAGAAAGCCCTCTATAAGGCCAGACTTTGGAACGGTGAGGGTCAGTCAGTTGAAGACTGAGACAGTCTCGTTAAACATCGTTTTACATTGTTCTTTTTACTGTAGTGATGCCTCACACGTGTGTAAATAAAGCACTATGGAAAAAAGAGATCAAGGCCAATGGACTCCGTCAATGCTGTCAGACTCCTGCTGGAGCATTGCAAGAGGGAATCCTTTCCTTGAATACAAAAGGAAAGTCAAGAGAAGCAAACAGGATAGAAACTAAAGTCACGATTAAAGCGACATTTACACTTTCAGACTTTTCAACTGCATTAGGCCTACGAATAGAGTTTCTTGCAGCACAAACATAAACAGTAGACTAATTAAATAAATATTTCTCATGTATAAACTATTGGCAATATAATTTGACTAAAATTTAGTAAATATTCACGGTTTATATACATGCAGTAAGGTTAGGCGTATTCTCATAATATGAATGAATTACCTATTGTGGAGAAAATTGAAATAGCTGTTGCATAAAAACCAGAGCCAATTAACACATTTAATTATTATATTTGAATTCAGCATGTTAAATTTATTAAGAAATGGCACATTTCGTTTCCGAAACTGAGAAAAACTGAAAATTTGTCGAACAGTGTTATTTCCAAAAAAATTCTTGAAAAAAAGATCAGAAATACCAGGAAATACGAATTATGCTGTCTCACGCTGGGCCTGTGCATAAGACTGTAGACAGGACATAAATTATGTGTGCCCAACGGGACGCCGGGGCTGCCTCAGATCAAAGGCCCTTGGAATCTCCCCAAAACAGAGTTCTGTAGAGGCTTAAAGTAAGTCCAACAAAGTTCTTTATTGATGAAAACAAACAGGTACTTTAAAGCTTTCTTAACCGTCTATTGGCTCTTGCAATCTTGTTCACTGGGAACAGGCACTATCTTCTTAACTGTATACTAACTAATGGGGAAATCCTTAACTTCTAATCTGGGCAGTCTGTCTTTGCCTCTGTTGGCGTGGAGCCCCTGCACCCGGTACCAACTGCGTCTGGCTTCCGCAAGCGACCCTTGCCAAGCAGAGCTTTGTAGACTTCCAGGGGAAAAGAAGGAGTTCAGGTTTCAGTGATGGCCAGCTGAAGTCCCTCAGCGAAGGAACTGTAAGGCTGTATGATCCTCGGCCAAGCTGTGGGGCTGTATCTCCCCAGCCAAGCCGTAGGCTGTATATCTCCCCGGCCAAGCCGTAGAAAACGAAGCTTTCTACAGGAGCTCTTGGTATTATGTCCTGCATGAAAGGCTTCTCTGTGTGGACTGACCCAAAAAGGCTCCTATTCCCTCCAAAAACCCAAAAGGGGGTGGGACCAGGGAACCTAACTATAATTGACAGGTGGCTTGCCCTATGATTGCAGCCAAAAGAAGCCACCTATCTGCAGAGTCCCTGAAACCTGGGACTATAACAAACATTAAATGCAAAGCAAACAAAATTGGAGCTCCTGGTGCAGTTGTACCTGCACACGAATCGCTTCCTTTGTTTCGTTAATGGAAGGTGCCCCTCTCTCCCTCCAGAACCATTAAAATCTCGCCGTTTCCCTTCCTTCCCTTGCCGCGAGCTTCCATGCAGAAGGGAGAGGTGGATGTGGCCAAACACAGCTCTCCTTGGAGGTCGCTGGGGGCGTGGCCTTCAGGAACAGCTGTTCTTACCCACCCCCACCTCCTTCCTCTTTGCATCGGCAGATTTGCGAGGTGGGCTTTGAGAGGTGGGCGTGGCTACCTCCCTGGCGACAAGTGGCGATGTGGAAGAGCTGGCCGTAGCCACGCCCACCTCACAAAGCCGCCGATGCAAAGAGGAAGGAGGTGGGCGTGGGTAAGAACAGCTGTTCCTGAAGGCCACGCCCCCAGCATTTATGATTCACTGGCGGAAGTCGTAAGGAAGATGGCGGATGCGGCTTCGATATGGCAAAAACACTTCCGGGTTGCCAAAACGCGTCGATATCGCTTCAAAAGGTAATTTATTTACGATTTCATTACGATTTAAGAAACTTACGACTTGGATCAACCAAGCCTACTGTGCATAATTTCATTTTTAATTAGTAAATCGTATCTAATTCGTACGTTTTGTACATATATACAAATATTATGAAACACTGGGGTGGGGGGGGGGAGCACCCATACAAAAACTTAAGAAGCAAAACTCACCCAATACTTTTTCATTTGAATTCTGCAATGCTTGCAAACCTCCCAAAGTCAATTTCATGTTCAGTGCAAGGAAGCAAAGCAAAGCCAAAAAGGCTACCTTTCCTCTTTACATGAATGGCCTCTCACAATGAGGAGAGGGAGAAAGAGTTTGCAGGGAAAGAATCATAGAGTGAAAGAGTTGGAAGAGACCTCATGGGCCATCCAGTCCAATTCCCTGCCAAAAAGCAGGAATACTGCATTCAAATCACCCCTGACAGATGGCCATCTTGCCTCTGTTTAAAAGCTTCCAAAGAAGGAGCCCCCACCACACTCCACTGCTGAACGGCTCTCACAGTCAGGAAGTTCTTCCTCATGTTCAGATGGAATCTCCTCTCTTGTAGTTTGAAGCCATTGTTCCCTTGCGTCCAAGTCTCCAAGGAAGCAGAAAACAAGCTTGCTCCCTCCTCCCTGTGGCTTCCTCTCACATATTTATACATGGCTATCATATCTCCTCTCAGCCTTCTCTTCTTCAGGCTAAACATGCCCAGCTCCTTAAGCCGCTCATAGGGCTTGTTCTCCAGACCCTTGATCATTTGAGGCGCCCTCCTCTGGACACATTCCAGCTTGTCAATATCTCTCTTCGAATTGTGGTGCCCAGAATTGGACACAATATTCCAGGTGTGGTCTAACCAAAGCAGAATAGAGCATGGGGAGCATGACTTCCCTACATGGCTTACAACAGCAACAATTCTTTGCCAACACACGCAAAACACAGTTTATTTATTGTGTCAGGAGCAAACCAAACAGTTGTATTGCATTTTTAACAAACAAACAGACAAAACACAAAATTTGGTAGTTGATTAAATGTCCTTTGACCAGTATCTGGCCCTTGGGAGTGCCTCTGGTGTTGCCGCAAGAAGGTCCTCCCTTGTGCTTGTGGCAGGGCTCAGGTTGCATTGCAGCAGGTGGTCAGTGGTTTGCTCTTCTCCACACTTGCATGTCGTGGATTCCACTTTGTGGCCCCATTTCTTGAGGTTGGATCTGCATCTCGTGGTGCCAGAGCGCAGTCTGTTCAGCGCCTTCCAAGTCGCCCAGTCTTCTGTGTGCCCAGGGGAGAGTCTCTCATTGGGTATCAGCCATTGATTGAGGTTCTGGGTTTGAGCCTGCCACTTTTGGATTCTCGCTTGCTAAGGTGTTCCAGCAAGTGTCTCTGTAGATCTTAGAAAACTATTTCTTGATTTAAGTCGTTGATGCAGGTGAAACATCAGGAGAGAATGCTTCTAGAACATAAATCCCCTAACCCTAATCTCACAACCTCTGAGGATGCTTGCCATAGATGCGGGTGAAACGTCAGGAGAGAATGCTTCTAGAGCATGACCATATAGCCCGAAAAACCTACAACAACCCAACACCTGCATGGTTTGACAATCCGGGATCTGTAGTTTTGTGAGATATTCACTCTTCTCAGAGAGCTCCGGTGCCACAACAAACTACAATTCCCAGGAACCTATGTTGTTGTTGTTGTTCATTTGTTCAGTTGTCTACGACTCTTCGTGACCTCATGGACCAGCCCACGCCAGAGCTCCCTGTCGGCCATCACCACCCCCAGGGTCTCCTTCAAGGTCAGTCCAGTCGCTTCAAGGATGCCATCCATCCATCTTGCCCTTGGTCGGCCCCTCTTCCTTTTGCCTTCCACTTTCCCCAGCATCACTGTCTTCTCTAGGCTTTGCTGTCTCCTCATGATGTGGCCAAAGGACTTCCACTTTGTCTCTCGTCTCCCTCCCTCCAATGAGCAGTCGGGCTTTCTTTCCTGGAGGATGGACTGGTTGGATCTTCTCGCACTCCAAGGCACTCTCAGAACTTTCCTCCAACACCACAGCTCAAAAGCGCCTCTCTTCCTTGGCTCAGCCTTCCCTAAGGTCCAGCTCTCACATCCGTAGGTGACTACAGGGAATACCATGGCTTTGACTAGGCAATGGATCTTTGTTGCCAGTCTGATGTCTCTACTCTTTATCATTTTATCAAACCTATAGGATAGAGCTACGTCAAAGTGGTGTCAAAGTGATATAATTCTGCAATGTGAATGGTCTTAAAGAAGAGTGCATCCCATTTTTCTATGAAGCATTGAATGCGTGCAAATGTCTGTTCTCCTTTGAAATGATTCCGAGGTCTAGGCGTGGCATTTTAGGGAGGCCTCCCTTCCCTTCCAGCCAGGCAGCAACACCCTCCTCTTCTCTTTGCAAGAACAAGCGCTCTCTCCGTAACCTGCTAACCATTTCCCTCCTTTGCCAGGGAATGGCATGAACACGTCCTGCGGCTGTGGCTAAGAGGGCCTGGGTGGCTCTGGAGCGACCTTTCCGCCCCACGCTTTCATGTTCATTAGCAGTGTGGCCATGGACGCAGCGGGGAGGGAATCCGGTCTGCAACGCCATCTCCCTCCTGGGCCTGAATGCTAAAACATGGCCAGTATCAGCAGAGAGGGCCCACTTCAAGACAGAAGCGAAATTGCGTCTGATTGCAGGAGAAAGAGCCAGGAGCTTCCAGGCCAAACGAGAGGACGACATCACTCCTGCGACTGTCTGCAGCCTGATGGTCTTTTTCTCCTTTCGGATTGCACTATGCAACACAATGATTGTTTCTGGGTTACAAATGCCATTTCCTAATTGGTTCTATTATTAAAATGTGAGAAAGGTTTATTAAACTGAAAAAACAACCTTTGTTTTTGTGGGAAGGAAATTCTGCTATAGCACATCTTTATTTATTTATTTATTTATTTATTTATTTATTTATTTATTTATAATTCAAACTTCTATGCTGACACTCCCCTGGGGCTCAGAGCAGCTTACAAGAATGGCTAAAATTGAACACAGTTTAAAAACAATTTAAAACAATTCAAAAACAGCAATATCAAAAGTCAAAGGCCTGTTGAAACAGATATGTCTGACATGCCCTGCGGAAAGCTGATAAGTCCCGCAAGTGGTGGCAGAGTATTCCAGAGTGATGGTGCCACTGCTGTGAAGGATCTGCGTCTGGTTGCTGTTAGGCGCAAGGTCTTGACACTGGGAATTTCCGATAGATCTTGGTCCTCAGAACGGAGGGATCTCTGGGGTTGGGAGGGGGTGAGGCGGTCCCTCAGGTACATCAGCCCCAGACCATGCAAGGCCTTCAAGGTGAGTCCATCACTTTGAAAGTGATCCGGTGCTCAATTGGTAACCAATGCAGCTGCAGTCACATTGGGGTGATGTGGCATCTCATCGGAGTTCCTGCAAGAAGCCGAGCAGCTGCATTTTGTACCAGCTTGAGCTTCTGGATCACCGACAGAGGAAGGGTAATGTAGGGTGTTACAGTAGTCCAGTCTTGAGATGACCATCGTCCCTGGACAGGGAGCGGGGCCAGCCATCTAGCCTGCCGCAGGTGAAAGAACGCAGTTCTGCTCACGGCGGAGACCTGGGCCTTCCTTGTCAGCAGAGGGTCCAAAAGGATTCCCAGGCTCTTGACCAACGATGACGGGCGTAGGCAGGGTGGGCAGATGGATGTCCCCACTGCCCGGTCCACCCAGCCATAGGATCTCCGTCTTTGCTGGATTCACCCTCAACCTGCTGGCATGCAGCCGTCCAGTCACGGCCTGGAGGCACTGAGGGAAGGAATCGGGGACAGAGTCCGGTCGGCCTTCCATCTTCAGCACCAGCTGAGTGTCATCGGCGTACTGATAACACTCCAACCCAAAACCTCAAACCAGCTGAGCAAGTGGTCGCATAGAGATGTTAAACAACAGAGGGGATATACACAAATATATACACACACATAAACACATATATACACACACAAAACATATACACAGACTGGGCCACAGCAATGCATGGCAGGGGGTGGCTAGTGTTTTAAAAATACAATTCCACAGTAATTTGAGGTTTGGGCTGTCCCACTGTCATACTCTCTCAGCCTCAGAGGAAGGCCAAGGCAAACTCCCTCTGAGGAAATCTTGCTATGAAAATCCTGTGATAGGGTCATCACTTGAAGGCACAACAGCAGCATGCAAATTCAACGTATCATTACAGATCGAATCATAGAATCCTAGAGTTGGAAGAGACCTCGTAGGCCATCCAGTCCAACCCTATTCTGCCAAGAAGCAGAAAAATCACATTCAAAGCACCCCTGACAGATGGCCATCCATCACAAATGGTGTCATTTGGTGGGATAGGAGCTCCATCTCACATTCTCTGACCAGACTTTGTGGTTCCTTCACCACAAAGCACCTTCTTCTGGCTTGGGCCCAGTCTTGAGTGAGAATGCTCTTTCTGACGCTCAGGTCTGAACCAGATGGGGAGGAGGTATTCCTTTGGCCAGCCCTGCCTCCATCATTCTTCCAAGACTTTTTTTTATTAGAGACAACTAGGTCATAGGGAACAGCTGATACCATCACATCCTACTTTGTCACCACATAATGTCTTTTTAATTGACTGGAGACTGGATCAAGTACCCCTCGGTTGTTAATTAAAATAATGCCAAGTATTGATTCCGGCCTCGAAATGGCTTCAGCGGCAACTCGGGTTTCCTGCAGATGATGAAGAGGTCCATAATGTGCTCCCGGCGGAAGAAACACATCCAGAAAACCTCCTTCCTGGCAAGAGGCACATGCGGGTGTTTTACAAGTTCCCTTCCTTGTTGTTAATGGCCGTTAAATCGACTTCAACTGATGACAACTCAAGGATTGGTGACTCCGTAAATGAGAGTCCTCCAAGCGTCCAGATCAGGTCTTCCAGACTCAAGGCAACCTTGGCTTCATTGGGTGAGTCTGGGCCTTTTTCTTTTCCTACTGCCTCCCATCTTCCCAAGCTTTATTGTCTTTTATATTGAGCCACATCTTCTCAGGATATTCCCAAACTATGGCAGCCTCAGCTTAGTCAACTTGGCTTCTTGGATGAGTTCAGACCTGGTTTGCTCTTGGACCCACTCATTGGTCTTTTGGGTAAGCCACAGTGTCTGCAGGACTTTCCTTCAGTAGAACATAAAGTGTCTCATTTGCCTCTGGCAAGGCAGGAGGAGCTTTTGGAGTCACCAAGCATGGAAAAGAGACTATGCAACACAGTATTGTGACAATCATGAGACCCTGAAGATGATGCAGAAGATCAGGTTTGAGGTGAAAAAATGATGCACTAAACCAAACGTTATTAACTCTTTCTGATGGGATCAAGACCATCCCATTGGCTGTGTCTATAACTGCTCCCAAGTGGGTTTTTTTTAATTATTTTTATTGGTTTATGGTGCATACAAAAAACAAAACCAACAGCAGAGGAAAACAGAAATAAATAAAAAACAAACAAAAAACCCAGAAAAAAACGGAAAAGAAGAAAAAAGGATATACAAAAGAGTATGCAAGTTTACAGAATAGTATACAGTCAGTGCTCGTTAAACATATGAAAAATCAACTTTGACTGTACAGTTATAATACATTAACATTTATTGTCCCTCTAACCACACCCGTGAACCCAACCCCCATGACCTCCGACACCACTCCGTGTGGATCACATAACTAACCCACAACTACCCACATGTTTTCTTTCACTGAATCCCCTTCATGGCTATCTTATCTTCAAATCTACTTTTGTCTTCTTTCCAAGATATCCAATTGCCAACCGCCATTTTTTAACAAATTCTTCATAATTCCCACCTTTGCTGCTATTTGTCAGTTTGGCCATTTGGATACAATCTACTAATTTATCTGTCCAATCCTTAATAATCAACTCTTTTTTTCTCGTTCCATGTTTTAGCTATTGTTAATCTTGCAGCGACGAAACATTACTGACAAATTTCTTCATCTCCTGCGCTAATATGCCTTCTAAATATTCCTAATAAACACATTTCTGGGTTTTTTCTTGATTTTTTTGCTAATCATTTTGTTTGTTTTTTTCACCACTTTTTTCCAGAATTCTTTAACTCTGTTGCAGGTCCACCATACGTGGAAAAAAGATCCCTTCACCTTCTTGCATCTCCAGCAAGCCCCTTGTCCTGTTTTCTCTATTTTGGCTCGTAACTCTGGCATTATGTAGGTTCTGTAAAACATTTTAAACATATTTTCTCTAATTGAGCTGGCCACTGAGAATCTAAAACCCTTATTCCAAAGATGCTCCCACTCTTCCAGACTGATATTTCTGCCTACATCTTTGGCCCACGTGATCATAACGGTTTTTATTTGGTTATCTACTAAATTGTATTCTAAAGTATATTTGTAAAGCCTGGATATTAGGCCTTTGTTGCCCTTCTCAAAGATACTTCCTAACTCTGATTTATTAGAGGCAAATCCTACTTTTGCATCTTTCCTAAATCTGTCATGTAGTTGGAAAAAACCGCACCAATCTTTTAACCCACATTCTTCTCTGCTTTTAAGTATCCATTGCCCTTTCTCTTTGACTAGATAATCCTTGTATGTGCCGGAGTCAGCATGTGTGGCCGGTCTCTGGACTGCTTCCAATGGACACAGCCATAGAGGGGGTTTGCTCCATACCCTTTGGGAAGGAGCTCGCGCCCCAAATTCGGAAAGGGAGGTCTCAGGAGAGAGAAGTTACGATTTATTATTTATTATCCTTAATGGTGCCACCAATTTGGTGATGTGAGGTAATTTTGGGAGATTGGGCACACTGAACGCAGAATTAATGGAGATGAGGCAGTTTTACAATCAAAGAGAACAAGTTTATTTTGAAACAAAGCGTATGGTTGCAGTTTGGTGATAAACTTGGAAAATACTTGGAGAACGTTACATATAACTTGGTTGCGATACAGTTCAGTCTTCTGATGTTACAACTTATCAATAACCTTTGCTGTGGTGAAGCACTTTATTAAACAATGGTTCCTGAGGTGAATAGTCTTCCTGTTTGACCCTTCCGTGATCAAACCTCAGATCTCTAGTTCACTTTTAACTAGTGATCTAAACGAGCTTCTATTAGTCTTCTCTAACTAATAAAACTAATAAGGTTTCCCCTTCAGCCTTCCCGAACTGAAGAAACCTCCGACTATTCACAAACACTGCTTCTCTACTTCCCACTCTCTCTCTCTCTCAACTCTTCACTTCCCTGAGCCTAAACCTAACTCTTCATTCCTCTGAGCCTCAACCCTGACTCTTCATGACTGTGCACTCTTCTGAGCCTAAACCCTAACTCTTCATGACTCTTCACTCCTCTGAGCATAAAACCTAACTAACTTTTAACTGTCGCTTTTCAAAACTCCCCTCTCTAAGCTCCTCCCACTTCTCTACAGCATTGTTTCCATGGTAACACACTCCTCACAGCTAGGCCGCTCCAGCATTAGCATCGTTTCCATGGTAACACACTCCTCACAGCTAGGCCGCTCCAGCATTAGGGCAACCAGTGTAAACACAAATACAGTTATAATAATATCATTTACAATCAATACAATTATAATCATATCATTTACAATCAACTTCTGTACACCCTTCTTGTATCTTTTCCATGTTGCTAAAAGGCTGGCTCTTATTACATGCCCGTTAAATTCTTTGTTCACCCTGTCCTTATAATCCCATAGATAGGCATGCCATCCATATCTTAAATTATGGCCCTCTACCTTAAGCAAGTCCTTATTGTCCAATTTAATCCATTCCTTTAGCCAGCTGAAATTTGCGGCTTCATAGTAGTACCTGAGATCTGGCAGTGCCAGGCCCCCTCTGTTTTTCCCATCAATAAGACTCCTGTAGGCAATTCTCACAAGTGTTGAAGGTACTGAGATAGGCAAAGATGGCCTTCCCATGATGGATCAGAAACCCATGCTTGGCTAAAGAAGGGACATTTCACAGATCTTGACTAAAGAAGGCAGATCAGCCCGTATATCATCGATATATGGGGAGATGTGTATCCCTCTTTGCCTGCAACAAGTGGCTTGTGCTGCCATTTATTTGGTGGAAATCTTCTATGGTCAAGTGGACACTTCGGCAGAACCTTGTCCTGGCAGTGGTGCCCTTGGTGCACAAAACGCACAAACACCCCTGGTAGATTGGAATGTGAAGGTACGCCTCTGAAAGATCGAGAGATGCAGGAGAATCCTAAGAGCCAATCATAGAATCATGGAATCATAGAATCAAAGAGTTGGAAAAGACCTCCTGGGCCATCCAGTCCAACCCCATTCTGCCAAGAAGCAGGAATATTGCATTCAAATCACCCCTGACAGATGACCATCCAGCCTCTGTTTAAAAGCTTCCAAAGAAGGAGCCTCCACCACACTCGGGGCAGAGAGTTCCACTGCTGAACGGCTCTCACAGTCAGGAAGTTCTTCCTCATGTTCAGATGGAATCTCCTTTCTTGTAGTTTGAAGCCATTGTTCCATTGCGTCCCAGTCTCCAGGGAAGCAGAAAACAAGCTTGCTCCCTCCTCCCTGTGGCTTCCTCTCACATATTTATACATGGCTATCATATCTCCTCTCAGCCTTCTCTTCTTCAGGCTAAACATGCCCAGCTCCTTAAGCCGCTCCTCATAGGGCTTGTTCTCCAGACCCTTGATCATTTTAGTCGCCCTCCTCTGGACACATTCCAGCTTGTCAGATATCTCTCTTCAATTGTGGTGCCCAGAATTGGACACAATATTCCAGGTGTGGTCTAACCAAAGCGGAATAGAGCATGGGGAGCATGACTTCCCTGGATCTAGACACTAGGCTCCTATTGATGCAGGCCAAAATCCCATTGGTTTTTTTTTTGCCGCCACATCACATTCCTGGCTCATGTTTAACTTCCTCCCCTCGAGGATTCCAAGATCTTTTTCACACGTCCTGCTCTCGAGCCAGGCCTCATCGTCCCCCATTCTGTATCCATTCCTAAGCAGGTTGTGGAAAGAGAGTTGAACATGTGTGTCTTTGCACATTCATACTGTCTGTGCATTATGCATTTCTCCTTGCTCACACACTTAGTTCTGGAATCCTCATGCTCACTCCATGAGCACAAAGTTGCAACCCATCTCCTTGTTTTCCACCGTGCAGCTTTGAGTTTGGGGATGAGCCAAAAGAGGTCCTCTAAGTGGGACGTCTATTGCTAATATACAATTAATTCACCTATTCTTTAAGCTGCTTTAATTACTCCTTCCTTGCTGTTGCCTTCTTCCCTCGTTTTCTTGAAGGCACATTCTGCTTGTTGCTATGGCAACCCCTGCTTACCCAACTGGGGACCGGCCTTGCCTGACAGATGCTCTTTTGTGATGGGAGGGACTGCCCAACGCAACCTCTGTCCACAACTCATTTTGCAACCATAATGTTCCTGTCCACCTGATAATACATTGCAGGGAGGCAGAGATGTGCCAGAATAAATAACGTTGCAGGGGAAATTAGTTTCCGTGTCCAAATCCAGAGAAGGCGAAGATGAATTATAGAATCCTGGAGTTGGAAGAATCAGAAGAGACCCCAAGGGCCATTCAGTCCAACCCCTTCTGCCAGCCAGGAATACTTGATCTAAGCAAAGGGTCCCACTTTCTCAGTGGTGACTTACTTACTTACTTACTTACTTACTTAGGAGATCCCTCGTAGCTCGAGGATGATGGACTTCCAGATGTGGTGTCTTGGTGGTGGGTCCCTAGGTAGCTGTGGAGCCCTATACTTGATCCGCATGTTCTCCCACAGTGAGAACATCGGTATCTATACGGAAGATGGTCCTGGTCAGGGTTGGCTTGATGCACCTTTCCCTTGGCACGTTTCTCCCTTTCGTCCTCCATTCATGCCTCTTCAAATTCCACAGCACTGCTGATCACAGCTGACCTCCAGCTAGAGCTCTCAAGGGCCAGGGCTTCCCAGTTCTTGGTGTCTATGCCACAGTTTGTAAGGTTAATTGAATACACAGATGTCTATAATATGCCAAGAAGAGAAAAGTAGGTATATAGTATATGTAATGGACTATCCACTTCTGTAGAACCTCTCTTAAAGATATTGAATTTGGTAACACTTCACTCAAGTATTACCATACCATTTGGTTACCAAATTCAATATCTTTAAGAGAGGTTCTACAGAAGTGGATAGTCCATTACATATACTATATACCTACTTTTCTCTTCTTGACAGTTTGTAAGGTTGGCTTTAAGCCCATCTTTCAATCTCTTTTCCTGTCCACCAACATTCTGTTTTCCATTCTTGAGTTAGGTGTAGAGTAACTGCTTTGGGAGATGGTGGTCGGGCATTCGGACAATGTGGCCAGTCCAGCAGAGTTTATGGCAGAGGACCGCCGCTTCAATGCTGGTGGTCTTTGCCTCTTCTTCCAGCACACTGACATTTGTCCCCCTGTTTTCCCAACAGATTTGCAGAATTTTTCAGAGGCAATGCTGATGGAATCGTTCCAGGAGTTGCATGTGACGTCTGTAGATAGTCCACGTTTCACAGGCATAGAGCAGGGTTCAAAGGGGAATAGCATTATAAACAAGTGCCTTGGTCTGCCTATGGATGTCCTGGTCCCCAAATACTCTTCACTTCACTTTATTTCTTAATTAGTCACTCTCCACCCAGGTGCTCCGAGCGACTTACAGTCTAAAATAGCATTTACACAATATAAAAACATTCAACAGTGACTATTTGGCAAATTAGATCTGATGACTTAAATGCACAACCAAACAGCCAAGTCTTGAGCGCCTTTACAAAAGGTCGCAACTCCGACATTGCTCTAACGTATGGAGGCAATGAGTTCCACAGAATTGGAGCATAGGTCGAAAAAGCTCTACTACGCCTTGTAGCTTCCGGGTGTCCCTCCCTCGCTCGGGCCCGGTATGTAGAGGAGATTTTCCTGGGTGGGTCGAGGTGACCACAGATAGGAAAAAGGAATGAGGGGGTCCCTAAGATATAAATGTCCTTGGCCATTTTGAGCTCTAAATGTCAGGATCAGTATCTTGTAAGAGATCCGATGTTCTATTGGTAGCCAATGCAGTTGTTGCAGAATCGGTGTAATATGGGATCTTATAGATGATCCCGCTAGTAGCCTGGCTGCTGCATTTTGGACCATCCGAATCTTCTGGGTTGTTGCCTTCGGAAGGCCGGCATATAAGCCGTTGCAATAGTCTAACCTCGTGGTGACTGTTGCATGGATTACCGTTGCCAATGCTTCTACCGAAAGGTCGGATGCCAATTTCCTTGCCTGGCGAAGATGAAAGAAGGCCTGCTTCCTTATGGCCGTGATCTGGGCCTCCTTCGTCAGTGATGAGTCCAACACAACCCCAAGGCTACTCTCTGCTTCATTCGGGAAAAAGCTACACTTGCAGAGCTCAGGTGCTGTTGTATTTCAGTGTCAATGTTGACTTTTGTGGAGAAGTGGCTGCCAAGGTAGCGGAAATTATCAAGATTTTCTAACATTACACCATTTAGCTGTATTTCTGGCATTGGAGAGTGATTAGCTGGGGACTGCTGGAAGAGCACTTTGGTTTTCTTGATGTTCAATGACAGGCCGAGCCTCTTGTATGCTTCTGCAAAGGTGTTTAGAGTGACTTGTAGGTCTTCTTCTTAATGCGCACAGATGACATTATCATCAGCATATGGGAGTTCTATAACAAATGTTGTTGTGACCTTGGTTTTGACTTTCAGCCTGGTGAGGTTAAACAGCTTGCCATCGGTCCAACAAATTTATTATTTATTATTTATTTACTGTATTGGTATACCGCCTTTCTCAGCCTATCGGCGACTCAAGGCGGTTTCCAACAAAACAGTATACATAATAATACAGTTTAAAACACTAAAATTACATAAACCACAACAGCAATAAAAACAACATCATTGGCGTCTCCATATTATCAAGCATTGTCCAATCCCATTGTCAATCATCACTTTACTATATCAGTTGCCTGTATCCATTACTCTGTATTTGTGAATGCTTGCTTAAATAGCCACGTTTTGACTTGCTTCCAAAACGTTAAGAAAGAGGGAGCAGATCTAATCTCTCTAGGGAGGATGTTCCATAGCCAGGGGACCACCACTGAGAAGGCACTGTCTCTCGTCCCCGCCAAACATACCTGTGACGAAGGTGGGGCCATTAGCAGGGCCTCCCCGGATGATCTTAAGGTTCATAAGGGGAGATACGTTCGGACAGGTAAGTTGGGCCAGAACCGTTTAGGGCTTTATAGGCTAAAACCAGCACTTTGAATTGTGCCTGGTAGCAAACTGGCAGCCTGTGGAGCTGATTCAACAGGGGAGTTGTATGCTCCCTGAGAGTCACTCCTGTTAGCAATCTGGCTGCTGTCCGCTGGACCAGTTAAAACTTCCGGACAGTCTTCAAAGGCAACCCCACATAGAGAGTGTTGCAGTAGTCTATACGGGATGTAACAAGAGCGTGAACTACCGTGGCCAAGTCAGACTTCCCAAGGTACGGGCGCAGCTGGCGCACAAGCTTTAACTGTGCAAATGCTCCCCTGGTCACCGCCGAAACCTGGGGTTCCAGGCTCAGCGATGAGTCCAGAATCACTCCCAAGCTGCAAACCTGTGTTTTCAGGGGGAGTGTGACCCCGTCCAGCACAGGCTGTAACCCTATACCCTGTTTGGCCTTACGACTGACCAGGAGTACCTCTGTCTTGTCTGGATTCATTTTCAATTTGTTAGCCCTCATCCAGACCGTCACAGTGGCCGAGCACCGGTTCAGGACCTGGACAGCCTCCTTAGTAGCCGGTGGGAAGGAGTGACAGAGTTGGACGTCATCTGCATACAGATGGCACCGTACCCTGAAACTCTGGATGATCTCCCCCAGCGGCTTCATGTATATGTTGAACAACATTGGGGACAGTATAGAGCCCTGAGGAACTCCACAAGACAATGGTCGTGGAGTTGAACAAGTGTCCCCCATTGGATACAACCCTCCAGAAAGGACCGGAGCCACTGCAAAACAGTGCCTCCCAGGCCCATTCCAGCGAGGCGTCCCAGAAGGATACCAAGTTCAATGGTATCGAAGGCTGCTGAGAGGTTCAGCAGAACCAACAGGGACACACTCCTCCTGTCTAGCTCCTGGCGAAGATCATCCACTAAGGCGACCAAGGCTGTCTCAGTTCCATGTCCCGGTCTAAAGCCAAAGCTCCTCTGAACATATCTTGCCAAGAAAATCCGTTAGGATTCCCCATAAATCAGAAAGGGACTTGAAGACACAACATCAACAACAAGAAACAACAAGAGATTGTCCTTCATATGCTTTCTGCTGATTGCAAAACCCATCCTTCAGTGGGGAGCAAATGGGACTGGCTCTGAGAAGTGACAAAGGGCAAGAGAATGGAGTCAGCCCCATGGATGCCACGTTGGCACCACCCGAGAGAAGTGAGGCAGATTCATTCTTCTGCTTCAGAGTCTTGAAACTAAAGGGAGAAGCACATCCCAATCGGCTTCATTTCTGCTGGTGTGTGCCAGGAATCCTGATTTGTTCCCATCTGTATGTTCGGCCCAGGAAATTAGCATATAAAACTGTTGAAAACGAAAGAGATAATCAACGTTGCGACCCCGCTGTTTGCAACGCTAAAGGCTCAGGGCCAACGTCTTTTGTGTTGTTTGCTGTTCTTTGGCGCACATCAATAATACATATTCAAAAGGGAAAGAAAAGCTATTAATAAAAAGCCCGGTAAGATCGGATCCTGCCCTCCAACACACATCCATGTGCACGCAAGCACATGGGCGCATGCACATAAGCGCACCCGGAGCGCATAATTTATTCCTCCCCGTTCCCTTTGGCACAAAAGACAACGAGGAGGAAGACCAAAACCCAACAAGAAAAGCAAAGGGAGGAGAGACGGAGAGGGTTCCAACATTTAGTTAATTACCCCAAGCGCACCACAAACAGAAACTCTGCAAATATTTGCATGACACTAATTTGATATATCTAATTAAATGCTATTTATTAAATTACGGCTGCCGTTTCAGACAGTACAATGAATCATTTCTGACAAGGCTGAGTAAAGGAGTGGGAAGGGGGTTGCAGGGAAGGAAGTGTCCTTTGTGCCACTGTTGTTTTAATTGGAGATGCTTCTTACTTGAACAGCTTTCGATGATGTCCTGGAAGAAGACACTCAGCGCATGAGCGACTCATTAACAAGACTAGGAGAGTGGCGAAGTCGGTGTCCCTGAGGATACGGAGTCACTGACTGCGTTACCTTCACGTTGGTGCCAAGTGTCTAGGATTCGGTCTTGTTTTCAGGCTCTCCATAGGAATAAGAAAAGAGCCATTGTGAAATTCTGGATCAGGGATGGATCATTTCTGGGGACTGGATGGCACATTAGGTTCCCCCGTGGGATCCTGGGGACCTGAAACCACCCCTCCCCCATTTTTATGTAATTCCAAGCTTAAAATTGGACTTTTTTGGTGAATTATTGTTCAGTACCCAGCTGTATCCAGAGGAGGGCGACTAAAATGATCAAAGGTCTGGAGAACAAGCCCTATGAGGAGTGGCTTAAGGAGCTGGGCATGTTTATCCTGAAGAAGAGAAGGCTGAGAGGGGATATGATAGCCATGTATAAATATTAAAACCGTTCACTTGCTGCCACCAAAATATGTGAGGAAGTCTCCAAAATGAAATAATGGTGTAAAATCCCAAATAAATAGGATCACCACACAGATGTAATAAAGATTTGAGACTTCTAGCTTAAATTGCCACCATAATATAAGTGATATTGGTAAAAATGATCTCTGGTTATCCTTATCTGTGTTGTGAGGCACCTTGGGTAGTGTGGAATGCTTCAAACGTGGAAATCAGTGAAGGAGGCAAGTTTAAAACACAAAAAGAACAGGTTTATTGTTATCAGAGCGTAAATTGTTGCAAAATTAAACTGTTGAACTTGGCACAAGCTTGATGGATACAAAATGGCTTGGTTGAGTTACATTAAGTCTTCCGATGTTACAATCCTTTAACTCTTTCTACAGTGAGGTACTTTATTATTTCAGTGTTCCCTATTGTGAATATTTACAACTGTTTGTCCTTCACCGGATCAAACCAACGATCTCCAGATTTTCACCACTGGGATCTCTGAAACCCTTTCTTGTTAGATTCTTTTCTACTCAAGCAATCTAACGAGTTTCCACCTTCAGCTTCCTAGCTGGAATAATATTCACAAAACCTAAGAACTAACTGAATTTACACTACTCCACAGAGCCTCCTTGACTCTGCTACTCTCCTCAGGGTCTCATCCGCCTGACTGAAAATAAACTGTCGCTTTCAAACCTTTTTTTACCTAAGCTCCGCCCACCTCCTCTGGCTTGTCACCATGGCAACCTATCTCTCTCTCAGCTAGGCCCTGGCCACAATGTAAAGCCTAAACACAGTTTGAAACACAGTATAATGAACACTTCTCTACACCTTCCCCCCCAGAAAAAGTATTTTTGCACCATTTCTTAGTCCTAGAAGGGCAAAAATAACTTCATACATTACTCAACAATAAATACATATACATAACATTCCTGAAAGGGAAACACATTATGGTTAAACACATTTATATTGCACATTTATACAAACCTCCAAACTATGGAATCCTAGATAAAGCGTCCGCAACTACATTTCGTTTACCTGAAACATGTTTCATTTCAAACACAAAATCCTGCAAACACAAACTCCATCTCAACAACTTATTATTCGTACCTTTTACATTATCCAACCATCGTAATGGAGCGTGGTCTGTTTGTAAGATAAACTTCCTACCCCATAAGTATGGTTTAAGTTTCTTAACTGACCAGATAATGGCATAGCATTCCTTTTCAATAGTTGACATACTATACTCGTTAGAATGCCATTTTTTACTTAAAAACAATATGGGTCTGTCTTCTCCTTCTATATCGAGTTGGCTTAGGACAGCTCCTAGCCCAGTATCTGAGGCATCACACGTTAACATGAAAGGCTTGTCAAAATCTGGTGCCATTAGGACGGAATCTGAAGTAATGGATTCCTTCAATTTATCCATGGCAGTTTGACAATTTGGAGTCCAAATTACCTGGTTCGGGTTCTTCTTTTTTGTAAGGTCCGAAAGAGGGGCTGCCAGATTACTAAAGGATGGGATAAACTTTCGATAGTATCCAGCCAATCCAAGGAATGCCCTAACCTGTTTTTTCGTTTTGGGCACTGGCCACTGGTGAATAACTGCCACTTTAGTAGGATCAGGTCGAATATGACCTCCTCCCACTAAATGTCCTAAATACTTGGTAATATTGTATCCTAACTTGCACTTGGAAGCTTTAATAGTTAACCCTGCTTCTCTCAACCTGTTTAGAACCAAATCTAGATGTTCGAGGTGACTTTCCCAAGACTCGCTAAAAATCCCTATATCATCAATATAGGCCACACAGAAAGACCCCAGTCCACTTAAAACATTGTCCACTAATCTTTGAAATGTGGCTGGGCTATTTTTAAGTCCGAAAGGAAGGACACAGAACTCATACAATCGACTTTGGGTCCGAAAAGCGGTTTTGTGTCGATCCTGTGGTGCCATTGGCACTTGCCAAAATCCCTTAGTTAGATCGATGCTACTAATAAAGTTGGCCTTCCCCATCCTTTCTAGTAGATCGTCCAAACGTGGCATAGGATATGTGTCGGTTTGGGTTACTTTATTTAACTTTCTATAGTCTACACAAAACCTAACTGTTTTATCTGGCTTCTGCACTAACACTATAGGTGAAGCCCAAGAGCTAACCGAAGGAACAATAATGCCTAGATCCAACATTTCTCTAATTTCTTTCTCAATACACTCATTAATTCTTCCAGTAACCCTGTAAGGTGGAGAGATTATAGGAGTGGCATCACCGGTGTTTATCTGATGCTGAACCCCTTGGACTTTTCCTGGCAAATCCGAAAATATGCCTCTATATTTACTTAACACTTCTACGACCTCTCTACGCTGCTTGTTAGACAATTCTATGTTCATATCTACCCGATCCAAATTTTTACACTGTTCACGATCACCCTCCCAAAAAGAAAAGGGACCGGATTCTTCTTCCGCAACAACAAAACATACATTCGCAGACCTTACAACATAAGGTTTTAACATATTTACATGGACTCTCCTTTCAACATTTAAATGTTCATCATAGATGTCATAGTTCACTTGGTTGTGCTTTCTGGTGACTCTCCATGGTCCCGACCAATCTAGTTGAAGCTTGCTGGTTCTGTTGGGCGACAAAAACAGGACTTCGTCTCCCACATTGAAGTTTCTTGGTTTGGCCGTTGCATCGTAATAGTCTTTTTGCCGATGTTGTGCTGCAGTTAGATGCTCTTGTGCAATGTCTCTGACTAACCGCATTGTTGATTGAAGATCTCTCAAATAATCATCTACAGGAACCGGTTCTGTTACTGGGCTGGCTTCCCAGAATTCTTTAACCAAATCTAACGGTCCTCGAGCCTTCCTGCCATATAACAGTTCAAAAGGACTGTATCCTGTACTGTCCTGAGGGACGGTTCTATAAGCAAATAATAGCTGTTGAAGCTTATTGTCCCAATCAAATGGTCTTTCTTGGCAATATGACTTCATCATCTTAATCAGTGTCTTATTCAGATTTTCAACCAACCCATTGGTTTGGGGGTGGTATGCCGTTGATGTAAGATGTCGAATTCCGCATAGCTCAAGCAGTTTTGTCATGAGCTTTGAGGTAAACTGGGTCCCTAAGTCAGATACCAGTTCCTTGGGGTATCCAGTCCTTCCCCAGATAGACAATAAAGCATTAGCTACAGTTGTAGTCTCGATGTTAGTGAGAGCTATTGCTTCGGGATACCTCGTAGCATAGTCTATCATAGTTAAGATGTATCTATAGCCACGTCTGCTTGGCTTGTTGAGGGGACCAATTATGTCAATTCCCACTCTGTAGAACGGCTCTCCAATTAAAGGCATAGGGATAAGAGGTGCTTTGGTCTTATCCCTCCCTGTAGTTTGTCTTTGGCATGTATCACATGACTGGCAGAATTCTTTTATTCTCTGGAACATGCCAGGCCAATAAAAATTCCTAGTGATCCTACTCGTGGTTTTTCTCACACCCAAATGTCCACCTTGAGGGTTTTCGTGTGCCACCCTCATTAGCTGTTCTCTAAATTTTTGAGGCACTACAATTTGACTATCTGACACTGATCCTTCTGTCGAGGGTACTCTTCTGGTTTCTCTGTATAATACACCCTTCTTTAGCACAAACTCGGAGGGCTGTTCCTTTGTTGATACCTGGGTGTTTTGAGCTGCCGCGAATAGAGGCTTAAGAGAATTATCGGCTCTTTGTTCCTGCCGAATCTCCTCAACTCCTCCCGTCTTACTAACAAGCTCAGCAACTGTAGAACTGGACTCCGGACCCTCACTTCCATCATGCTGTACGGCAAAACATAGGGCTGCTGGTTCAGGGGTTTCGATGTTATATTCCTTCTCCTCACACGCAATCTTCTCGCTCTTAATCCTCTCAGCCAAATCGTTTCCAATTAAGCATTCGTATGGTATGTCAGGACTAACTGCAAAGTCCCACATACCTTTCCATCCATCATATTCTATTGGTAAGGTCACGACCGCAGTTGGAATCGCAGGTCCTAAACCTTTTAGCTTTACTTCAGAGGTTGGCTGTTGAAATTCCTGAGGTACTATTTCAGGATTCACTAAACACACTTCTGAACCTGTGTCTCTGAGTCCCTTCCGGTCCTTGTTGTCAATACTGATGGATTCCAAGTAATCTTTAAATGGGCTGCCTGACAAGATGAACAAACATTGTTTCTCTTGTGGCTCCAAGCCTGAACTCTCTTTCGAAACAGTATCCTGTTCTGCCTGTGGTGTTTCTTTCATCTTGCTCACAAAGAGGGTTGTTTTCTCTTTCCTTAACAGGGGACATTGATATTTTATATGATCCAATTTTCCACATTGAAAGCAACGTCTTTTTACCTCAGGAGAGGTTTGTCTTGTTACACTCTGCCTCCTATAGATGGTGTTTTCTAAGTCAGAAACCTTCCCTGGTTGTGGGCGCGTTTGATGTGGATAAAATGGCGGCTTGTTTACTCTTCTTTCGCCTGGTGGATCTTCTCTTTTAAATCCCTCTTTTAAGGTTGTAATTTGATCTGCCATAACCGCTGCCTCTACAACAGTGGCTGGCTTGCGATCTTGAATCACCCACCGGATATCAAAAGGCAATATTTGAAAAAACTGCTCCAGCTTCAAAAGTTCCCTCAGCTGTTGATAATCTTCCACCTCCGACGTCCTTATCCAACTATCAAACAGTTGAGACAGTCTTGAGGCCACCTGAGCAAAACTTTGAGCTTTATCCTTTTTTATTGTCCTGAACTTAAATCTATAATATTCAGGAGTCAATCTAAATTCTTGTTGAATCTGCTTCTTAAACAGATCATAGTCTCCATAAGACTCCTCAGGCATCTGTCCATAAATCTGCAAAAGTTTCCCACTTATTTGTGGCCTTAGGTATGTCATCCATCTTTCTTTAGCCACATCAAAATCTCGACAACATCTCTCAAAAGATATTAGGAATTTCTCTGGATCATCGTCTTTGTTGAATTTTGGGAATTTCTTCATCAAATCTGGGGTATTTCCTCCAGATCTTCCCTCCTGGGTTTCACTGGCTGTTCGAGACAAAGCCAATCTTTGTTTCTCTAGCTCAAACTCCATTCTCTTCAATTCTAACTCCTGTTCCAATTCTCTCACTCTCTGTCTTTCTTCAAACTCTCTCTGTTTTGCCTCTTTCTCCATTTCAAGTTCTCTTTCTCTCTGTCTCTCTTCCATCTCGATTTGCAATCGTTTCATCTCTAACTTGTACTTAAAAGCCATTTCTGAGAAAGGTATTGGCTCATCTGTTTCAGAGCTCGAATTTTCCTCTACTCTTTCCTCAGCTAGCTTTCTCTGCCGCCTGGTAGCCATTTTTTCAGCAACTTTTACCTCACAACTTATTTCAAAATTAAACTTAAGGCACTCGATTAGCTGTTACACGAATCCCGTCGTCTGCCACCAAATTTGCGAAGCCGTGACTCCCACCGCTTGTTACTAAAAATTTAAAACCGTTCACTTGCTGCCACCAAAATATGTGAGGAAGTCTCCAAAATGAAATAATGGTGTAAAATCCCAAATAAATAGGATCACCACACAGATGTAATAAAGATTTGAGACTTCTAGCTTAAATTGCCACCATAATATAAGTGATATTGGTAAAAATGATCTCTGGTTATCCTTATCTGTGTTGTGAGGCACCTTGGGTAGTGTGGAATGCTTCAAACGTGGAAATCAGTGAAGGAGGCAAGTTTAAAACACAAAAAGAACAGGTTTATTGTAGGCCTGGGTAACAACGCAAAAATTTGTTTCTAAAATCGATTTGTATTTGGGGGTTTTTTTGTTTCGATATTTAAAATAATTACAAAATTTTCCCTTAAAAAAGTTCGGTATTTACGAAATTTCGTTAATATTTACAAAACATTTTGTAAAGATGGCGCCCTTTTTTTTCAATATTTTTTTAATTTAATTATTAATTTAGTAGAATAGGGAGGAGAAATTATTATTAAGGAGGGAAGGCAGGCACTCACTCTGGCGGGCCCTCAAGCGCTGCCGCCGAGTCAGGCCCGGCTCCTCCGAAGCTAAGGTTTCAGTGCGGAATTGGGAGAAGGGGGTCCCCAAAGGCCATCTAGTCCAGCCCTCCGCTAAGGTTTCAGTGCGGAATTGGGAGAACGAAGCACACCCACCGCAAAGGTGAGGAAGGAGGGACGGGCCGCCTTCCCGCTGAGGGTCGCTCGCCCTCTCGCTCGCTTGCTCAGCCGGCGCCTTCCCCGCCCTCTCCTCCTCCTCCTCTCCTCCTCCTCTTTCAGGCTCTGACTGGCTAAGGAGAGGAGAGAGAGGAGAGCTCCCAGCAAGCATCTAGCCAAGCCATCTTACGTATTTCCGAAATGGACGGAAATACAAAAATATTTGGCGCATGCCGTTTCGATATTTAAAAACACTTCCGGGTTTAAAAATAAGTTTTGTAATCGTTTTGTAATTGCTAAAATTAACGAATATTTAACGAATTACAAAATTAATGAACGAAACCGCCCAGGCCTAGTGTATTGTTATCAGAGCGTAAATTGTTGCAAAATTAAACTGTTGAACTTGGCACAAGCTTGATGGATACAAAATGGCTTGGTTGAGTTACATTAAGTCTTCCGATGTTACAATCCTTTAACTCTTTCTACAGTGAGGTACTTTATTATTTCAGTGTTCCCTATTGTGAATATTTACAACTGTTTGTCCTTCACCGGATCAAACCAACGATCTCCAGATTTTCACCACTGGGATCCCTGAAACCCTTTCTTGTTAGATTCTTTTCTACTCAAGCAATCTAACGAGTTTCCACCTTCAGCTTCCTAGCTGGAATAATATTCACAAAACCTAAGAACTAACTGAATTTACACTACTCCACAGAGCCTCCTTGACTCTGCTACTCTCCTCAGGGTCTCATCCGCCTGACTGAAAATAAACTGTCGCTTTCAAACCTTTTTTACCTAAGCTCCGCCCACCTCCTCTGGCTTGTCACCATGGCAACCTATCTCTCTCTCAGCTAGGCCCTGGCCACAATGTAAAGCCTAAACACAGTTTGAAACACAGTATAATGAACACTTCTCTACAGGGGATATGATAGCCATGTATAAATATGTGAGAGGAAGCCACAGGGAGGAGGAGGGAGCAAGCTTGTTTTCTGCTTCCCTGGAGACTAGGACGCAAAGGAACAATGGCTTCAAACTCCAAGAGAGGAGATTCCATCTGAACATGAGGAAGAACTTCCTGACTGTGAGAGCCGTTCAGCAGTGGAACTCTCTGCTCAGAGTGTGGTGGAGGCTCCTTCTTTGGAAGCTTTTAAACAGAGGCTGGATGGCCATCTGTCAGGGGTGATTTGAATGCAATATTCCTGCTTCTTGGCAGAATGGGGTTGGACTGGATGGCCCATGAGGTCTCTTCCAACTCTTTGATTCTATGATTCTAAGGGTGTTATAGGTCATGTTTCAGATTTGGAAGTATTGGGTGGAGGTTCCGTCATGGGTTGCTGATACGTGAAGAGCTTTATAGTTTCCAAATCACAACCTTCCTGAACTGCTGCAAGCTGGATAGTAAGTTTCCCAGAAGCAAGCAAAATACAGCAAAGTTCTTTCTCAGCAAAAGCATGTTTCAGCCTGTCTATCAGTAGAGTCCAACTGCCAGCATCTGACCCAAATCTCTTGGGAAGACAAGTGGACAAATGTCAGCGTGCTGTAAGAAGCAAAGACCACCAGCATTGAAGCAATAGTCCTCCACCATCAACTCCACTGGACCAGCCACATTGTCCGGATGCCCGACCACCGTCTCCCAAAGCAGTTGTTCTATTCCGAACTCAAGAACGGAAAATGGAATGTTGGAGGGCAGGAAAAGAGATTGAAAGATGGACTCAAAGCCAACCTTAAGAACTCTGGCATAGACACTGAGAACTGGGAAGCCCTGGCCCTTTTTTTTCGTAATCATTTTTATTGTGGTTTTTAGTAGTTATACATCAACTCGGTGTTAATCATTGACATAATCGGAAAAACTTAAAAACCCAGGGGGGGGGTAATAGGGAGGGGGGAGGGATAGCAACCTAATACCTAATAATGGGGGAAGGGAGGGGTATGGGGGTTGGGGAATATGGGGGGTGGCCCTTAACTAATGGAAAGTAGGGGAGGGGGAGGGGGTGCATGTGGAGTGGGATGTGAGATGTGGAGTGTGTTAGTATTGGTTAGTATATATTATTTACTCATTATTTCCCTCATAGTTAGTTGTTACTAGTATTGTCTTCTTTGCTTTTCTGCTATTTTCATTCACTTGTTTACTCTGATGCCGGTTATGATCTTAGTTTCCTCCAAGATAGTTTTTGATTGGAGACCAGTCTGTTCTTTCCCCTCTAACAGAATGTCTTGTTCTTATATGTTGTGTCAAGGTGTCCATGTTCATTATATCCATTAGCTTTAGTCTCCAATCGTCTAGCTTCGGGATTTCCTCGTTTTTCCACTTAGTTGCTAAGACTAATCTTGCTGCGGTAGCTATGTGGAATAAGAGTTTGTCTTTGTTCTTATCTATTTCAAAGTCCAAAATTCCAAGTAAATAATATTCCGTTTCTTTTCAATTTGTAGGTCGAGTATCTTAATTGTTTCTCTATGTACCTCCGCCCAGAACTTTTTGGTCTTCTCGCATGTCCACCATTGGTGTAGAAATGTGCCCTTCTTCTCTTTACACTTCCAGCATTTTTCGTCAACATTCTGGTAGTACTTAGCTAATTTGTTCGGCGTTAGGTACCATTGAAATTGCATCTTAATCCAGTTTTCCCTTAGACTAAAAGAGTTGGTCCATTTTAATTTGGTCTTCCAAACTTTTTCCCATTCCGTTCTTTCAATTGTATGGCCTAGGATACTTGTCCATTTTGATATATAGCTTTCCACACTTTTTCCCTCTGTTTTCCAGTTTAGTAGGATCTTGAGCGCTCCAGCTGGAGGTCAGCTGTGACCAGCAGTGCTGCAGAATTTGAAGAGGCATGAATGGAGGGTGAAAGAGAGAAATGTGCCAAGAGGAAGGCGCGTCAAGCCAACCCCGACTGAGACCACCTTCCACCTGGAAACCGATGCCCTCACTGTGGGAGAAGATGCAGGTCAAGAAGAGGGCTCCACAGCCACCTATGGGCCCACCCCCAGGACACCGAACTTGGAGGACCATCATCCTCGGACTACGAGGGATCGCCTACATAAGTAGTCTGACCTTATTTGACACACTGTTTAGTAAACACAGGTTCAGATTTCCATCCAAAAGATCTGGAGGGTTTAATCTTCACCACTGCGATATTTGCAAAATGTACAAACAGGATAACACTTTAAATGATATATCTCAATGTTATGGGATTATGGGAATTGTAGTTTTACAAGATCTTTAGCCTTCTGAGCCCCCAAAATGCGGGTGTCTCATCAAGCTACAACTCCCGTGGTTCCAAAAATTTGAGCCAAGGCAATTAAAGTGATTTCAAACTGCATTCATTCAACGGTGTGGATACACCGCCAGCCTCGCACTCTTCTCAAAATCCGGCAGCTGGGTGAACCGATAATTCTATTTAAAGCAAATGCTAATGGCAAACCATTAGGTAAAAGCTCAAATAGGTAGCCTTTCATTCCACAAACTCCGACAGATTCAGCAAAAGCACTCTTCAAGAAAAGCAACGGTAATTGCTTCTTTCTTCTCGCCCCTAAATACATAGTTTTTGGTTAAGATACCAGAAAGCTGGCCCTACATGTACATTTCTCCCTCAAGGAATCCATTAGTCCCTTTATAGTGGTTTGCATAGCTAGGAATAATAGTTCACAATGGCAAAGAAAGGATTGGAAAAAAAGGATTTGAATGGAAGGGAAAAGAGGGGGCAGGCTCCATTTGGAAGAGAGAATCGGCTCCCATTCTTTTCCAGCGCGGGCTTTGTTCGGTCGCACTTGTTGGCCCTTTCATGTCGCACTACGACGTGGTTCAAGCGCAAGAAGATCCCCGTGTTTTATAAAGTGAGCTCGTGGTAATGAGCAGCCATTCAAGGGGACTGGCAGGAGCTGCGTCTTGCAGAGTGCAAAGAAAGACGGCCCATCCCTCCGTTCTTCAAAGACCTTCAAAGGGGCCAGATCTGCACCCCAGTGGAGGTTTCCCCTGCATTTGAGGATGTGGGGGTGGAGGAGAATCCAGGATTGCTAAAATGACCAATATATGGGCTAAGGACAAAGTAAAACAAGGGGTGCTTGGCAGCAGTGTCGGACTGGATGAGAGCTAACAAATTTAAAAGCTTCCACCACACTCCAGGGCAGAGAGTTCCACTGCTGAACGGTTCTCACAGTCAGGAAGTTCTTCCTCATGTTCAGATGGAATCTCCTCTCTTGTAGTTTGAAGCCATTGTTCCGCCTAGTCTCCAGGGAAGCAGAAAACAAGCTTGCTCCCTCCTCCCTATGTCTTCCTCTCACATATTTATCCATGGCTATCATATCTCCTATCAGCCTTCTCTTCTTCAGGCTAAACATGCCCAGCTCCTTAAGCTGCTCCTCATAGGGCTTGTTCTCCAGACCCTTGATCATTTTAGTCGCCTCCTCTGGACACATTCCAGCTTGTCAATATCTCTCTTGAATTGTGGTGCCCAGAATTGGACACAATATTCCAGGTGTGGTCTAACCAAAGCAGAATAGAGCATGGGGAGCATGACTTCCCTAGATCTAGACGCTATGCTCCTCTTGATGCAGGCCAAAATCCCATTGGGTTTTTTTGCCGCCACATCACATTGTTGGCTCATGTTTAACTTGTTGTCCAAGAGGACCACAAGATCTTTTTCACACTTACAGCTCTTGAGCCAGGCATCCACCCATTCTGTATCTTTGTATTTCGTTTTTTGCCAAAGTGGAGTATCTTGCATTTGTCACTGTTGAACTTCATTTTGTTAGTTTTGGCCCATCTCTCTAATCTGTCAAGATCGTTTTGAATCCTGCTCCTGTCCTCTGGACTATTGGCTATCCCTCCCAATTTGGTGTCGTCTGCAAACTTGATGATCCTGCCTTCTAGCCCTTCATCTAAGTCATGAATGAAGATCCTGATCAGGACCGGGCCCAGGACGGAACCCTGCTTGTGGCACTCCGCTCGTCACTTCTTTCCAGGATGAAGAGGAAGCCTTGGGGAGAATCACCTCTGGGTTCGTCCATTTAACCAATTACAGATCCACCTCACCGTAGTTTTGCCTCGCCCACATTGGACTAGTTTCCTTGCCAGAAGGTCATGGGGGACCTTGTCGAAGAAGGCTTTCCTGAAATCCAGACACGCCACATCCACGGCATTCCCCGCATCTACCCAGCTTGTAACTCTCTCGAAAAAAGAGATCAGATTAGTCTGGCATGACTTGTTTTTGATAAATCCATGTTAACTATTAGCAATGAAGCCTCTCATAGAATCATAGAATCAAAGAGTTGGAAGAGACCTCATGGACCATCATCCAGTCCAACCCCATTCTGCCAAGAAGCAGGAATATTGCATTCAAATCACCCCTGACAGATGGCCATCCAGCCTCTGTTTAAAAGCTTCCAAAGAAGGAGCCTCCACCACACTCCGGGGCAGAGAGTTCCACTGCTGAACGGCTCTCACAGTCAGGAAGTTCTTCCTCTTGTTCAGATGGAATCTCCTCTCTTGTAGTTTGAAGCCATTGTTCCGTGCTAGTCTCCAGGGAAGCAGAAAACAAGCTTGCTCCCTCCTCCCTGTGGCTTCCTCTCACATATTTATACATGGCTATCATATCCCCTCTCAGCCTTCTCTTACTTCAGGCTAAACATGCCCAGCTCCTTAAGCCGCTCCTCATAGGGCTTGTTCTTCCAGTTGATGTCGCCCTCCAGGCACAGCAAGAGGGAGGGGAACATTCCAGGAGAGAGATAAGCCCGTCCTAGTAGCAACAGACTGGTACAACTAGGCTCTAAGTCTACCCAGCTTGTAACTCTCTCGAAAAAAGAGATCAGATGAGTCTGGCATGACTTGTTTTGGATAAATCCATGTTGACTATTAGCGATGACCGCATTTGTTTCTAAGTGTTTGCAGACCGCTTCCTTGACAATCTTTTCCAGAATCTTGCCCGGTATTGACGTGAGGCTGACCGGATGGTAGTTGTTTGGGTCATCCTTTTTTCCCTTCTTGAAGATTGGGACCACATTGGCCCTCCTCCAATCTGCTGGAACTTCTCCCGTTCTCCAAGAACTCTCAAAGATTATTGCCAATGGTTCCGAAATGACTTCCGCTAGTTCCTTCAGTACTCTTGGGTGTAGTTGATCTGGCCCTGAAAGGGGACTTGACTCGAATGCACGAAGAAACAGCCAGGTCTTCAATTCCTTATGAAATGTGGGTAGGGAGGATGCCAGCCTGATCTCCATGGGGACAGAGTTTATGAGACAAATAACAGCAAATATTGTGGAAATGAAGGACATCTGGCCCATGAACACTACAGGTCTTGTGCTGGAGTACCCAAAGAATGCCTATGGAGACCTATCTTGTCAGACACATGCCAGTAAATCCACAGGTACCAGTTTCACAGATCCGGAGGTCATACTGGGAGAATGATGCATGCAGATCCAAGTCAGGTGGCCTTTTGCAGTTGACAAATCGTGATTTTGTCAATGTTTATTGTTTCCAAATGCCGGCTGAGATCCTTTGGCGCGGCACCCAGTTATTATATTATTATTATTATTTTATTATTGTTGAGTAGATATTTTTATCATTATTATCCCCCTGAAAGAGAATGGTTGCAGTCTTCCTATAGTGCAAAACCTTCCTCTGAGGTATTTGTCCTTTTTCCAAACGGAGAAAGTGCTGAAAAGAAGGTCTTCCTGGCTTGAATCCAGGCTCCCTTGGTGGCCACTGAGTACGAGGCTCAGCACACGATTTGTACTATTGACTTTCTTTCTAAATAAGCCAGAAATCATCAAATCCTATTACGGAGGGGGAAATAATACACGGTTCTCATTGTGTAATAAATCATAAAACAGATTGGATTTACAATAGCCGAGCGGATCAATGGAGGGTTGGGTTTTTGGGTTTTTTTTCAACAGTTTAGGACTGGGTTTTATGGGTGGCAAAGATCCGCAGCCAGACTGACCTTTCCCTGGTTATAGACGTCATGGGACGAGAGGAGATCGGCAGTCATTATCGATATAAGCCATCATTCGGGGACCTCAAGGGTGGCTCTCGTCTTGTATGAACCTTCCTTCTCTTTGCAAAGATACACTCAGGCCACTAATTTGAAATTCAGAGATATTTCTGATTGTCAAGGCAAACATTTCCCAGAAATTAAGACAGGCTTCAGGGAAAGGGCCAGAGGTTGGAGATAAATATAAGCCAATTTACAGCATTCATCTGATAGAACTAGAGGAGGAGGAGGAGAAGAGGGGTGGACACGAAGCATGATTGGGATTCTCCAATGCAATAACAGGAAGGGCCTCTGTTTCTGTAATGCCTGCATATAGTTCCCTCTGTTGTTATGCCATCGCGCCTGGGGGCTATACTTACTTACTTACTTAGGCGATCCCTCGTTGGACGAGTAAGATGGTCTTCCTTGATTACTATTTTTGTGGGTTTGTAGGTGGCTGTGGAGCCCTATTCTTGACCCGCATCTTCTCCCACAGTGAAGGCATTGGTTTCCAGGTGGAAGGCGGTCCCGGTCGGGGTTGGCTTGACGCGCCTTCCTCCTGGCACGTTTCTCTCTTTCACCCTCCCCTCGTGCCTCCTCAAATTCTGCAGCACTGCTGGTCACAGCTGACCTCCAGCTGGAGCGCTCAAGGGCCAGGGCTTCCCAGTTCTCAGTGTCTATGCCAGAGTTTTTAAGGTTGGCTTTGAGCCCATCTTTTAAATCTCTTTTCCTGTCCACCAACATACGTTTTCCATTCTTGAGTTCAGAGTAGAGCAACTGCTTTGGGAGACGGTAGTCAGGCATCCGGACAACGTGGCCGGTCCAGCGGAGTTGATGGCAGAGGACCATCACTTCAATGCTGGTGGTCTTTGCTTCTTCCAGCATGCTGATGTTTGTCCCGCCTGTCTTCCCAAGTGATTTGCAGGATTTTCCAGAGGCAGCGCTGATGGAATCATTCCAGGAGCTGCATGTGACGTCTGTAGACAGTCCATGTTTTGCAGGCATAGAGCAGGGTTGGGAGGGGAATAGCTTTATAGACAAGCACCTTGGTATCCCTACGGATGTCCCGGTCCTCAAACACTCTCTGCTTCATTTGGGAAAATGCTGCACTCGCAGAGCTCAGGCGGTGTTGTATTTCGGTGTCGATGTTGACTTTGGTGGAGAGGTGGCTGCCAAGGTAGCGGAAATGGTCAACATTTTCTAATGTTACACCATTAAGCTGTATCTCTGGCATTGGGGAGGGGATGGCTGGTGACTGCTGGAACAGCACTTTGGTTTTCTCAGTGTTCAATGACAGGCCAAGCTTCGTGTATGCTTCTGTGAAGGTGTTGAGAGTGGCTTGTAGATCTTCTTCTGAATGCGCACAGACAACATTGTCATCAGCATACTGGAGTTCTATAACAGATGTTGTTGTAACCTTGGTTTTGGCTTTCAGTCTGCTGAGGTTAAATAGCTTGCCATCTGTCCTATAGATTATTTCCACTCCGGTGGGAAGCTCCCCGGGGCTATAAAACATAGACGTGACATCTTTCCCCAGGGGATTGCTTCTTGCCCTCCTTTAAAGAACTGGAACTCCCAAGGACCAAAACACTGTAGATAACTCAAAATAGGTTTTATTGTTCACAAAGAGTTATCCCTTTAAGGCAATAAGCTGGAAGTTTCAAAGGGGTAAAGGAAAATATACATTACAGTCTCTGGTTGTCTTGGGTCCAAGGAGATTTCGCAGCTGAGAAGCTTTTCCTGTTCCCTCTTTTCTCAATGGCTGTGAAGGTCGGAACAAACACAACCCCCAGTCCAATGGCCTATGTTGAAGGCACAGAGTCTTCCTTTTGATGCCAAAGGACCGGTTTGAAGGTGCTTGGGTCTCCTCAACGTTGTCCAGGGTGATCTGGGCATGAAGTATGAGTCCCAAGGGTAAAAACCTTAGAATTGGTGATGAGAGGTAACTTAATTAAGGGCTTTAGAGCCAAGTCTCTTTCTCACATCTATCTGCTGAGATGTTTGATGGTCGAATGAAAAGAAAGCCCTGCCCTCTTCCCCAGGAAGGGGAGGAGCCAAACAATTAAGCAGGGGAGGCAACTTAACAGATGCAAACAACATTGATAGAAAGCAATAGATAGCCAAACAATTCAACTGTACATTTACAAACTAAGCATGTATGTGCATGTTATACAGTTTAAACCTTTGCACTTTAAAGTTCTACACACAGGTGGCACCACTCGTGCCATCACAGTTATGCATCCATTAAAGGACAGGTGGCCTTCCCCCAAGTTCATTTGACAACCTAAGCATACTAGCACATGGAAGAAGGATGACATAATAATAGTTTGATCATTGGAGGCTCCTTCTTTGGTGGTCTCATGAGGTCTCTTCCAATTCTATGATTCTATGATTGGACAACTTTGGAGACCAGGGATCAGTTCTTGGCTTGGCCATGAAAGCCCAATGGGCAACCTTGGGCAAGTCACACACTCTCAGCTCCAGAAACTTCCGTGATAGGTTTTCCTTAGGGTCACCATAAGTCGGAAACACTTTGAAGGCACACAACAGCAAGAGCTTGAAGGCCTCTTAAAGACCACCTAGTCCAACCAGTTCCAGCACATGAGGTCCATGGATAAAACACCTAAAATAGTGGTCATCCCACCTCGATGAGAATTCATCATGATCAGACGCCTACCAAATGAGCTTGTCAAACAGCTCTTCACTTTGTCAGGAAGCACTTTCCAATGTTTTGAAATGGCAGGGAGAAGGTTTGAGCAAAAGAGACAAAGAGAGATCTGGAGGTCTGAAAATAGCATGGATTTATTTCCAGCTGGGGCTCTGGAGTGGAGCTTTGTCCAAAAACATCCAGGGCCCCGATATAGGTGTTGATGGCCTTTTTATACCCTCCAATTGCAGGCAAACAAAGAACAAGCTTCTATGTACATTGACGTCATTCTCTACGTCATTTTAGCATCATAGGAATATCAAATTCTATCTTCCAACATACAAAAGGCATGTTTGTGAATTTCTTCTAGGAGCAGTATACAGCTTACATTCATCAATCAAGGGGCCTACTTTGACTTGTCATGAGGGAGGGGCATTGGCTCCTTCCTTAGAGCTTAGTTGTATCAGTCTCTGTTGCTACTAGGACGGGCTTATCACTCTCCTGGAACGTTCCCCTCCCTCTTGATGTGCCTGGACAGCAGCTTGGATTTCAGCTTGTTTTTGATGGATTTATCTGTTGGGGTTCAGACTGAGTTTGAACTTGAACCTGATTCTCTGTTTGTTCCTCCTGATGCTAATGAAAGTATATTTACTGATGCTAATGGAAATGTACCTCTTGATGCCAATGCTCCTGAAATTAGTGAGGAAGAAACTTCTGTAGATTTGGAAAATGCCAATGTTCCTGAAATTAGTGAGGAAGGAACTTCTGTAGATTTGGAAAATGAAAGTACCAGTGTTCATGAGAATGTTGCAGAGGGAGGCCTTGAACTTTCCCTCCCTTCTGCACCTGTTAACTGTAATGACAACAGAAGGGGCCAAATTTGGGAAGACAGAAGTAAATCACTCAGTTTGCGTCGATCCTCCTGAATTCAAGAATTAAAAACACTGGCTTCAAAAAAGAAGGGCGGTTCACGGAACCAATTCTTGAGTTTTAATTGCCTTACGCCGGGCTGTCTCAGTTCAGGCATCGTTTCAGAATTGATGAAGACCTTGGCAGTTCTCCCGGTTCCCTGGCCATTGTTTGGGAAGATTTCTAGGATATCAAGTATGGTTAGTGGATTGCTAACAGGTTCCAGTATTTCACAGTGAGGCTTTTGGTTTTGCTTTGTCCATTTAAATTCATGTTTGCTGATTTTGCTGTGGCTTTTGACTTGCATTTTTCTTTTATTTTGTAACCATTTTTCTTCAATAAAAAAGGATTGTTTTTCACAGCCAAGTGTGGTGGATAGTTATCTTAGGGCCTCGTTCCCTGCTCTGGATTGCAACATTATCAAAACAAGTCATGCCAAACTAATCTGATCTCTTTTTTTGATAGAGTTACAAGCTAGATAGATGCGGGAAATGCCGTGGACGGAGCGTGTCTGGATTTCAGGAAGGCCTTCGACAAGGTTCCCCACGACCTTCTGGCAAACAAACTAGTCCAGTGTTGGCTAGGCAAAACTACGGTGAGGTGGATCTGGAATTGGTTAAATGGACGAACCCAGAGGGTTCTCACCAATGCTTCCTCTTCATCCTGGAAAGAAGTGACAAGTGGAGTGCCGCAGGGTTCTGTCCTGGGCCCGGTCCTGTTCAACATCTTTATTAATGACTTAGATGAAGGGTTAGAAGGCAGGATCATCAAGTTTGCAGACAATACCAAATTGGGAGGGATAGCCAAGACTCCAGAGGACAGGAGCAGGATTCAAAACAATCTTGACAGATTAGAGAGATGGGCCAAAACTAGCAAAATGAAGTTCAACAGTGACAAATGCAAGATACTCCACTTTGGCAGGAAAAACGAAATGCAAAGATACAGAATGGGGGATGATGAGGCCTGGCTCGAGAGCAGGACGTGTGAAAAAGATCTTGGAGTCCTTGTGGAGAACAAGTTAAACATGAGCCAATAATGTGATGTGGCGGCAAAAAAAAGCCAATGGGGTTTTGGCCTGCATAAATAGGAGCCTAGTGTCTTGATCTAGGGAAGTCATGCTACCCATGCTCTATTCTGCTCTGGTTAGACCACTTTACCTGGAATATTGTGTCCAATTCTGGGCTCCACAATTCAAGAGAGATATTGACAAGCTGGAATTTGTCCAGAAGAGGGCGACTCAAATGATCAAGGGTCTGGAGAACAAGCCCTA
>NW_026844366.1:3694356-3737643 GCF_025583915.1 Anolis sagrei ordinatus
CTTGGCAGAATGGGGTTGGACTGGATGGCCCAGGAGGTCTCTTCCCACTCTAGGATTCTATGATTCTATGATACAGAGAGAGCCTGATTTTTCTATACATTTCAGTGCTTGTAAAGTACATACAATTTACACATAAATAAATATCTATTATTTTTCCAATATCTCCTCATCAGTTTAAGCAGCAACATCACATGATACATTTGCCCTAAGGTTGTCATGCATTGAAAACAACTTGAAGGCACGCAACAACATATATTTTTTTTTCCATGTCAGGAGCAACTTGAGAAACTGCAAGTCACTTCTGGCGTGAGAGAATAGGCCGTCTGCAAGGATGTTGCCCAGGGGACGCCCAGATGTTTTGATGTTTTACCATCCTTGTGGGAGGCTTCTCTCATGTCCCCGCATGGGGAGCTAGAGCTGACAGAGGGAGCTCATCCACTCTCCCCCTGGATTTGAACCTTCAGTCCTGCCAACACAAGGGTTCTGAATATCTGACGAAAAATACTTGTTGGCTTGTGTTACACGAATATGATTTGAAATATGCAGAGGGTTGTTGTGAGTTTTCCGAGCTGTCTGGCCTTGTTCCAGAAGCATTCTCTCCTGACGTTTGCCTGCATCTATGGCAGGCATCCTCAGAGGTTGTGAGACCTTTTTGGGGGCTTTTTATCCGATCCATTCTTCTTATTTCCATCTTTTTATGTTACGCCATAAAAATCCTTTGTGTCAACAGAATCCTGCGGAAGAGTCTAATAGGATGTATCACCTTTTCTAAATGAGAGTTATGGGATATCACCTGCTTCTCTTCCTTCTTGTTCCAGCTACTTCTGGAGACAGATGGCCCTTAATGACATCTTGTGGCGTCGCACATTTATTTATTTTAAGCCTGTCTGCCATGCAAAGCCCAGCGCCAGGACAAATGAGGTTCCAAAGGGGACCTCAGGGAGTCGAGAAGAAGATGGAGAAGAATGGAAATCCGCTCGGTTGCCCTCGGCCGCAGACGCCGGACGGACGTGCCTTTCCTGCACCAATTAGCTGCCTGACAAATGAGCTCCAGAAACTGACCGGCTTTTGAAAGACTCTTCCTTTTCATCGGCTGAAGCCGGCTCATTTCGCAAATGAAGGCCAATGGGCCATGGGACCATGATGGAGATTAGTGAGCAGAAATAGGGAGCTGATCGCAGGTAGAATGAACGGGAAGCACAGCAACTGTTTTGCAAATCTTGAAAAAAGAAATGGTCAAAAGATGCTGGCAAGATACAACAGATCTTCTCCTCCTCCTCCTTCTCCACCTCCCCTTTCTTCTTATTCTCTTTTCCCTCCTCCTCTTCTCTTTCATCCTCCCCTTCTTCTTCTATTCTTCCTCTTCCTTTATTTCCTCCTTGCTCCTCTACTCCTTTCTTCTCCTTCTTCTCCTCTTCCTTCTTCTTCCTCTTCTCCTTCTTTTTCCTCTTTTCCCTCTTCCTCCCCTTCTTCTTCTCTTCCTCCTCCTCCTTTTCCTCCTTCCTCCTCTACTCTTTTCTTCTCCTTCTCCTCCTCTTCTTTTTTACCCCCCTCTTCTCTTGTAAACTCTCATCAAGCCCCGCACATCGTATGATGTGTTCTGCATACACGTTAAAAAGGTTGGGTGAGAGGATGCAGCCTTGCCGTACGCCTTTCCCAATCTTGAACCAGTCTCTGTTCCGTGGTCAGTTCTGACTGTTGCTCCTTGGTCCTTGTACAGATTCCTCAGGAGAGAGGGAAGGGGGCTTGGGATGCCCATCCCACTAAGAACTTGCCACAATTTATTATGATCCACACAGTCAAAGGCTTTAGAATAGTCAATGAAGCAGAAGTAGATGTTTTTCTGAAACTCCCTGCCTTTCTCCATTATCCAGCGGATATTGGCAATCTGGTCTCTCGTTCCTCTGCCTTTTCTAACCCCAGCTTGAACATCTGGCAACTCTCGCTCCATGTATTGCTGGAGTCTTCCTTGCAGGATCTTGAGCATTCCCTTCCTGGCATGAGAAATAAGGGCCACTGTACGGAAGTTGGAGCAGTCTTTCGCATTTCCCTTTTTTGGTATGGGGATATAAGTTGATTTTTTCCAGTCTGATGGCCATTCTTGTGTTTTCCATATTTGCTGGCATATGGCATGCATCACCTTGACAGCATCCTCTTTTAAGATTTTATGCAGAACACATCATGCGAGGATGTGCGGGGCTTGAGGAATGCAAGGCTGGGGTGAAAATTGCTGGAAGAAACATTAACAACCTCAGATATGCAGATGACACCACTCTGATGGCTGAAAGCGAGGAGGAGCTGAGGAGCCTTCTAATCAAGGTGAAAGAAGAAAGCGCAAAAGCCGGGTTGCAGCTAAACATCAAAAAAACCAAGATTATGGCAACAAGAATGATTGACAACTGGGAAATAGAGGGAGAAATCGTGGAGGCCGTGACAGACTTTGTATTTCTAGGCGCAAAGATGACTGCAGATGCAGACTGTGGCCAGGAAATCAGAAGACGCTTCCTTCTTGGGAGGAGAGCAATGTCCAGTCTCGATAAAATAGTGAAGAGTAGAGACATCAGACTGGCAACCAAGATCCATTGCCTAGTCAAAGCCATGGTCTTCCCTGTCGTCACCTACGGATGTGAGAGCTGGACCTTCGGGAAGGCTGAGCGAAGGAAGAGAGATGCTTTTGAGCTGTGGTGTTGGAGGAAAGTCCTGAGAGTGCCTTGGACTGCGAGAAGATCCAACCAGTCCATCCTCCAGGAAATAAAGCCCGACTGCTCACTGGAGGGAAGGAGACTAGAGACAAAGTTGAAGTCCTTTGGCCACATCATGAGGAGACAGGAAAGCCTAGAGAAGACAATTATGTTGGAGGAAATTGCTGAGAGTGCCTTGGACTGCGAGAAGATCCAACCAGTCCATCCTCCAGGAAATAAAGCCCGACTGCTCACTGGAGGGAAGGAGACTAGAGACAAAGCTGAAGTCCTTTGGCCACATCATGAGGAGACAGCAAAGCCTAGAGAAGACAATGATGCTGGGGAAAGTGGAAGGCAAAAGGAAGAGGGGCCGACCAAGGGCAAGATGGATGGATGGCATCCTTGAAGTGACTGGACTGACCTTGAAGGAGCTGGGGGTGGTGACGGCCGACAGGGAGCTCTGGCGTGGACTGGTCCATGAGGTCACAAAGAGTCGGAGACGACTGAACGAATGAACATCAACAACACAATTGGTTCTATCATAAAAATAACCAATAATGAAATAATAATTAAATTTTGAAAGTTTTTGTTAGAGTTCTGAAATTTTCATCACCAGAACTTTAGTTTGGTAAGTGCTTTAGAACCATTTAGAACCATGGATTGCTCAGGCCTAGACTGTACTGCACAATGCAGTACAGTTCTTACTTAGACGATCCCTCGTAGTCCGAGGATGATGGTCCTCCAAGTTTGGTGTCCTGGGGGTGGGTTCGTAGGTGACTGTGGAGCCCTCTTCTTGACCTGCATCTTCTCCCACAGTGAGGGCATTGGTTTCCAGACGAAAGGTGGTCCCAGTCAGGGTTGGCTTGATGCGCCTTCCTCCTGGCACATTTTTCCCTTTCACCCTCCATTCGTGCCTCCTCAAATTCTGCAGCACTGCTGGTCACAGCTGACGTCCAGCTGGAGCACTCAAGGGCCAGGGCTTCCCAGTTCTCAGTGTCTATGCCACAGTTTTTAAGGTCGGCTTTGAGTCCATCTTTAAAGCTCTTTTCCTGCCCTCCAGCATTCTGTTTTCCGTTTTTGAGTTCGGAGTAGAGCAACTGCTTTGGGAGACGGTGGTCACGCATCCGGACAATGTGGTCAGCCCAGCGGAGTTGATGGCAGAGGAGCATTGCTTCAATGCTGGTGGTCTTTGCTTCTTCCAGCACGCTGACGTTTGTCCGCTTGTCTTCCCAAGATATTTGCAGGATTTTCCGGAGGCAGCGCTAATGGAATCGTTCCAGGAGTTGCATGTGACGTCTGTAGACAGTCCACGTCTCACAGGCATATAGCAGCGTTGGGAGGACAATAGCTTTATAAACCAGCCCCTTGGTCTCCCTACGGATGTCCCGGTCCTCAAACACTCTTCTTCATTCGGAAGAATGCTGCACAGCTCAGGCGGTGTTGTATTTCAGTGTCGATGTTGACTTTGGTGGAGAGGTGGCTGCCAAGGGAGCGGAAATGATCAACATTGTCTAATGTTACACCATTAAGCTGTATCTCTGGCATTGGAGAGGGGTTGGCTGGTGTCTGCTGGAACAGCTCTTTGGTTTTCTCGTGTGTTCAATGACAGGCCGAGCTTCTCGTATGCTTCTGCAGTACAGTGGGGCAACACGTAAAGACCTTCCACTAAATATGGACTTATGTGTTGGCCAAAATTCTCTTTAGGAGAACTTCCACATAGTAAGTCCCTAAGAGGAGGCCATTCATGATATGTGAACCCCATTGACCTTTGTTCACTAGCATTCCTGGGCAAATGAAGCCATTTTTGAAGGATCTTGGGATTTCTTTTCCTAGAAGAGGCAACAGTCCAGACACTTATGAGAGAACGTTTTTTTGCTGGCTTTCACCCGTGCATCAAGTGCTTCTGGTCCTACCATGATATTACATTCCACAGACATTAAACATGTATTATCTTTGAAGGAAAAGCAGAGATTAATGACCCAGACCAGAATGATGAATTTACTATGAAAGGAGAGGTAGACTTACAAAGCAATCCCGCACCACAGAAGAGCGAGAAATGTTATTATGGAGAGATAAGGAAGAGAACGGGAAGGTTACGGAAGGAGAAATGAACAACTTATTACAAATGATATTCTCGCCCAACTTTCTCTTTATTTAAAAAAAAGACAGAGTAGAAAAGATTGTTTAGATGCCTGGCTGAGATGCCAAAAGTTAGGTCAGGTGTCTGTCAGGTCTTTTGGAGAACGAACCTTGAACTTTGTGTCCTTGTGGGCAAAGAGGTGGAACTTGGGTGGATCCTAAAGGACGCATCAGAAATACAAGACATTTGGAATATTTTTGAGTTCCCATCTGGGAAACACGGACTGCTTATTTTGCCAAATGCTATTGGTGGATGCCTGAAACCCGACAAAATCCACAAAACTAAGAGAAACATCTGTCTTATTGACTATTCTGAAGCCTTTGTCTGTGTGGATCATAATAAACTGTGGCAAGTTCTTGGTGGTATGGGCATAACAAGCCACCTTGTCTCTCTCCTGAAGAATATTGACAAGCTGGAATGTGTCCAGAGGAGGGTGACTCAAATGATCAACGGTCTGGAGAACAAGCCCTATGAGGAGCAGCTTAAAGAGCTGGGCATGTTTAGCCTGAAGAAGAGAAGGCTGAGAGGAGACATTATGAGGACCATGTATAAGTATATGAGGGGAAGGCCTAGGGAGGAGGGAGCAAGCTCCCTGGTGACTATTTATTTATTTATTTATTTATTTATTATTTACTTTGCTTCTATACCGCTGTTCTCAGCCCGAAGGCGATTCACAGCGGACTAGGAGGCAATGGAACAATGGCTTCAAACTACAAGAAAGGAGATTCCACCTGAACATGAGGAAGGACTTCCTGACTGTGAGAGCCGTTCAGCAGTGGAACTCTCTGCCCTGGAGTGTAGTGGAGGCTCCTTCTTTGAAGGCTTTTAAACAGAGGCTGGATGGCCATCTGTTGGGGGTACTTTGAATGTGATTTTCCTGCTTCTTGGGAGGTGGTTGGACTGGATGGCTCATGAGGTCTCTTCCAACTCTTTGATTCTATGATTCTAAGGGTGTTATAGGTCATGTTTCAGATTTGGAAGTATTGGGTGGAGGTTCCGTCATGGGTTGCTGATACGTGAAGAGCTTTATAGTTTCCAAATCACAACCTTCCTGAACTGCTGCAAGCTGGATAGCAAGTGTCCCAGAAGCAAGCAAAATACAGCAGAGTCCTTTCACAGCAAAAACATGCTTCAGCAGAATCCAACCGCCAGCTCCTGACCTTATCGACACACTGTTTAGTTAACACAGGTTCAGATTTCCATCCAAAAGATCTGGAGGGTTTAATCTTCACAATACACTGAGTCGTGCAGGAGAGCATAAAAACTCCAACTATCACCCAAGTCAAAAAAGAAGCCCCATTAAAGCCCTGGCAGACCGTGCAAAAAGAATCTGCGAAGCCCACCTCCTCCAAGATGAACTGAACCACCTCAACTGGGCTCTCCAGGCCAAGGGAGACTCCACCTCAGACATCAGAAGAGCTGCAAGACCAAGAAGAAGCCACGAGAGTCAAGATGAAGATCCACCCAGAGGGAAAGTGTTCTTGCCAGACATCAAGGGAACCACTGACCGCAGAGGGAAGCTGATGAGGAAACACAACATACAAACTATCTACAGACCCACCAAGAAAATCCAACAAATGTTCTGTTCAGCAAAGGACAAGAGGGATCCTCTCACCTCTGCAGGAGTCTACCATGTACCATGCAGCTGTGGACAAGTCTACAGAGGGACCACCAAATGCAGCAGCATTCCTGACTGTGAGAGCTGTTCAGCAGTGGAACTCTCTGCCCCAGAGCGTGGTGGAGGCTCCTTCTTTGGAGGCTTTTAAACAGAGGCTGGATGGCCATCTGTTGGGAGTGCTTTGGATGCGATTTTCCTGCTTCTTGGGAGGTGGTTGGACTGGATGGCCTATGAGATCTCTTCCAACTCTAAGACTACAGGAAAGGAGATTCCATCTGAACATTAGGAAGAACTTTCTGACTGTGAGGGCTGTTCAGCAGTGGAACTCTCTGTCCCAGAGTGTGACGGAGGCTCCTTCTTTGGGGACTTTTAAGCAGAGGCTGGATGGCCATCTGTCGGGTGTTTTGAATGTGATTTTCCTGCTTCTTGGCAGAAGGGGTTGGACTGGATGATGACCCACCAGGTCTCTTCCAACTATAGATGATAGAGAGAGAGAGAGAGAGAGAGAGAAGATAGAAAGTGATAGATTTGCTAAAAAGGACCGAAAGGTTAGTGAGTGGGAGAAATAATTGAAAAATGCAAAGAAACATTTGTCACTTTGCTCACTGGGCCGAAAAGCTTTGGCATTTTTCATTCTCTCCAGTGGAAATGAAAGAAGTGGTGACTTTTATGTCTCTGTTATTAACTGCCATCCAGTTGGCTTTGACTTACGGCGACCTCCTGAACGAGAGGCCTCCGAGTGACCCTCTCCTTAATAGCCTGCTTAGATCTTCCTCGAGATCGTACCAAACTTTCCACAAGCTTCACCTTTAGAAGAGTCAAGAGCCAAAGCCTTCACCCTGCAGGCAACATCCCAGAGAGGAGTTCTCAGTAGAAGCCTGTAAGGTTAGATAGCAAGACTCTTTCCTTCCCTCCTTCCCTCCCTTTTGCCCTTTCAAAGTCCTTTTAGCCCCAATATTTATCACTACAGTTTTGTGCAATTTTGAAATCATCGGAGAAGGCCCTTGTCTTCATACTGCCAACTTCACAGGCACATCCCAGGGTCTTCTCTGGAATCATGCCATCAGTGTCGTCTCTGAAAAATGGTCCTCCGCCATCAACTCCGCTGGACTGGCCACGTTGTCCGGATGCCCAACCACCGTCTCCCAAAGCAGTTGCTCTACTCCGAACTCAAGAATGGAAAATGAAATGTTGGTGGACAGGAAAAGAGATTGAAAGATGGGCTCAAAGCCAACCTTAAAAACTCTGGCATAGACACTGAGAACTGGGAAGCCCTGGCCCTTGAGCACTCCAGCTGGAGGTCAGCTGTGACCAGCAGTGCTGCAGAATTTGAAGAGGCACGAATGGAGGGTGAAAGAGAGAAATGTGCCAAGCCAACCCCGACCGGGACCGCCTTCCACTGGGGCTGAGTTTGGTTCGGGGGGGGGGGGGGGGGGCTGCGTCTGAGTGAAAGAGGGTCTACCCTAGCAAACCTTTTGTATCATTACCCCAATACCCCCATGCATATGGGATATATTGAGCATGGTGATCAGATCATGATATGAATAAACATAACAGTTTAAATAATGTACCAGTAAGGCCTACTCGCGGACCACCATGAGAATTTGGGGGGGGGGCTGAAGCACCTCAAGCCCCCCACCCCCAGGCCATATGCCTGGTGCCAAGAGGAAGGAGTATCTTGCATTTGTCACTGTTGAAATTCATACTAACAAAATGAAATTCAACAGTGACAAATGCAAGATACTCCACTTAGGCAGGAAAAACGAAATGCAAAGATACAGAATGGGGGACGATGAGGCCTGGCTCGAGAGCAGTACACTGAAAAAGATCTTAGTCCTCGTGGACAACAAGTTAAACATGAGCCAAGAATGTGATGTGGTGGCAAAAAAAGCCAATGGGATTTTGGCCTGCATCAATAGGAGCCTAGTGTCTAGATTTAGGAAAGTCATGCTCCCCATGCTCTATTCCGCCTTGGTTAGACCACACCTAGAATATTGTGTCCAATTCTGGGCACCACAATTGAAGAGAGATATTGACAAGCTGGAATGTGTCCAGAGGAGGGCGACTAAAATGATCAAGGGTCTGGAGAACAAGCCCTATGAGGAGCAGCTTAAAGAGCTGGGCATGTTTAGCCTGAAGAAGAGAAGGCTGAGAGGAGACATTATAGTCATATATAAATATGTGAGAGGAAGTCATAGGGAGGAAGGAGCAAGCTTCCTTTCTGCTGGCCTGGAGACTAGGACGCAATGGAACAGTGGCTTCAAACTACAAGAAAGGAGATTCCATCTAAACATGAGGAAGAACTTCCTGACTGTGAAAGCCGTTCAGCAGTGGAACTCTCTGCCCCGGAGTGTGGTGAGGCTCCTTCTTTGGAAGCTTTTAAACAGAGGCTGGATGGCCATCTGTCAGGGGTGATTTGAATGCAATATTCCTGCTTCTTGGCAGAATGGGGTTGGACTGGATGGCCCATGAAGTCTCTTCCAACTCTTTGATTCTATGATTCTATGTTGTGGGCAGGAAAAGAGATTGAAAGACGGGCTCAAAGCCAACCTTAAAAACTCTGGCATAGACACTGAGAACTGGGAAGCCCTGGCCCTTGAGCACTCCAGTTGGAGGTCAGCTGTGACCAGCAGTGCTGCAGAATTTGAAGAAGCACGAATGGAGGGTGAAAGAGAGAAATGTGCCAAGAGGAAGGCGCATCAAGCCAACCCCAACCGGGACCGCCTTCCATCTGGAAACTGATGCCCTCACTGCAGGAGAAGATGCAGAAGATTACTTACTCCACAGTCACCTACAAACCCACCGCCAAGACACTGATCTTGGAAGACTATCCTACTTGGACAACGAGGGATCGCCTAAGTAAGTAAGTAAGTAAGTTGTCTCTGAAAAATCCTGAAAATCTCTTAGGAAGAAGACAGGTGGACAAAGGCCAGCACCTGGAAGAAGACACAAAATGTTGCACCTCAGCAGGAGTTCACCTTGCTCACAGCACTCACCAGGAAACCAAACATGGTAATAAACAGTTTATTGATAAAACACATATAAGAAAGGGCCAAAGGCACCTTAAGCAAATAATAGGGTAAACTTTACCTCATAGCTCGAGGATGATGGTCTTCCAGATGTAGTGTCTTGGTGGTGGGTCCGTAGGTGGCTTCAAAAATAAATTATTTATACCTATTCCATTACTTTGTCCATTTATGTATTGTCTGCGTTTTCCTGTTGGTTGAGGTGCACACTTACTTAGACGATCCCTCGTCCGAGTAGGATAGTCTTCCATGATCAGTATTCTGGTGGGTCCGTAGTTGACTGTGGAGCCCTATTCTTAACCTGCATGTTCTTCTGCAGTGAGGGCATCGGTTTCCAGGTGGAAGGCAGTCTCGGTCGGGGTTGGCTTAACACGCCTTCCTCTTGGCATGTTTCTCTCTTTTGCCCTCCATTCTTGCCTCTTCAAATACTACAGCACTGCTGGTCACAGCTAACCTCCAACTGGAGGGCCAGGGCTTCCCAGTTCTCAGTGTCTATGCCAGAGTTTGTAAGGTTGGCTTTGAGCCCATCTTTAAATCTCTTTTCCTGTCCACCAACATTCCATTTTCCATTCTTGAGTTCGGAATAGAGCAACTGCTTTGGGAGACGGTGTCGGGCATTCGGACAACGTGGCCGGCCCAGCGGAGTTGATGGAGGAGGACCATCGCTTCAATGCTGGTGGTCTTTGCTTCTTCCAGCATGCTGACGTTTGTCCGCTTGTCTTCCCAAAAGATTTGCAGGATTTTCCGGAGGCAGCGCTGATGGAATCGTTCCAGTAGTTGCATGTGACGTCTGTAGACAGTCCACGTTTCGCAGGCGTATAGCAGGGTTGGGAGGACAATGGCTTTATAAACAAGCACCTTGGTATCCCTACAGATGTCCCAGTCCTCAAACACTCTCTGCTTCATTCAGAAAATGCTGCACTAAAAGAGCTCAGGGGGTGTTGTATTTCAGTGTCAATGTTGATGTCTGTAGACAGTCCACGTTTCACAGGCATATAACAGGGTTGGGAGGACAATGGCTTTATAAACAAGCACCTTGATATCCCTACGGATGTCCCGGTCCTCAAACACTCTCTGCTTCATTCGGAAAAATGCTGCACTCGCAGAGCTCAGGTGGTGTTGTATTTCAGTGTCAATGTTGACTTTGGTGGAGAGGTGGCTGCCAAGGGAGCGGAAATGGTCAACATTTTCTAATGATATACCATTAAGCTGTATCTCTGGCAGTGGAGAGGGATTGGCTGGAAGAGAACTTTGGTTTTCTCAATGTTCAATGACAGGCTGAGCTTCTCATATGCTTCTGTGAAGGTGTTTAGAGTGGCTTGGAGGTCTTATTCTGAATGTGCACAGATGACATTGTCATCAGCATACTGGAGTTCTATAACAGATGTTGACTTTTGTGGAGAGGTGGCTGCCAAGGTAGTGGAAATGATCAACATTGTCTAACATTACACCATTTAGCTGTATTTCTGGCATTGGAGAGCAATTGGCTGGTGACTGCTGGAAGAGCACTTTGGTTTTCTTGATGTTCAATGACAGGCCGAGCTTTTCGTATGCTTCTGCAAAGGTGTTTAGAGCGGTTTGTAAGTCTTCTTCTGAATGCGCACAGATGACATTATCATCAGCATATTGGAGTTCTATAACAAATGTTATTGTGACCTTGGTTTTGGCTTTCAGCCTGCTGAGGTTAAATAGCTTGCCATCTGTCTGACAAACCTCCTCTGAACATATTGTTTAGAGTGGCTTGTAGGTCTTCTGAATGCACCCAGACCATCCTCATTGCAGCCTATTCTTTGCTTACATGTCCTATTCATTACTGTGTGATTTACTCAGAACTTATCTACTGCTTCGTCACACTTGACTTTACAATTGACCATGAATCAGCCAGGTAGGTTACCAAACTCTAACATGGGTGACATCAGAATCCATAATTTGCTTCCCAAATCCTACTCTCGACTTCTGCACGAGCCCAACTTATACTTGAGTGTGTAGATAGATGTAGATGGCAATTTGCTCAGAAGCCTTTCCCGCAGTCGCGCCGGATCACCAGGGAGATAACAAACAGCTCCTAACGAGGCTGAGAGCTTGTTACGAGCATTTCCCTTTAATTGCATAACTTGCGGCCGCTCTTTAGAGTAATTCAGTTATCATCTGAAGTTCATTAGGAAGGAAGCCGCTGCTCCTTCTCTCTCCGCAAAGGCGGCCAGAGAGTTTCCATGAAATGGCCAACACCACACATACACACACATGTGTCCTCATTAGAGAGCCTTGAAGTAGGCCATGCAACACATCAAGGAATGAGTCAGAACGCATTAAGCCATTGGGTGAGGTTGATGTTGGCTTTTTGTGCCCCAAAACTCATTCTGGGAGTGTATTAGTCCATAAACATCTGTTGCATGGTGGCTAAATAATTCCTGCTTAGCAGAATCCAGGCTCTGCTCTGCTGCTGGTTTTATATTGGATCGTATTGTTTCATTCATCAAAATATTTATATCCTGCCCTCGAACTAATGGTGTAAATTACTGCCACCAAAGTAAAACAATGCCAATCGAATCATAGCATCCTAGAGTTGGAAGAGACCCAATACTCTTGGGTGTAGTTGATCTGGCCCTGAAAGGGGACTTGAACTCATTTAGAGTGGCCAGGTATTCCTGGACGACTTGTTTCCCAATTTGGGGTTGGATGTCCTCTAATCCCTCATCCACTCCATCTTGCTGAGGTTGAAGATGACTTTCTTTTTGTGAGAAGACCGAGGCAAAGAAGGCATTAAGTAGTTCTGCCTTTTCCCTATCCCCTGTCAGCATTGCCCCATCTTCTCCTCGAAGAGGCCCTATCGCCTCCTTGTTTTTCCTTTTTCTACTGACATAAGAAAAGAAGCCCTTTTTATTGTTTTTAATGTCCCTGGCAAGCCTGAGCTCGTTTTGTGCTTTAGCCTTGCGGACCTTTTCCCTACAGGTGTTGGCTATTTGTTTGAATTCTTCTTTGGTGATTTCTCCCTTTTTCCACTTCTTGTGCATGTCTCTTTTGTGTCTTAGCACAGTTAGAAGTTCTTTGGACATCCATTCTGGCTTCTTTGCACTTGTCCTATTTTTTCTCTTTGTTGGCACGGTTTGCAATTGCGCCTTGAGTATTTCACTCTTGAGAAATTCCCATCCATCCGTAACTCCCTTGTCTTTTAGTATCTGTGTCCTTCTTGGTAATGTTTCAAACAAAGATTGAATGGCCCACTGTTGGGTGGGTTTGGATTGTGTTTTCCTTCATGGCAGAGGAGGGTTGAACTGGATGACCCTCTTCCATCTCTTCTATGCTTCTAGGTTCAAATTGCCAACTGGAAGCCTGGTGTCCTCCCAGATCTGCTCAGAGTTGTCTTGGAGGCAACGCTTGCTGCACGCATGGCCCATTTGTCACTTGTGACAGCGGAGAATGAAACTAGGCGGACAAAGGTTTAACGGCCCGGGAATGCGCTTTGCTGAGCTGCCAAGTGCATAAAGGCACATTAACAGCCGTTCTCCAACACGGAGCCGGTGTGTAAACTTTTGTCCACATTTTATGGCCACCTCCATTTCCCACAATGGCTGCACGGCCCGAGGTTAACAACCTGCCAGTGACTCTGATGGATTCTGTCAAGGCGGGAAGGAGCTTGCAAGAAGTAGAGCACTTAGCAATGGCGCATTTCCTCTTTTCTAACAATGGGCCCATCTATGCAGAAGAATTACTGTATTGACTCAAATCTAATGCTCACCTTTTTTTGGCTAAACCACTCTGCCAAAATTGGGGTGCATATTAGATTCATGTGATAGAATAATCTTGGTTTTGAGCGAAAACCAAATGGGAAGTTGCTTCAGAAGCTGTGCCTGGAGCTTCTCTTTGAAGGGCATGACCTCTAATTTAGTGGTCATGGCTCAATGCTATGCCATCCTGGGAGCTGTAGTTTGGTGAAGCACCAGAAAGCATCCTTTGGCAGAGATGGCTCAATGCCCCCTTGATTCCATTGCACTAACCAACACAATAAGTGCATTCATTCTCCAGCATTGGTGTATCCCTGGCTGGAAGCTTTGGTCTTCTAACACATCCTCAGAGGACCTCACAACCTCTGAGGATGCCTGCCATAGATGCAGGTGAAACGTCGGGAGAGAATACTTCTAGAACATGGCCAAACAGCCCGAAAAAACCTACAACAACGCAGTGATTCCAGCCATGAAAGGAATGTAATGCACACTCTCTTTTTTTGGCCAAATTACAAAGAGTGCACTTTTTGCCACTTGTGCATTACATTCGGCAGCAAATACTTTATTTTCGTTCCAAGGTTTTGAAAATTACGGTATGTATTAGATTTAACGGAACATTAAACTCAAGTAAATGTGGTAAATATCCCACTGGAACAGCCATGTTTCAGTGCAATGGAATCATCATCATCATCATCATCTTTAATTACTTATTAATCGCCCTCCATCCGAGATGCTCCAGGCGATTTACATTGCAGACCCTGAAACTTAGGACTACAACAAACATTCAATGCAAAGCAAACAAAATTGGAACTCCTGGTACAGCTGTACCTGCACAGTCGAAGACTTTCATGGCTTTTCAATAACTTTGAAGCATAGATTCTTTTTATTGCAATTTCCAGTGTGAGAAGGTATATCAGATTACAGAAAACATTTAGACAAAGAATGACATTGGACATACAGACATACAGATTCTATGCAACTACACTGGATTCACAATTACATTGGTTAACAAACAAACATAGGGGAATTACATTTTCACTCAGCATTCACACACATATACACGCATTCATCCACATGCATCCAAATATTACCATATCCTTTTCTCCCTCCTTGGAGAAACACCTGTTAGGCCAGACCCTGATTTCCTGCAGCCTGCCAATGCATAGTTCCATAACTTCCATAACGCCAAAACTTCAAAACGCTGAGATGCCAAAACTTCTTTCCCTAAGAACAATGCCAAGGACCAGATCTCTGTTTTCCATACAACAGAACCTGACTCCCTGCACAAAATCCAAGACTCCAAAAGCGCACTTCTTCCTCTTCCCTTGAGAAAGAAGCCCCAAAGTGTCCAGAATCATGCTTTCCCATAGCATATCTGACACTCTCCAAATACACCACCTCTCTCCTTCCCATGGAGCAGAGCATGGCGGGTGGAACAGACTCCTCAGTCTGCCACACTTTGAGCATTATTAGACTGAGTCTTTTATAGGAATATTCTGTTGATGTCATCCCAAAGTTGTAAATTAATGATAGATGTCTTCCATCCTGGATCCATCTCAGTGTTGATCTTCTTGATTGGTGTTGATCTTATGTTGACTTCCTTCTTAACATAAGGAATGTTGCAAACATTTCTGTTATCACTGTCCCAGTTCTTATCAGAGTTTACTTTTCAGTTGTTATTAGCAACTTTTAATTACAGTCCAGCAAGCAGGTTTAGTCATTGCAGGCCTTAATATTATACTGGTGTTTCCAAAATTATTAGCTCCATCCATACATCCTTCCATTCTTCCATTTATTCCCACACATCATTTTAAATTCACATTTATCAAATTTTCACATTGATTTTCTTATTACACAGAGATTGATATAACAAGAAAATATTCATAAAAGGGCCTATATTTAATTAAGCATTTAATTTTGTTGTAAAATGTATGTATTTATTTATTTATTTATTTAAAACCTTTATATCCCGTTGCGTGTGCAAGTGCGATACACCTCCCACAGCCAACCCAAGAAGTACGCTCACACATGATGTGGGATGAACAATGGCCACAACTCATTTATTGATAACAGGAACAAGGGTTGGCAGCCAAGCATGGGTCCTGGATCATGATCGGGCAGCCCAATACTGCCCGATCCCGCACACACCAGGGTGCCGCCGGCACAATACCGGGCAAACGCAACTCGGCACCCCTGGGACCACCGGGCGTCCCCCTTTCCGCTATTTATTTTTATTATTTATTTGGGGTTCTTCTACCCCGCCCTTCTCACCCCGAAGGGGACTCAGGGCGGCTTACAAAAGCAAAGGCACAATTTGATGCCTGCATCATAAAACAATCATACACAAAATTACATCAATTCACAGTTAACAACAATTCATGCATTATAACCATAAAATCAATAAAATCAATAAAACCAATACAAACCCAATTTCTCCTCTTACATGGTCAGCGTTCGCTAACTCATAGATCTAGTTTTACGTTCCACTTCATCAATCCTGTTGGTCTTACTCGCCTGATTGTCTAATTTAATTGCCAGAGTGCCCAAAGGCCTGGTCCCATAACCACGTCTTCACCCTCCTCCTGAAGGAAAGGAGGGATGATGATGCCCTGATTTCCCCCGGGAGTGAGTTCCACAGGTGGGGGGCCACCACTGAAAGCCCTGCTCCTCGTCCCCACCAGCCTCACTTGTGACAGTGGTGGGGTCGAGAGCAGGGCCTCCCCAGATGATCTCAAACTCCGGGGTGGGACATAGAGGGAGATACGTTCGGACAGATACACTGGACCAGAACCATACAGGGTTTTGTAGGTCAACCAGCACCTTGAATTGTGCTCGGAACTGAATCGGCAGCCAGTGGAGCTGACACAGCAGGGGGTGGTGTGCTCCCTGTATGTCGCTCCGGTGAGCAATCTGGCTGCCGCTCGCTGGACCAGTTGAAGTTTCCGAACAGTCTTCAAGGGCAACCCCACGTAGAGTGCGTTGCAGTAGTCTATTCGGGATGTAACAAGAGCGTAGGGGGGATACCAAACCAGATCCAGGGCCCATGCCCCACGCCAACAAGGAGTTGTGACAAGAAGCACAAAAACAAAACAAGCAACTGATAACAGTTAACCAGGACAAGGTAAAAAACAACAACAAAAGCTGACCACCGATGAAACATAACCGCATGCAGGGTGGGTGGGATGGGTCAGCTGCCCACGAAGAGGGAGAAGCCAGCTCCTCCACTTGACCAGCTGGTGGGAAACCTTCCCACCATCTGAGGGGGCTTCTGGGAGGAAGAAGCCCCCCTGAGGCAAGAATGGTGGTGGGGGACGCCCCGCACCACAAATTCCCTGGCCCGGTAAGTCAGGCTATGCCTTATCTACTCAACCTCCATGGAGTGACTCAGACCGGCTAATAATAATAAGCCACTAGAACAAATGCCATCAAAGCCAGAATTGAGAAGTTGGCGACAGATCCCAAGTGAAAGGGCCTGAGGCCAGGAATCGTGGAAGTCCAAAAGACCATCTGAACATGAGGAAGAACTTCCTGACTGTGAGAGCCGTTCAGCAGTGGAACTCTCTGCCCCGGAGTGTGGTGGAGGCTCCTTCTTTGGAAGCTTTTAAACAGAGGCTGGATGGCCATCTGCAAGGGGTGATTTGAATGCAATATTCCTGCTTCTTGGCAGAATGGGGTTGGACTGGATGGCCCATGAGGTCTCTTCCAACTCTTTGATTCTATGATTCAATGATTCTAGAGGATCTAAGTACGCCCATGACTGCTCTACTGTATTATGATACAGAAAATGCTGTAAATAGAGGTGAAGGATGCATCTCCTTTGCAGAATTAATGAAGTTATTGGTACTGGTGCAACCCCCAATTCCACAGATTTAAGCCATGACAATTAAAGCGATGCTGAACTGCATTCATCCTACAGTATAGCTGCACCCATATTCTGTGCAAAAAAATGTGTGTTGCATAGAAAACAATATTTCTGCTCATGAAACAATATTTTTCAAAGTGGGAAGGAAGTGGTTAACATTTCTCTTTGCTTGCTTCAAGGAAAAATGTAGTCAAGGGAAACATTGTACACAAAATCCTGTGCACAAAATCCTGTTTCCTCATTGAAAGGATTCCAGCCACCATTTTCTGCACAAGGAAAACATTGTACACACAATCCTGTGCACAAAACCCTGTTTCCTCATTGAAAGGATTGCAGCCACAATTTTCTGCACAAGGGAAACATTGTACACAAAATCCTGTGCACAAAATCCTGTTTCCTCATTGAAAGGATTCCAGCCACAATTTTCTGCACAAGGGAAACGTTGTGCACAAAATCCTGTGCACAAAATCCTGTTTCCTCATTGAAAGGATTGCAGCCACAATTTTCTGCACAAGGGAAACATTGTACACAAAATCCTGTGCACAAAATCCTGTTTCCTCATTGAAAGGATTCCAGCCACAATTTTCTGCACAAGGAAAACATTGAACACAAAATCCTGTGCACAAAATCCTGTTTCCTCATTGAAAGGATTGCAGCCACAATTTTCTGCACAAGGAAAACATTGTACACAAAATCCTGTGCACAAAATCCTGTTTCCTCATTGAAAGGATTCCAGCCACCATTTTCTGCACAAGGAAAACGTTGTACACACAATCCTGTGCACAAAACCCTGTTTCCTCATTGAAAGGATTCCAGCCACCATTTTCTGCACAAGGAAAACATTGAACACAAAATCCTCTGCGTAAAATCCTGTTTCCTCATTGAAAGGATTGCAGCCACAATTTTCTGCACAAGGGAAACATTGTACACAAAATCCTGTGCACAAAATCCTGTTTCCTCATTGAAAGGATTGCAGCCACAATTTTCTGCACAAGGAAAACATTGTACACAAAATCCTGTGCACAAAATCCTGTTTCCTCATTGAAAGGATTGCAGCCACAATTTTCTGCACAAGGAAAACATTGTACACAAAATCCTGTGCACAAAATCCTGTTTCCTCATTGAAAGGATTCCAGCCACAATTTTCTGCACAAGGGAAACATTGTACACAAAATCCTGTGCACAAAATCCTGTTTCCTCATTGAAAGGATTGCAGCCACAATTTTCTGCACAAGGAAAACATTGTACACAAAATCCTGTGCACAAAATCCTGTTTCCTCATTGAAAGGATTGCAGCCACAATTTTCTGCACAAGGAAAACATTGTACACAAAATCCTGTGCACAAAATCCTGTTTCCTCATTAAAAGGATTGCAGCCACAATTTTCTGCACAAGGAAAACATTGTACACAAAATCCTGTGCACAAAATCCTGTTTCCTCATTGAAAGGATTCCAGCCACAATTTTCTGCACAAGGGAAACGTTGTGCACAAAATCCTGTGCACAAAATCCTGTTTCCTCATTGAAAGGATTCCAGCCACAATTTTCTGCACAAGGAAAACATTGTACACAAAATCCTGTGCGTAAAATCCTGTTTCCTCATTGAAAGGATTCCAGCCACAATTTTCTGCACAAGGGAAACATTGTGCACAAAATCCTGTGCACAAAACCCTGTTTCCTCATTGAAAGGATTGCAGCCACAATTTTCTGCACAAGGAAAACATTGTACACAAAATCCTGTGCACAAAATCCTGTTTCCTCATTAAAAGGATTGCAGCCACAATTTTCTGCACAAGGGAAACATTGTACACAAAATCCTGTGCACAAAATCCTGTTTCCTCATTGAAAGGATTCCAGCCACAATTTTCTGCACAAGGAAAACATTGTACACAAAATCCTGTGCGTAAAATCCTGTTTCCTCATTGAAAGGATTCCAGCCACAATTTTCTGCACAAGGGAAACATTGTGCACAAAATCCTGTGCACAAAACCCTGTTTCCTCATTGAAAGGATTCCAGCCACAATTTTCTGCACAAGGAAAACGTTGTGCACAAAATCCTGTTTTCTATGTCGTGTGTGGTTAACTCAATTGTTTTTGTGCATGACAATCAGGTTTGTGATATTTTGTATATTGATTTTCAATTGGAACTAATCTACTGGAACAAATCTGTGAATGGTGGTAAGTGACCTAAATCTGCACCCGAGGTCAAGGGGCTAATTCAATCCGTTGCTCTTCTTTGCCAGGGTTCATCCACACTTTGGAATGAATGCAGTTTGATACCACTTGGGAAGGAATCCAGGGAATGGTAGTTTTGCAGAGCCCTTAGCTTCCTCCAACAAAATCATCACATGGAGGTTAATGTGGTGCCACACTGCATTGATTCAGCAATGTGGATGCACCCTTTGGAGGAAATGGCTGGTTGCTTGCAATTCCGTTATGCGCCACTAGAAGGAGCCACCGCTTCACATAATTCAGCCCAAAGAGGCACCCAAGTTAATCTTCCCCAGCAAAAGCATCTGAGAATCCCATGGCACCTCAAAGAGAAAGACCTTTCCTATGGATGAAGCCAATCTGGATTCCCCTTTGGACGATACATCTTTAGAGGCACAAACACCAAATGATGCAACCTATGGACATGTGCCAGAAGTGTCAAAATGCCACCAGGGAAGGGCTTTTAAAGCTATTTAATGGGGCATCCGAATGTGACAGCAAAGGGTATATGTGATGGGAGATACAATTATGCATTTTAGAGGAAGAATCCAATTTCTCCTCTCATAGGCTCATCCATACTGAGTGTCGCGCAACAGGAAGTGCACTTGGTTGGCAACTTGCATAGATTATTCTCCCTGCAGAAGGACTTGGGCATTTTGTCCAATAATAATAATAGTAATAATAATAATAATAATAATAATAATAATAATAATAATAAGCACTTTATCCCATCTCGTACTGCAATTAAACCTCATTTCGTCCCTCTGATCCTCTGTCTAGATACATTACATAGCCTGCTCACCCAGTGTTTTAAACTTTTTATCTTTGCAACTTGCCCAGCCCACTGCCCATTGTAATTTTCTTTTTGTGATTCAATTACTGTGATCTATATATTGTTTGGTGTGTTCATTTGTATTGTTTTCTGTATTTATTTTTTTCATTTTCATTATATTTTGCCATTTGTATTTTATGTTGTATAGTTGCTTTGTTGTACTGTTGGGCTTGGCCTCATGTAAGCCGCCCTGGGTCCTCTTGAGGAGATGGTGGCGGGGTATAAATAAAGTATTATTATTATTTACGTTATTTATATTCTGCTTTATCTCTATCTCCCCAATAGTGGCCACATGACATAGGAGGTGTCTACAGACAATCATAGAATCGTAGAATCCTAGAGTTGGAAGAGACCTTATGGGCCATCCAGTCCAACCCCATTCTGCCAAGAAGCAGGAATATTGCATTCAAATCACCCCTGACAGATGGCCATCCAGCCTCTGTTTAAAAGCTTCCAAAGACGGAGCCTCCACCACACTCTGGGGCAGAGAGTTCCACTGCTGAACGGCTCTCACAGTCAGGAAGGTCTTTCTCATGTTCAGATGGAATCTCCTCTCTTGTAGTTTGAAGCCATTGTTCCATTGCGTCCTAGTCTCCAAGGAAGCAGAAAACAAGCTTGCTCCCTCCTCCCTGTGGCTTCCTCTCACATATTTATACATGGCTATCATATCTCCTCTCAGCCTTCTCTTCTTCGGGCTAAACATGCCCAGCTCCTTAAGCCGCTCCTCATAGGGCTTGTTCTCCAGACCCTTGATCATTTTAGTCGCCCTCCTCTGGACACATTCCAGCTTGTCAATATCTCTCTTGAATTGTGGTGCCCAGAATTGGACATAATATTCCAGGTGTGGTCTAACCAAAGCAGAATAGAGCATGGGGAGCATGACTTCCCTAGATCTAGACACTATGCTCCTATTGATGCAGGCCAAAATCCCATTGGCTTTTTTTTCCGCCACATCACATTCCTGGCTCATGTTTAACTTGTTGTCCACGAGGACTCCAATGCCAGCTCTTCAGCTTAGAAAGGGAGATGAGAACCAACCTCCAGAGTTGGACATAACTAGGCTTAATGTCAAGGGGAAAACTTTACCTTTATATCCCCAAAGCGACTCAGAGTGGATTACAGAATACATATATGGCATCTGGAGGCTGTACTCGACTCCATCCATGGTCAGGTGCTCTTGTTCCATTTTCCATGCCGAGGAGCCTGTTGTCTGTGGCCGCCTTCCCGATCGAATTGCCAGCATGTCTGCATGGGCGCCTTTTACCTTCCCGGCCAAAGTAGGCAGAAGCTAGGTAAGCAGAAGCTAGAGCTGACGGTGGGAGCTCACTCAACCTGCGGCTTTGAACTGACAACCTTACAATTGGCAAGAATTTTTTTGCACCCGGAGTTTTAACCCATCCTGCTACTGCATGATTTACTGCATGCTGTTTCAGTTTCATTTGCAGGTTTGTTTATTTATTTATTTCGGGTATTTTTACCCTGCCCTTCTCAACCCCCTGGGGGAGGGGCTCAGGGCAACTTCCAGCCGGCACATGTTCAATGCCTACAATTAAACACAGTAAAATACACAATTAATAATTAAAACATTAAGTTAATACAATAAAATCTAATAGAAAAGAAGCCAGCCTGGTGGCCATCGTTTCACCGAGTTCTGTAATTAGTAATTCCATTCATCTTATCATAATCCGTTCCAAAGCTCTTGTCGTCATTGTCCTTGTCAGTCTGCCAGATTACCCAAAGGCCTGGTCCCATATCCATGTTTTTAATTTCCTTCTAAAAGAGAGGAGGGATGTCGATGATCTAATTTCCCCGAGGAGTGAATTCCACAGGCGGGGGGCCATCACCGAGAAGGCCCTGTCCCTCGTCCCCGCCAGTCTCATTTGTGACAAGTGCGGGGCTGAGAGCAGAGCCTCTTCAGAAGATCTTAAATTCCTAGGCGGGACGTAGAAGGAGATATGTTTGGACAGGTACGCTGGGCTGGAGCCGTATAGGGTTGAAAATGTGGGTTGGCCATTGGGTAGGAGGTACCATTGCACACTTTGTACACACAACAAGTACATGCATGTTGTACCCTCATGAAATCATAGAGTTGGGAGGGACCTTTAAAGGACATTCTGCGCAAATTCCTTCTGCCATTCAAGAAGACACATTCCAAGCCCTCCGAACAGATGGCCATCCAGCCTCTGCTCAAAAACCTCCACAGAAGGAGGCTTTACTAGAGTCCACTGGACTCTGCATTCATTCTACAGTGTAGATGCACCCAAGGATGCTGTCATTGTGGATTGGGAATTGGACCAAATTGTCAGTGGCATCAGCAGCACAGCAAGGCAGGAACAGATCAGCGAAAGCCACCTTAAGCTATAAACTACTTTATTTTACAGCTATATACATTAGAAGCTACTTAACACTCAGCACATCATAAACTTGCTTCTTTACCGTCTGATCGTAACATTGCGAGCACACTAACTGTTATCAGTACTAGTCCACACCTCTTGCATTCCAGAGTGACGCTGCATCCATTTGTTCTGTACACTTGATTTATGACTTCTCTAGGAATGCTGTTCCCTCCGTGGTTCAGTTAACTCTTTCCACACAGGAATACATTACACTCTGCACATAGCTACTGCATTTTAAACATACATACATACATACATACTTTGAAATCTACATTATAAATTGCAAACAGCTTCAACACAAATGAGCCTTGGAGTCTTTTCTGACGGCATGATTCTACAGTACTCAAGGGATAAACTATACTGCAACCGGTTTCAGGCATGCAAAGCCCAGCTCAAAAGCAGTATATGCATATCGACTTAGAATTATTTAAAATGTAATGCTCTCCACTTTTAAACAGATGCAAAGTTTATTCAAGCTTTTTTGGCCTGGAACTTTGATCATTGGGGGATAAAGCTAATAGCATGTTAGCCATGGCGTTGCAAAATCCTATCGCCAAAGCTCCGCGTTCGAGTCCATGAAGTCTTGCAAAGATTTCCTATTTTGCAGCATCCTCTCCTCCGTGTTTTCTTAAGGGACAACGACGCTCACTCATCGGAAGCTGAAACCCTCAAAAGATGACGAACAAGAGATCGTGTCCGTGATTGACAGAAATCCACGTAAAGACACCATTTGCATAAAAATAGAGCACTAATTCGGGGCTGAGGAAGGTAAACGCTCACCATGTTCTCATTCGGCGGCTCTAAATATATTTTGCAATCAGGGGATTCGCATTTGCTGATTGATCCATTCAAGGGCTTCCATGGAAAAAGGAGCATTGTTTCAACTCCCCTGTTTATCTGCGGTTCCTACAGTTCTGCTGCCATCTTTCTTCCGTGACTCTTCCAAGCTGATCTTTCCTAATTTTGCAGGAAGAGCACCCATTTACTAACTTTATTTGTATCCCACCTTTCTGCCGATATAGGGATTCAAGGCAACTAACAATAGATTTGACATAATGCTAACGAAACCCACGTAAATGCAAAGAGGGTTGCAAGGGACAAAGGAATCAAAACATCAGGCAAACAGGAGGTTCATCAATGATATTTCAGATTTGGAGATATTTTAAACTAATATTTTTAAACTAAAGGGTGCTATACCTTTATTTGAAATGAATGATATGTTGGCTAGCATTCTGTTATAGGTATATTTATTCTGTGAAGAAAATTGTCGTGAACCAGATGCCTTAAAGGAGCCAGGCACAAAATAAAGGTCCAAACAATGTTTATCAACACAACAAAAATAGCTTAGAAACACTTAACTCAGTGTTACTAGCAATAACTAAAAAGACTGTACAAAAAAACAAAAACGTAGCAGATAATCCGGATTATACTGGAATATAATCCGGGATAACAAAAGGTTCTAGCAAACTGCTTCAAAATCACAGAGTTCAATAAGTATAAGGAAACAAGGTGGAAACAAGCAAAATCATAGTCCAGAAGCAGTCCCAAGTCAAAACACGTTCAAAAGCAGAAGATAAAGTCCAGGAAGCGATGTCGTCGTCCAAAAACAATCCGGAGTCAAAACGGGAGTTGAAGTCAGCACTTACGAGATTCCAGTCTGTAGAAGCACGGTAACACAGCAATCTGCAGTCCCAGGACCCAAGTCAAGAGTAATGGCAGCAACAAAGTCCCAAGCACGAATACAACACTTTGCCTACTGCAAAGTCCCCAATGTTTGATACCTTCTTTTATCCTATAACTCATTATCGGATGATGAACTGCTCTCCATCCTGTCTTCATCACTCTCAGCTGCCTTAGCTTCCACAGCTGCTCGCCACCGCCCGTCCCTCCAACTTTTCCAGCATCTATCAAGACTTAAATCACCCCATGTATTACCAGGTTGCCAGTCTCCCGAAAACCCTTCAAACTCATCACTAGATGTTGGTTGTGTACATATGTCCCTGATCTCTTGCACATGGGTCTAATCCAGCCCATCCTCCTCTTCGTTATCACTCCCAGTCCCATCACTCCCCGTGAACCCCATAAAGTCTTCCTCCTCCGTTGGAGCATTAAGTATTTCATGGATCCGCTTCCTTTCCCATTCTTCATCTTACTTTTGCTTCTGAGTAACCCGCTTCAAACCTCTACTCCCGTCTCCCTCCTCCTCCATTTCAGAATCTGAGAAACCTTCGAACGAATCAGTATCTGTAGGTGTCATGAATATCTCCCTAATTCGTTTCCTTTGCTGCTCTTGTTCCAACACCTGAGCAGCCCTCTTTCTCCTTCTACTACCAGTTGTAGCTTGACCAGCACACTCTACTACAACAAAAATTGAGAGTTATTCTATTCCCAACTAGCACATGATTACATGGCACAGAAAACAACATTTTCTGCACAGAAATATTGTTTCCTAAGTAGAAAATATTGCTCCCTGAGCTAAAAATGCTTTTTGTGAGTTCAAAGCAACCGTATGTGAATTTTCTGCAGAATAGGTACCGAACTGTAAGTAATAATAATAATATTTCCATTTCCCTGCGGTTCCCAGGTAACATCACAAAACATACAAAGTAAAAACAACATAGCCATGCCTTCCTTGACATGTCTTCCTCGTGGCACGTTTCTCTCTTTCACCCTCCATTCATGCCTCTTCAAATTCTGCAGCACTGCTGGTCATAGCTGACCTCCAGCTGGAGCGCTCAAGGGCCAGGGCTTCCCAGTTCTCAATGTCTATGCCAGAGTTTTTAAGGTTGGCTTTGAGCCCATCTTTAAATCTCTTTTCCTGCCCACCAACATTCAATTTCCCATTCTTGAGTTCGGAGTAGAGCAACTGCTTTGGAAGACGGTGGTCAGGCAGTCAGACAACATGGCCAATCCAGCAGAGTTGGTGGCGGAGGACCATCGCTTCAATGCTGGTGGTCTTTGCTTCTTTCAGCACGCTGACGTTTGTCCGCCTGTCTTCCCAAGAGATTTGCAGGATTTTCTGGAGGCAGCGCTGATGGAATCGTTCTAGGAGTTGCATGTGACACCTGTAGACAGTCCATGTCTCGCAGGCATAGAGCAGGGTTGGGAGGATGATAGCTTTATAAACAAGCACCTTGGTCTCCCTACGGATGTCCCGGTCCTCAAACACTCTCTGCTTCATTCGGAAAAATGCTTTACTCACAAAGCTCAGGCAGTGTTGTGCTCACAAAGCTCAGGCAGTGTTGTATTTCGGTGTTGATGTTGACTTTGGTGGAGAGGTGACTGCCAAGGTAGCGGAAATGGTCCACATTTTCCAATGTTACACCATTAAGGTGTACCTCTGGCATTGGAGAGGGGTTGGCCAGTGACTGCTGGAGGAGCACTTTAGTTTTCTCAATGTTCAATGACAGGCCGAGCTTCTCGTATTCTTCTGCGAAGGTTTTTAGAGTGGCTTGTATATCTTCTTCTGAATGTGCACAGACGACATTGTCATCAGCATACTGGAGTTCTATAACAGATGTTGTTGTAACCTTGGTTTTGGCTTTCAGTCTGCTGAGGTTGAATAGCTTGCCATCTGTCCGATAGATGATTTCCACTCCGGTGGGAAGCTTCCCATCAACAAGGTGAAGTATCATAGCGATGAAGATGGAGAATAGAGTTGGGGCAATAACACATCATCCCTGTTTGACACCCGATTCCACCTTAAATGGGTCACTTTGGGAGCCATTGCTGTCCAAGACTGTTGCCATCATGTCATCATGGAGGAGCCGCAGGATGTTCACAAATTTGTTTGGGCACCCGATTTTTTGGAGGATGGTCCAGAGAGCGCTGCGATTCACTGTGTCGAATGCCTTTGCAAGGTCAATGAATGCCATGTACAGAGGTTGGTTTTGTTCCCTGCCTTATTTCTTGGAGCTGTCGTGCAGTGAAGATCATGTCCAGGGTTCCTCTGGAGGGGCGGAAGCCGTTCTGGGATTCTGGGAGGGTGTCTTCTGAGAGGGGCAGAAGGCGGTTTGCAAGGATTCTTGCAAGGATTTTCCCAGCAGGTTAGAAGGGAGATACCTCGATAGTTTCCGCAATCTGTTCTTTTCCCCTTTTTGAAAAGGGTGATGATGGTGGCATCCTTGAAATCTGCTGAGATTTTCTAGGTCACCCACACTTTTTCTATGAGCTGGTAGAGTTGTTGTGTCAGCTCAGGTCCTCTCTCTTTAAGGATTTCAACAGGGATCCCATCAGGTCCACTGGCTTTGTTATTTGAGGATGCTTGCCATAGATGAAGGCAAAACGTCAGGAGATAATGCCTCTAGACCATGGCCATATAGCCCGAAAAACCCTACAACCCAGTGATTCTGGCCATGAAAGCCTTCGACAATACATTAGTCATTGCTTCTTTTAAGAAGAACATTTATAACATTAGGGTGCATCTACACTGCGGAATGAATACAATTTGACACCTTTTCTCTGTGGCATTCCTTCAGATATTTAAAGATGACTGTCACATCATTCTCAGTCTTCTCTCCTCCAAACTAAACCTACTCCATTCCACCTCCCTCGACTGTACCTTAAGATCCTTCCCCATCTTGGTCACTGGATATGCCCCAGAGGCTCCCTGTGTGCATGTATTTGTGCATTTGTGTGATTCCAAAGTCGCGTATTTCCCCTCAACGATGAACTGGAGCAGTGCCTTTTTTTTCAGATAATTGCTAAAATACTTTGCTTTTTGCAAAAACGAGACGTTTTCCTCCCACCGCCCCTTTTCCTGTGGACTTTTTACCCAGCTCAACCTATTTTTGCAGAGACGCAAACGGCAGGTTTCAAGGTGTTCCATTGTTTCAGGCTGAAAGGTATGCAAAACGCAACAAGATTATACTCTTTGCTAAACATTTATTCACTCCAGAAGTGAAATAATACCTCTGAGAATGAGCTCAGCAGGCCTCAAATCCTGCGTTTCTCCATTGCCAACAGCAAAAGCAAAATCGGTTTGAGACGGGATCCTTGGATTAGAGCGTTTCGCAAGCAGGGAGGGGACTGCGGGGAGGGGAAGAGGCTCGTTCCTCTGAAGATGAAGGGAAGGCTGGAGACAGAGGAAATCAAAGGCCCCTTGTTCCATTTCCTTCATCTGAAGGGAAAGCGAAAATGACTTTCACTGTCATCCTGTTCGTGGCTTAGGCACATGCGAGTTCTCTTCAAGAAGCGGTTGGGTGTTTTTGTCTGCCGTGGAGCGGCCGCATTCAGTCAATGGATGCCCAAACAAACATTCCGCAAATGGAACTTTGCATGGTGCTCTGGACAAATATGGGGAAAGGAGAAAGGAGAATAACACCATGGAAGATGCTTTTTGTTCCTTGGTTACAAATATCATTTCCTAACAGGTTCCATCCTAAGAATATGGTTTTATTTATCATGTCAGGAGCAAACCAAATAGTTGTATTGCATTTTTAAACAAACAAAACATGAAATTTGCAAGCTTGGTAGTTGATTAAATGTCCTTTGACCAGCATCTGACCCCTTGGAGTGCCTCTGGTGTTGCTGCAAGGAGGTCCTCCCTTGTGCATGTGGCAGGGATCAGGGGGCATTGCAGCAGGTGGTCAGTGGTTTGCTCTTCTCCGCACTCGCATGTCGTGGATTCCACTTTTTGGCCCCATTTCTTGAGGTTGGCTCTGCATCTCATGGTGCCCGAGCACAGTCTGTTCAGTGCCTTCCAAGTTGCCCGTCTTCTGTGTGCCCAGGGGGGAGTCTCTCATCTGGTATCAGCCATTGATTGCATGCTGGTCGCTTCTGTGGCAAGAGAATCAGCTGTCTACGAAGACGTTGCCCAGGGGACGTCCGGATGTCTTGCAATCCTGCGAGGAGTCTTCTCTCATGTCCCCTGCTGCCATGCAACCTGAGCCCTGCCACATGCACAATGGAGGACTTCCTTGCGGCAACACCAGAAGCACTCCAAGTGGCCAGATACTGGTCAAAGGACATTTAATCAACTACCAAACTCACAAATTTTGTATTTTGTCTGTTTGTTTGCTTTGTTCTGTTAGAAATGTAATATAATTTGACTGGTTGTCCTGACACAACAAATAGAAGCCATTGATTGAAGTTCTGGGTTTGAGCCTGCCACTTTTGGACTCTCACTTGCTGAGGTGTTCCAGCGAGTGTCTCTGTAGATCTAAGAAAACTATTTCTAGATTTAAGTCGTTGACGTGCTGGCTGATACCCAAACAGGGGATGAGCTGGAGATGTCACTGCTTTGGTCCTTTCACTATTGGCTGCTCCTTCCCGGCGGATGTCAGGTGGTGCAATACCGGCTAAGCAGTGTCATTTCCCCAGTGCTGTAGGGCACAGGCACCCCGTGAAAATGCGGCATGTCTCATTAAGAGCCACATCCACTGTTTTAGTGTGGTGAGATGTGTTCCACACTGGGCATGCATACTCAGCAGCAGAGTAGCACAGCGCAATGGCAGATGTCTTCACTGTATCTGGTTGTGATCCCCAGGTTGTGCCAGTCAGCTTTCGTATGATATTGTTTCTAGCACCCACTTTTTGCTTGATGTTCAGGCAGTGCTTCTTGTAGGTCAGAGCACGGTCCAGAGTGACTCCCAGGTATTTGGGTGTGCTGCAATGCTCCAGTGGGATTCCTTCCCAGGTGATCCTCAGAGCTCGGGATGCTTGTCTGTTCTTGAGATGAAAGGCACATGTCTGTGTTTTAGATGGGTTGGGTATCAGCTGGTTTTCCCTGTAATAGGCAGTAAGAGCACCTAGAGCTTCGGAAAGCTTCTGTTCAACCATCTCAAAGCTCCCTGCTTGAGCAGTAATGGCACAAACATGGTAAAAGTTTATTAATCTGCAACCCCCCCCCCCTTTTTTTTTTTTAGAGAGAGATATCTTGCAAAGCATTTTGCTCTAGTTTTACAATGAATTATATCTATATATATAAAAATGCTCTGTGCATAATGAGTACCTTAAAAACAAAAGACCCAATGAACGAAATCACACCAAATTTGGCAAAAAAATGTCTCACAACACAAGGAGTGACCATCACTCAAAAAATATGATTTTGTCATTTGGGAGTTGTAGTTGCTGGGATTTATAGTTCACCTACAATCAAAGAGCATTCTGAACTCCACCAACGATGGAATTGACCCAAACTTGGCACACAGAACTCCCATGACCAACAGAAAATACTGGAAGGGTTTGGTGGGCATTGACCTTGAGTTTGGAGTTGTAGTTCACCTACATCCAGAGAGCACTGTGGACTCAAACAATGATGGATCTGGACCAAACTTGGCACAAGCACTCAATACGACCAAATATGAACACAGATGGAGTTTGGGGAAAATAGACCTTGACATTTGGGAGTTGTAGTCACTGGGATTCACAGTTCACCTACAATCAAAGAGCATTCTGAACCCCACGAATGACAGAATCGGGGCAAACTTCCCACACAGAACCCCATGACCAACAGAAAATACTTAAGGCCATCCAATCCAACTCCCTTCATCAGGGCAAGAAAACATAATCAAAGTCCTCCTGACAAAGAGCCATCCAGCCATAGAGAAAGATAGATAGATAGATAGATAGATAGATAGATAGATAGATAGATAGATAGATCGATCTATCTATCTATCACCGGGATTGTGGCGCAGCTGGCTGAGTGTCAGCTGCATTAAGATCACTCTGACCAAAGGTCATGAGTTCGAAGCCAGCCCGGGCTGGAGTGGGTGTCCAGCCATTGTGTAGCCCGTTGTTGACCTTTGCAACCCGAAAGACAGTTGCATTCTGTCAAGTAGGAAAATAAGGTACCACCTTGTGTGGGAGGCTAAATTTAACTAATTTATGAGGTCATAAAGAAAGAAGACTCCGGGGAATGTGGAATGCGGAAGAACTTCATCGGTGTCGTTGATGGACGATGAAAAGCAGCAGCTCCCCCGGCGGCCAGAAAAAAGTTAAATAGCCTTTGTCTGTTAAATGTTGTTTGTCAAACTGGCATTGAATGTTTGCCATATATGTGTTGTAATCCGCCCTGAGTCCCCTGGGGTGAGAAGGGCGGAATATAAGAACTGTAAATAAATAAATAGATAGATAGATAGATAGATAGATAGATAGATAGATAGATAGACAGATAGATATGATTCACACACACACACACAGATATAGTATCACAGATTTGAAAGGGACCCTTAAAGAAGGACAATGATATGTTGTATGTTCCAGAGTAGGCAAACTCGACACTCTCCACATCCACACTGACAAAGAAACAACAACAAATACTGTTTACCCACAAGCATCAAGACATTACATATAATGGAAACCGACACTTTCTCATTTATTTTCCAGATCACCAGACTGGGCCACAGCAATGCGTGGCAGCGGACAGCTAGTATATATATAAATGTTCTGTGTGTAATGAGTACCCTAAAAAACAAAAGAACCAATGGACGAAATCACACCAAATTTGGCAACAAAACGTCTCACAACACAAGGAGGGACCATCACTCAAAAAATTATGATTTCATATCACAAAATCACAAGTCGAACCCTTCCCAAGCGTCTAGGACTGTGTGATGTATTTTCGAATGATGCGCGCAGATCCAAGTCAGGTGGCTTTTTACAGTTGACAGATCGTGATTTTGTTGATGTTGATTGTTTCCAAATGCCGGCTGAGATCTTTTGGCACGGCACCCAGTGCGCCAGTGACCACTGGGACCACCTGGACTGGTTGATGCCATCAGAGCCTTTGCAGTTCAATTTTGAGGTCTTGATAGCGGCTGAGTTTTTCCTGTTGTTTTTCCTCAATGCGACTGTCACCTGGAATGGCAACATCCATTCCAGACTTTTTTCTTTTCCACAATTGTGATGTCTGGCAGGTTGTATTCCAAAACATCGTCAGTCTGGATTCGAAAGTCCCACAGTATTTTTGCATGCTCATTTTCCACGACCTTTGCGGCTTTATGATCCCACCAATTCTTTGCTGCTGGCAGGTGGTACGTGTGACATAAGTTCCAGTGAATCATTTGGGCCACAGGGTTGTGCCTCTGTTTGTAGTCTGTCTGTGCGATTTTCTTTCAACAGCTGAGGAGATGGTCCATGGTTTCATCCGCTTCCTTGCAGAGTCTGCATTTTGGGTCATCAGGTGATGTTTCAATCCTGGCCTTAATTGCATTGGTTCTGATGGCTTGCTCCTGGGCTGCAAGAATCAGGCCTTCTGTCTCCTTCTTCAGGGTTCCATTCGTGAGCCATACCAGGTCTTCTCCTTATCAACCTTTCCTTCAATCTTCTTAAGGAACTGCCCATGTAAGGCTTTGTTGTGCCAGCTGTCAGCTTTGGTTTGGAGTGCAGTTTTCTTGTACTGACTCTTTGTCTGCTGTGCTTTGAGAAGTTTCCGATTATTGACTTCAATCAAAGCAGGTTCTTGGCTTTCCTTGACATATTCTGCCAGGGCATCGTGTTTTTCTTCTCCGACTGCTTGTTTGACTTGTAAGAGTCCTCTGCCACCAGACTTTCTAGGCAGATAGAGCCGGTCAACATCACTGCAAGGATGTAATGAATTATTAATGGTCGTGAGTTTTGTAGTTTTTCTGTCCAAATTGTCCAGTTCTGCCTGTGTCCAGTTTATGATGCCAGCAGTATATCTTATGACAGGTATGGCCCAGATGTTTATGGCCTTGATGGTATTGCCTCCATTGAGCTTGCTTTTGAGAATTTTTCTGACCCTTTGAATCTATTCTTTGCTGACCACAGTTTTCACATATACATGTTTGATGTTGTCATCATCATCATCATCATGCTTTCCAAAGCTCTAGGGGCTCTTACTGCCTACTACAGGGAAAACCAGCTGATCCCCAACCCATCTAAAACACAGACATGTGCCTTTCATCTCAAGAACAGACAAGCATCCCGAGCTCTGAGGATTATTACCTGGGAAGGAATCCCTCTGGAGCATTGCAGCGCACCCAAATCCCTGGGAGTCACTCTGGAATCGTTCTCTGACCTACAAGAAGCACTGCCTGAACATCAAGCAAAAAGTGGGCGCTAGAAACAACATCATACGAAAGCTGACTGGCACAACCTGGGGAACACAACCAGATACAGTGAAGACATCTGCCCTTGCGCTGTGCTACTCTGCTGCTGAGTACGCATGCCCAGTGTGGAACACATCTCACCACACTAAAACAGTGGATGTGGCTCTTAATGAGACATGCCGCATTATCACGGGGTGTCTGCGCCCTACACCACTGGAGAAATTACACTGTCTAGCCAGTATTGCACCACCTGACATCCGCCGGGAAGTAGCAGCCAATAGTGAAAGGACCAAGGCAGAGACATCTCCAGCTCATCCCCTGTTTGGGTATCAGCCAGCACGTCAACGACTTAAATCCAGACATAGTTTTCTAAGATCTACAGAGACACTCTCTGGAACATCTCAGCAAGCGAGAGTCCAAAAATGGCAGGCTCAAACCCAGAACCTCAACCAATGGCCGATACCCAATGAGAGACTCTCCCCTGGGCACACAGAAGACTGGGCGACTTGGAAGGCGCTGAACAGACTGTGCTCTGGCACCACGAGATGCAGAGCCAACCTCAAGAAATGGGGCCACAAAGTGGAATCCACGGCATGTGAGTGTGGAGAAGAGCACACCACTGACCACCTGCTGCGATGCAACCCGAGCCCTGCCACATGCACAAGGGAGGACCTTCTTGCGGCAACTCCAGAAGCACTCCAAGAGGCCAGATACTGGTCAAAGGACACTTAATCAACTACCAAACTGTATTTTCTCTGTTTGTTTGCTTTGTTCTGTTAGAAATGTAATATAATTGACTGGCTGCCCTGACACGAGAAATAACAGCTTGCTTTTCAGAACTTTTCTGACTCTTTGAATGTATTCTTTGCTGACCACGGTTTTCACATGTTCATGTTTGATGTTGTTATCATCATCATCATCATCATCATCACCATTATTTTCCACTTCCCTGTCTTAAAAGAGACTCAAAGTGGCAAGATGGGTTTGTCGTGGCAGAAACAACTTGAAGGAAGACAGCAACAAAAATGTGTTCAGCCAAACACAACAGCAGCTGAGAACAAGAGTAGCTGTCATCACTCTGGCAGCAGGGTTTCCCCCCGTAATAGTCCTTTCCCACTTTGTCATTGGGTTTCCTGCCCAGGTTCGTGTAAGCAGACCATGTTTTCCAGTTTTTCATCTCCTCGGCCTTCGGTTTGTTCATGGCCTCCCTGGAGCGTAGGAAAGGGCTGGAGCCCCGCGCCTGGATGACTCTGGGCAAAACACAGGCAAGACCCTGCTGGGCCCAGGCAAGGAATTTACAATCTCATTTCTCTTCTCCTCGGCGTTCATGCCATCAAGGTAAGATTGCTTCATTTTGCTTCCTTCTCTCTCAACTATCGAGGACGGAGCGGAGCAAGATTTCTCCTTTGTGAGGATTAGTTGCCAAGAGCAGGCGACCTCCTTGCTGTCTACAGGTGGACTCTCACCTGGGGCACGTAATGTCCATGTGGTGAACCTGCTGTCCTCTCCTTGGGTAGCTAAAGAGGCAAATGTGAAAGAGCCCAGCTCATGCAGTTCTGCAAGATAAAGAGCTGCCATTTGCTACCCAGTAACAGGGCAGGCTCTGCCCAACTTTCTACCTGGAACTTTTTACCTGGAAGAGATTTTACAGGTCTTAAAACTAGCCAGAAGCTCTCAAATCCTGTTATAAGATGGTGGATACTGCAGAGCAGCGGCTCTCAAAGAGTGCTCCAGGCTCCATGAAGCATCCTCAGGGGCTCGGCGCTTTCCTCTTCAACAACAACAACAACAATAATTGTGCTGTTTTCTGGCATTGTATATTATTATTATTATTTATTTATTATTTACTTCATTTGTTGACCGCCGCTCTCAGCCCTGGGGCGACTCGCGGCGGTGTACAACATGTAAAAAACAGTCTACAAAACATACAATAAATCAGCAACCAAATTACACATTAATCTAAATTACACTAAAAAATCCGCGCCATCACAACATGGAATCATAGCCAATCTCATAATCCATAGTCCGTTCCGAATGTCATTACCAGAGTCATATGGCTCTCAATTAAATGCCTTCTCGAATAGCCAGGTCTTTAGGCTCTTACGAAAAGCCATCAGGGAGGGCGCCTGTCTGATGTAACAGGGAGGGCGTTCCACAGCCGGGGGGCCACCACTGAGAAGGCCCTCTCTCTCGTCCCCGCCAGACGTGCCTGTGAGGCGGGCGGGATCGAGAGAGGGCCTCCCCAGATGATCTCAAGGCCCTCGTGGGCTCATAGGCCGAGATGCGGTCCGAAAGGTATTTTGGGCCGGAACCGTTTAGGGCTTTGTAGGATAACACCAGCACCTTGAATTGGGCCCGGTAGCAAATCGGCAGCCAGTGGAGCTGGGACAACAAGGGCGTTGTGTGCTCCCTGCGTCCCGCTCCCGTTAGTAACATGGCTGCCGCGCGCTGGACTAGCTGAAGCTTCCGGGCCGTCTTCAAGGGCAGCCCCACGTAGAGAGCGTTGCAGTAGTCAAGGCGGGATGTGACCAGAGCGTGTACCACCGTGGCCAAGTCAGACTTCCCAAGATACGGGCGCAGCTGGCGCACGAGCCGAAACTGTGCAAATGCTCCCCTGGTCACCCCTGAAACCTGGGGATCCAGGCTCAGAGATGAATCCAGGGTCACACCCAAGCTGCGAACCTGCGCCTTCAAGGGGAGTGCGACCCCGTCCAGCACAGGCTGTACCCCTATACCCTGTTCGGCCTTGCGACTGACCAGGAGTACCTCTGTCTTGTCTGGATTCAGTTTCAATTTGTTCGCCCTCATCCAGACCGTTACAGCGGCCAGGCACCGGTTCAGGACCTCAACAGCCTCCTTAGTAGCAGGTGGGAAAGGAGTGACAGAGTTGGACATTATCTGCGTACAGATGACACCGCACCCCGAAACTCCGGATGATCTCCCAGCGGCTTCATGTAGATATTAAACAGCATGGGGGACAATATAGAACCCTGTGGAACCCCACAAGTCAAAGGCTGTGGCGTTGAACAGGTGTCCCCCAATAACACCTTCTGGGTGCGACCCTCCAGAAATGACCGGAGCCACTGCAGAGCAGTGCCCCCAAGGCCCATTTCCGCAAGTTCTGTGATTGTTCATTTGTATTTTGATTCTGTAGCCCACTTGTTGATGGATGTCCAGAATCAGCAGCATCCACCGCGGTCCTTTTGATCCTGGGCGTCGACCGAGCCAATATAGACTTCCTTTTGGTTTGTTTCTCCATAGTACTAATGGCTTAGGTGCTCTTAGTTCCACTCCTGAGCTGAGACCTCTCTGACTTGGTTGGACCTGCTGGGAGTTACACTACCGCTACTACAGCTCTCAGCATTTACACTGTGGAATCAATGCACTTTGACACCACCTGAACATAGGAAAATGCTACGGCACTGTTTCTCAGCCTTCCTAATGCTGCAACCCCTTAATAGAGTTCCTCATGTTGTGGTGACCCCCAACCATAACATTATTTTGGTTGCTACTTCGTAACTCTAATTTTGCTCCTGTTATGAATTGTCATGTAAATATCTGATCTGCAGGATGTATTTTCATTCACTGGACCAAATTTGGCACAAATACCCGATAAGCCCAAATTTGAATACTGGTGGGGTTGGGGGGGGGGATTGATTTTGTCTTTTGGGAGTCGTTGCTGGGATTTATAGTTCACCTACAATCAAAGAGCATTGTGAACTCCACCAATGGGAGAATTGGGCAAAACTTGGCACACAGAACTCCCATGACCAACAGAAAATACTGGAAGGGTTTGGTGAGTATTGACCTTGAGTTTGGGAGTTGTACACCTACATCCACAGAGCACTGTGGACTCAAACAGTGATGGATCTGGACCAAACTTGGAATGAATAATCAAATGCCAAAATGTGAATACTGGTGGAGTTTGGGGAAAATAGAGCTTGACATTTGGGAGTTGTAGTTTCTGGGATTTATAGCTCACCTACAATCAAAGAGCATTCTGAACCCCACCAATGATATGATTGGGCCAAACTTCCCACACAGAACCCCCATGACCAACAGAAAATACTGTGTTTTCTGGTTGTCTTTGGTGACCCTTCTGACACCCCCCCCCCTTGTGACCCCCCTAGCGGTCCCGACCCCCAGGTTGTGCTATGGCATCCTGGGAGTTGAAGTTTTGTAAGGTGCTTAGCTTTCTCTCCCCAAGTGCTGGTGGCTCACTCAACTACAACTCCCAGGAACCCATATCGTTGAGCCTTGGTGTGATAAATATGATGAGTGCATTGAATGAAATTGTATACTTGGTGTATGACTGGGGTCTGTCAAAGACTGAAGACAACATCCTAAGAAGAATAAATTATGGAAAAATTGTGATGAAGGAAAACTACTAAACTCCTGATCTGATGCCATTGCTAGCCTATTCAACTATGGTTGAAAACAACATGTTTACATAGTCAAAGACAATGATTCTTTAAGATAAGGACATTAATGTTGCACCCCAGAGTAGGAGCAGGACCCTCTAACCATTAATTACACCACGCCTTGGATGAAAAAAAAAGAGTCATCTTTATTTAAAGAATAATTGGAGCCAATAAAAGAGATGAATATAAAGTTGATAACAGTCCAAAAGCAAAAGGCCAAATAAGCAGAAACAATAATACTGTCCAAACCTAGGAATAATATCAAAAATCCCAAAAGCTTGCTGTTTAAATCCAGATGCAAAGAAATATCAAATGCCTTCCATAAAAACCATGAACATAGCCACTGCTAATCCACATGAAAATCCAGGAAACCTAGACCACAAGAATGTCCAAAAGACTTGACTTGAAAACCAAATGATGCCTGGGCTGAAGGAAATTTCCTAAGAGCTCAATTTAAGTCCCAGAAACTGATTTATACTCCTCCCAGTCTTTGACCTTAATTGCTGAATTCTTTCTGACCTACATAAACATTGGGCCTCTCTACGGTTCTGGCTAATTTCCAGCCGGCGACTGGTCTTATCTATTTCTTCGTTACCTGCAGGTGTGGAGCTATCTTGCAGACTCGAGCCTGGAGAAGGGAGTGAACTTTCCTGCAAACCCGAGCCTGGAATTTTCTCATGAGAACTTAGCCTTTCTCTTGACCCTTCTCGATCAGAGTCTGTAGTAATCAGAGTCTGTAGTAATCTTATTGTCCAAAGTGTCTCCGTTTTGCACCTCATCCTCATTGACATCCAAGACAGGCTCAGAAACATTAGAAGGGGGAAACAGTATAACAGATTCAGGGTCAAACACAGGCTGAGTCTCAACAATTAACACAATAATTAAAGAAAACCAACATCAGTTAAGAAGGAAAGCCAACATCTGTCTGGAATTGATGGAGAGTCATCATGTTTTAGCTGAGAAACAGCACAACTGTTCAATGCTAAGGCTTCCCAACAAAATAGAACTGTAGAGGAGAGTCTACTGAACAAGCCAGTACCTGCCACATACCAGTACTGCCATCTGTTGAGGAGTTACGAAGGTGGAGGCATTACTTTTCAGTCAACCCTCTTAGCTATATGTAGTCTGTGTGTGTGTCTACCTTCTTTCTGTGTGAAGTGCCTGATATACTCTGTCTCACTGGAAATGGAATAAAAGAACCTTTTAATGTTTAAAAAGTATTCATGACAATTGCAGTTAAAATGGTATAAAACCGCCTTCTTCTGTAGTGTACAGTGAGTCTTGGACTTTGGAGACGAGGCTCCGAATCCCTCTTTGGCCACAGAAACCCACACAGAGACCTTGGACAAGTCAAATATGTCATTTTGAAGGACGTCGTACTGCAGATGGAAAGGGCTTGTTTTCTGCTGCTCCGGAGGCTAGGATTAAGATTCCGGGATACCGTTACCATTTTATTCTAATTTTATCCAATCTCACTTGTTCCCAGCATCATAATTCAAAAAGATTTTTGGTGGGCTTTGATGGCATCTTCCAGCGGGACGGAAGGGGCTTTGGGCTGCATGACCTCTGCGTTTTCTTCCAGCTCTTCCATCTCACAATGCCTTTCAATTAATTTCTCTTTCCAAGGAGCGACAGCCTTCCTTCGGGCGTCTACGTCGTAGACGTTTTGACCCCAAGATGCCAGCTTCTGCCTGCAACCATGAAGAACTATTTATTATTTGTTTATTTACACTTTCTACCCTGCTTTTCTCACCCCCGGAGGGGGACTCAGAATGACTAACAATGGCTACGATTCGATGCCACAATAATTACAATTATAAAAGAAAAATAAAACCATACAATATAATACATTAAAACAACATTAGTCATCCAATCATAAAGGCATTTCCATTATAACAACCGTCTGGTCCAATTCACTGTTGAGGTACTGTTATATCCATTAGCCAAAAGCCTGGTTCCACAACCATGTCTTCAGGATCTAATTTCGCTGGGGAGTGAATTCCATAGGCGAGGGGTCACCACCGAGAAGGCCCTGTCCCTCGTCCCCACCAGCTGTGTTTGCAAAGCTTGTGGGACCGAGAGCAGGGCCTCCCCAGCAGATCTTAGACTACGAGGCAGGATGTAGAGCAGTGGTTCTCGACCTGGGGGTCGGGACCCCTGAGGGGGTCACGAGTGGGTGTCAAAGGGGTTGCCAAAGACCATCAGAAAACACAGTATTTTATGCTGGTCATGGGGGTTCTGTGTGGGATGTTTCGCCCAATTCTATCATTGGTATGGTTCAGAATGCTCTCTGATTGTACTTGAACTAGAAATCCCAGCAACTACAACTTCCAAATGTTAAGGTCTATTTTCCCAAACTCCACCAGTGCTCACATTTGGGCATATATAGTAGGCCTGGGTAACAATGGAAAAATTTGTTTCCAAAATCGATTCGTTTTTTGGGGGGTTTTTGCGTTTCGTTATTTAAAATAATTACAAAATTTTCCTTTTAAAAAGTTCGATATTTACGAAATTTCGTAAATGTGAAAAAAATTACAAAACATTAACAAATCGATTTCCGAAACAATAACGAATCGATTCGTTAATGGCGGACGCGACCGCGAAATACGCTAAAAAACCTCCAAAAACTTCTGAAGCTTCCCTCTCCCTCTGTTGTTGACTGTTGGTGTGATATTATATTTTTTTTCACTAATTAAACAAAAAACAACCATAAAACTTGCCCCAGACATGCGGAAATAATAACGAAACGACCTCAAAACAATAACGAAACGAATACAATAACGAAATACGAAGCATTTACAAAACTATTTAAAAATTCGTTTTTTAAAAAAATTGCTCCAGAATGGTTCGTTATCGTTTTGTAATTGAAAAAATTAACGAATTATTAACGAATTACGAATTAACGAAACGAAACCGCCCAGCCCTAATATATCGTATTCGTGCCAAGTTTGGTCCAGATCCATCATTGTTTGAGTCCACAGTGCTCTCTGGATGTAGGTGAACTACAACTCCAAAACTCAAGGTCAATGCCCACCAAACCCTTCTAGTATTTTCTTTTGGTCATGGGAGTTCTGTGTGCCAAGTTTAGTTCAATCCAATCATTGGTGGAGTCCAGAATGCTCTTTGATTGTAGATGAACTATGAATCCCAGCAACTACAACTCCCAAATGTCAAGGTCTATTTTCCCCAAGCTCCATCATCCCCAGTTACATGACCATTGGTCACTGACCATGCGACTTGGGGATTATGGGGGCATTTGCCCAAGACCTTTGGAAGGTATCAAGTTAGAGAGTGCCATTTCTTCAAATTTTATTTCTGGACCAAAATTGTTCCAAACTTGGTCGAGTGAATGAAAATACACCCTGCAGATGATGATTCTTAACAGTAGCAAAATTACAGTTATGAAGTAGTGTGCTGGTACAGCTGTACCAGAAGCTCCCACTTTATTTGCCTTGTATTAAGTGTTTGCTTGCAGCCCAAGGCTTGGGATTCTGCAGAAGGGTGGCTTCCTGTTAAAGTTTGCAGTTATAGGGCAGGCCCCCTGTCCATCATCGTTAAGTTTGGTTCCGCCCCCTGTTCAGGACAATTGAGAAGGGAAGGGAGCCATTTTCAGTCAGTCTCAGCAAGGAAAGTCAATGTACAGGACGTGTACAGACTTCTCCTGTACAAAGGCTTCAACCCTTAAGACTTCCCAGGGGAGAACAGTCTTAAGAGCATCTAAAGATTCCCAAAGGTTCCCAGGGAAACAGCCTTACAGCCCTGAGGAATTCCAGAGGGAATAACAGCTTTAAACATCAAGAACTCCAGCTAAGTGACTACAGGCCTACTGGTAGGTCCACTCGGTTTTGAGACGCAGTTCAGCCCGGTAGTGGATCCACATCAGTTAGGTTTAGGATCACAGTTAGCCTGGGAGAAGTTTGGAAAGGGATTTTCTTTTAGAGTAAAGTAACAGTTAGAAGCCACCAGTTGCACAAAGCCTGGAATCATTTGTTTAACCTTTTGAAGACAAAAGAAGTTTCTGTTGATTGTTCACCAATAAAAGACTTTGTTATATTTTACATGTATAAATATGGGAGAGGAAGCCACAGGGAGGAGGGAGCAAGCTTGTTTTCTGCTTCCCTGGAGACTAGGACGCGGAACAATGGCTTCAAACTACAAGAGAGGAGATTCCATCGGAACACGAGGAAGAACTTCCTGACTGTGAGAGCCGTTCAGCAGTGGAACTCTCTGCCCCAGAGTGTGGTGGAGGCTCCTTCTTTGGAAGCTTTTAAACAGAGGCTGGATGGCCATCTGTCAGGGGTGATTTGAATGCAACATTCCTGCTTCTTGGCAGGGGGTTGGGCTGGATGGCCCATGAGGTCTCTTCCAACTCTTTGATTCTATTATTCTATGATTCTATGACAAGCCCTCTAGAGACTGTTTATGGTGAAAATCCTTGTGAATTTCTCTTCGGGCCCCCTGGCTTCCCGCTGGGCTAAAGTTGTACGTCCTGTTTTAAAAGCAATTTGTTTCAAGCCCAGCGTGCGACAGAACAAGTAGCAATGAAGATAATTTTATGGTTGGGGGTCACCACAACATGAGGAACTGTATTAAGGGGTCGCAACATTAGGAAGGTTGAGAACCATTGTCTTAGAGGTTTGAACCCTGGACAAGTAAGCAGGGCCAGAGTCGTCTAGGGCTTTATAGGCCAAGACCAGCACTTCGAATTGTGCTCAAAAAGGGACCAGTACTTTCTCCTTCCTCTCTACATCTCTCCCTTTCCCCTCTGCCACCTTTTCTGCTGTATGAACATTGTGCACATAGCCTGGCATCCAACTAAGATTTAGCATTCCCTTCATATTAATGAGCGAGACGGCTTTGTGGCCGCTTCAAAATTCATGAAGATGCTCAGCTTATGAGCGAGTAAATTAAGCTCCGAAGTTGCTCCGAAGGAGGCGCATCCCCTTGCATTTTATGGGGCCTCAATCTTCCTTTTGCTCTGAATCTCAATTAGAAGGAGCGGCTTCCAAATAGTCCGGCGGTGGCACAGTCCTCCGACGTGGGCAACAAGAGGGTTGTAAATCCACTGAAAGCCTCAAGTGAATGTGCCGTGACTCACCGCTGAAGAGCCACGCCGGATGCACCCGTAATTAGCAGTGAATTGTGGAGCCTTTTCCCATGCTACCCAGAGAAGGGTTGATGTAGCAAGGGAGGAGGGAAACGGGACGGAGGCAACCAAATCTCTAGGGCTGGTGAATAATTCAGTGGTGCCATGTGGGTCCTTCTTGGTGCACAAGGGACTGTGCTTATGGGGTGTAATGAATGGGAAAGACTCCAGAGCAGATCATTAACACAGAAAGTAATGCCATGCTAACTAAAAGTCAACATGGGTTTCTCAAAAACCAGTCCTGACAGATGAACCTAAGAGCTTGTTTTGATAGAGTTACAAGCTTGGTAGAGTTATTAATTAATTTATTTATTATTCAAACTTATATGCGGCCACTCCCCTGGGGCTCGGAGCGGCTTACAAGAACAGGCTAAAATCTAACACAATTAAAAACAATTTAAAAACAGCAATATCAAAGATCAAAGGCCTGTCAAAACAGATATGTCTTACATGTGGAAAGCTGATAAGTCCCGCAAGGCACAGACTTCAGGTGGCAGAGTATTCCAGAGTGATGGTGCCACTGCTGTGAAGGCTCTGCGCCTGGTTGCTGTTAAACGCAAGGTCTTGACGCTGGGAATTTCCAATAGATCTTGGTCCTCAGAACGGAGGGATCTCTGGGGTTGGGAGGGGGAGAGGCGGTCCCTCAGGTACATCGGCCCCAGACCATGCAAGGCCTTCAAGGTGAGTACCATCCCTTTGAAAGTGATCCGGTGCTCAATGGGTAACCAATGCAGCTGCAGGAAGATTGGGGTGATGTGGCATCTCATCGGAATTCCTGCAAGAAGCCAAGCAGCTGCATTTTGTACCAACTTCAGCTTCCAGATCACCGACAGAGGAAGGCCAATGTAGAGGGCGTTACAGTAGTCCAGTCTTGAGATGGCCGAGGCCAATGTAGAGGGCGTTACAGTAGTCCAGTCTTGAGATGACCGTGGCCTGGATCACCGTAGCTAGGTCGTCCCTGGACAGGGAGGGGGCCAGCCGTCTAGCCTGCCGCAGGTGAAAGAAGGTGGTTCTGCTCACGGCGGAGAGAGACCTGGGCCTCCATCCTCAGCAGAGGGTCCAAAAGGACTCCCAGACTCTTGACCAATGATGGCGTAGCGCCTCACCATCCAGGGTAGGCAGCTGGATGTCCCCACTGCCCGGTTGACCCAGCCATAGGATCTCCGTCTTTGCTGGATTCACCCTCAACCTGCTGGCACGCAGCCATCCAGTAACAG
>NW_026844366.1:3738138-3756763 GCF_025583915.1 Anolis sagrei ordinatus
ACAGCTAAAATTGATGTTATTTTAATTCTTATTTAAAGTATTTTTCTTTGATCTTTTTTGCTGGTTCCTTGAGAGTTCTAGTTGTTTGAGTTCCGGTTAACTGAGAGTCTACAGTACTTTTCTGCAGAAATGTTTTCTCCTGCACATAAAAGGGTATTTTTGACTCCAAACGACTTTGTGTGAATTTAGCATGAAATAAGTCTTGAATCACAAATATTCTTGAACATTTGGGATTCTCTCCAATGGGATTTCTCAACACTTACAAAACATGGACTGTTAAGGTTTCTTTATCACTATTTTGTGATTGTTTCTTGAATATTATTTCCATGTAAAGAGGAGAAATCAGGACAGACATTCATTGTGGACAAAAATCTAACATAGATACAATTGTACATGCAGAAAATAGCATTTGTGTGCAGAATTTTTTGTACAGAAATATTATGTTTCCTGCATGGAAAACATGGCTTTTTGCAGAGAAAATTATAGAATCATAGAATCATAGAATCAAAGAGTTAGAAGAGACCTCATGGGCCATCCAGTCCAACCCCCTGCCAAGAAGCAGGAATATTGCATTCAAATCACCCCTGACAGATGGCCATCCAGCCTCTGTTTAAAAGCTTCCAAAGAAGGAGCCTCCACCACACTCCGGGGCAGAGAGTTCCACTGCTGAACGGCTCTCACAGTCAGGAAGTTCTTCCTCATGTTAAGATGGAATCTCCTCTCTTGTAGTTTGAAGCCATTGTTCCGTGTCCTAGTCTCCAAGGAAGCAGAAAACAAGCTTGCTCCCTCCTCCCTGTGGCTTCCTCTCACATATTTATGTGCAAAAATTACTCATATATATATTTTTTCTTTTGCAGAAGAAATTACAAACTATGATTTCTGGAGGAAAAATTGTACAATTGACTCCTCTTTGCCCATTTTTTTTTTACATTTGGAGATTACCTACAGCAGCGTTTCTCAACCTGGGGGTTGGGACCCCTGGGGTGGGTCGCAAGGGGTGTGCCAGTTGGGTCACCAAAGACCATCAGAAAACACAGTATTTTCTGTTGGTGATGGGGGTTCTATGTGGGAAGTTTGGCCCAATTATATAGTTGGTGGGATTCAAAATGCTCTTTGACTGGAGGTGAACTATAAATCCCAGCAAATACAATTTCCAAATGTCAAGGTCTATTTTCCCCCAGACTCCACCAACGTTCACATTTGGGCATATTGAGTATTTGTGCCAAGTTAGGTCCAGATCCATCATTGTTTGAGTTCGCAGTGCTCTCTGGATGTAGGTGAACTACAACTCCAAAATTCAAGGTCAATGCCCACCAAACCCTTCCAGTNCTCTAATATAATTCAGGAAAACAGGAAACATTAATCCAAGGCATGAGTAGGCATTCATACTATCCAAGAAACCAAACCATGAACAAGAAATTCTTAGACAAGAATCTTCCAAGCAAAGCTTTCATGAAACAAAGGATGAGAACTACACTTGATTCCAGCGATGCTTCATCTGACTATATTTCCCATACTTGGAACTTTTATCCCCTCATTAAGTTATTCCACGCACTCAGGGATTTGCTTCGCTTTACTTGAGATCCCCTTATCTTTTTCTGTCAGAGCCTGGCAGAACGCTGAAGGCACTGTTTGGCCTATCTGTTTTGACTAATTTCCTATCTATTTGCTCATTAAGTTTTGCAGCTGGGCCAGGTGCCCAGTTGTTTTCAAGCCCCAAATCCTGAGAACTCTCTGGTAATCATTCAGGGAGTACACTATCATCCCCACACCCTTCAGGGACATTCTCATGGGAAACTAAACTTTGCTCAGGGGTCTCCTGGTCCTTCTCTGCATCAGTACCATTGACCAAACCATTGCCATCTTGAAATTCATTGGCATCACTTCCCACATTTAAAGAACCCTGATCCTGAAACGCAATCACAGGCTGAACTTCAGCAATTGACACTGAAATACAACACCGCCTGAGCTCTGCGAGTACAGCATTTCTCCAAATGAAGCAGAGAGTATTGTCGAAGGCTTTGAATCACTGGGTTGTTGTAGTTTTTTTGGGCTGTATGGCCATGGTCTAGAGGCATTCTGTCCTGACGTTTCGCCTGCATCTATGGCAAGCATCCTCAGAGGTAGTGAGGTCTGTTGGAACTAGGAGAAAGGGTTTATATATCTGTGGAATGACCAGGATGAGACAAAGGACTCTTGTCTGCTGGAGCTCGGTGTGAATGTTTCTACTGACCACCTTGATTAGCATTTGATTGCCTGGCAGTGCCTGGAGCAATCTTTTGTTGAGAGGTGATTAGATGTCCTTGTTTGTTTCCTCTCTGTTGTTGTGCTGTTGCAATTTTAGAGTTTTTTTAATACTGGTAGCCAGATTTTGTTCATGCTTGTGTATTTCAGTGGCTTCTCTGTGTAGTCTGACATGGTGGTTGTGAGAGTGGTCCAGCATTTCTGTGTTCTACAGACATCACACTGAGCTTCTGGAATGATTCCATCAGCGTTGCGTCTGGAAAATCCTGCAAATCTCTTGGGGAAAAGACAGGCAGAGAAGCAAAGACAACCAGCACTGAAGCCATGATCCTCCACCAACAACTCCACTGGACTGAATACCACGTTGTCCAAATGCCCAAAGATCATTGTCTCCCAAAGCAGTTGCTCTACTCCCAACGTAAGATGGAAAATGGAATGTTGGTGGATAGGAAAAGAGATTTAAATACGGTCTTAAAACCAACCTTAAAAACTGTTGCAGAAACACCGAGAGAGAACTGGAAAGTCCTGGCCGTTGAGCATCAAACTGGAGGTCAGCTGTGAGTAACAGTGCTGTAGAATTCTAAGAGGTATCAATGGAAGGCAGAAGGGAGAAACGTGTCAAGAGGAAGAAGGTGTGTTAAGCCAACCCTTGTCAGGACCGCCTTCCATATAGAAACCGATGGAAGAACTGCGGAAGAACATGTGGATCCGCAATAGGTCTCTGCAGTCACCTATGGACCCATTGTCAAGACCCTACACTTGGAAGACCATTCTACCTGGACATGAGGGATCACCTATGGATGGAGCCTATCTTGATTTCAGTAAGGCCTTTGACACTCTCATCCAGTCTGGGCGGGTCAATACTCCTCTCAGGTGAGTCAGGGATGAACGGTTGACTGGCCAAACCCCCAGGTTGCTTCCCTCTAATGGCTCCTCTTTTTCCTCCTGGAGAAAAGGAACCATCCTCCTAATTTTTTAGTAATAACTAACTACCCATTTCACGCTGGGAAAAGGAGTTAACAAGAAACCGCAGGGCTCCCAGCAGGTGGGATGTGATCAGTGAAGAGATGGAACCAAGGGGATAAAAAGACACATCGATGTAACAAGATTTGAAAAAATCCCTGTTCCTGACCTGAAAGTGTTATTTCCTGTTTAATCATGTGCTACGTACTTTGAAAGTCATTGCAATCCTCCAGAAACTTTGCTTTTGTGGCTGCCACAAACTATGTTGAACTGAATGTATGGTTGAAGGCTTTCATGGCCGGAATCACTGGGTTGTTGTAGATTTTTTCGGGCTATATGGCCATGGTCTAGAGGCATTCTCTCCTGACGTTTCGCCTGCATCTATGGCAAGCATCCTCAGAGGTAGTGATGTCTGTTGGAACTTGGCAGTGCCTGTGGCAATCTTTTGTTGAGAGGTGATTAGATGTCCTTGTTTGTTTCCTCTCTGTTGTTGTGCTGTTGTAATTTTAGATTTTTTTTAATACTGGTAGCCAGATTTTGTTCATTTTCATGGTTTCCTCCTTTCTGTTGAAATTGTCCACATGCTTCTTGTGGATTTCAATGGCTTCTCTGTGTAGCCTGACGTGGTGGTTGTGAGAGTGGTCCAGCATTTCTGTGTTCTCCAATAAAATGCTGTGTCCAGGTTGGTTCATCAGATGGTCTGCTATGTTCTTTAATCTATTTCCAATGGGAAGGAATCCCACTGGACCATTGCAGCGCACCCAAATACCTGAATATCACACAAAAAGTGGGTGCTAGAAACAACATCATACGAAAGCTGACTGGCACAACCTGGGGATCACAACCAGACACAGTGAAGACATCTGCCCTTGCGCTATGCTACTCTGCTGCTGAGTATGCATGCCCAGTGTGGAACACATCTACTTCATAACTGTCATTTTGCCCCTGTTATGAATCATAATGTAACTATCTGATATGCAGGATGGACCAAATTCGGCACAAATACTCGAGACGCCCAAATCTGAATACTGGTGGGGTTGTGAGGGTTGACTTTGTCATTTGGGAGTTGTAGTTGCTGGGATTTATAGTTCACCTACAATCAAAGAGCATTCTGAACTCCACCGTTTGAACCAAACTTGGCACACAGAACTCTCATGGTCAATAGAAAATACAGGAAGGGTTTGGTGGACATTGACCTTGAGTTTGGGAGTTGTGGTTCACTTACATCCAGAGAGCACCGTGGACTCAAACAATGATGGATCTGGACCAAACTTGGCATGAATCCCCACTGTGCCCAAATGTGAACACTGGTGGTGTTTGAGGAACATAGACCTTGACATTTGGGAGTTGTAGTTGCTGGGGTTTATAGTTCACCTACAATCAAAGAGCATTCTGAACTCCACCGATGATGGATTTGAACCAAGCTTCACACACAGAACCCCCATGACCAACAGAAAATACTGGAAGGTTTTGGTGAGCATTGACCTTGAGTTTTGGAGTTGTAGTTCACCTACATCCAGAGAGTACTGTGGACTGAAACAATGATAGATCTGGACCAAACTTGGCACGAATCCCCACTATGCCCAAATGTGAACACTGGTGGTGTTTGAGGAAAATAGACCTTGACATTTGGGAGTTGTAGTTGCTGGGATTTATAGTTCACCTACAATCAAAGAGCATTCTGAACCCCACCAATGATGGAATTGGGCCAAACTTCCCACACAGAACCCTCATGATCAACAGAAAATAATGGGTTTTCTGATGGCCTTGGTGATCCCTCTGACACCCCTTGTGACCCCCCCCCCCCAGGGGTCCCGACCCACAGGTTGAGAAACGCTGTTGTAGAGTTTCAATCTCTGGAGGTTTATAGACAAACCTGGATGGCCATCTCTCGGAAGTACTTTGATCGTGCTTTCCTGTCAGGCAGGATGGAGTTGGACTAGATGAAGATAGAATCATAGAATCAAAGAGTTGGAAGTTGTAGTTGCTGGGATTTATAGTTCACCTACAATCAAAGAGCATTCTGAACCCCACCAACAATGGAAGAGTTGGAAGAGACCTCATGGGCCATCATCCAGTCCAACCCCATTCTGCAAAGAAGCAGGAATATTGCATTCAAATCACCCCTGACAGATGGCCATCCAGCCTCTGCTTAAAAGCTTCCAAAGAAGGAGCCTCCACCACTTTCCGGGGCAGAGAGTTCCACTGCTGAACGGCTCTCACAGTCAGGAAGTTCTTCCTCATGTTCAGATGGAATCTCCTCTCTTGTAGTTTGAAACCATTGCTCCATTGCGTCCTAGTCTCCAAGGAAGCAGAAAACAGGCTTGCTCCCTCCTCCCTGTGGCTTCCTCTCACATATTTATACATGGCTATCATATCTCCTCTCAGCCTTCTCTTCTTCAGGCTAAACATGCCCAGCTCCTTAAGCCGCTCCTCATAGGGCTTGTTCTCCAGACCCTTGATCATTTGATTCGCCCTCCTCTGGACACATTCCAGCTTAGAGTCAATATCTCTCTTGAATTGTGGTGCCCAGAATTGGGCACATTGTCATTACCTCTGACTCTATGATGCCATGAAATGCCAGCATCTCGTGAGACTTTTGGGATCCTGTAATGGTGCCATCGGCATCCTCTCCTCGCTCTCCTTCCCTGGAGTCCTGCTCTCCTTTCCTCTCTGGAAACCCTTGAAGCCTCCATTGAAATTCCAGGCCCGTGCCCGCCTTCCTTGCCTGGCCAGCGATCCCCATTCATCAGCGCTTCCTTGTTCGGCTTCAATTAAATTCTCTCGTGCTCCGAGGTGATGGAGGACCAGGCTTGGTCTGGAATTTCAATGCAAGCAAAGGGCTTGTAAATACGCCGCGGAGGATAAATTGGCCATCAGTGGGGCCGAGAGGAGGCGAGGAGGACCAGGAGGGAAAGGGTGTGATTACAGCTGGCTATTTATATGCTTGGAAGAGGCCGAGCTGCTACTAGGAACGGGGGCAATGTTTCTGCATGTGGCAAGAAGAAGGTTTTCTTTTCAAAATCTGCCTCTTCTTTCCCTCTTCTTTTTATTTAATTCCTCTCTGGGCTACATGTTTGCAAACAAATGCTCAGACTCTGTTCTGGAAGAGCTGTTCCAGGAGCTCCAATTTTTTGCTTTGCACTGAGTGTTTGTTTATAGTTCTAAGTTTCAGGGACTCTGCAGATACATGGCTTCTTTTGGCTGCATTCATAGGGCAAGCCACCTGTCAATTATCATTGGGTTCCCTGGTTCCGCCCCCTTTCTAGGCTTTGGAGGGGAGCTTTTTCCAATCAGTCACAGCAAGGTTAGCCAATGTATAGGATGTGTTTACTTCCCCTGTACAAAGGCTTCAACCTTTAAGAGCTCCATGGAAAGAACGCCAGGGAAGCATTCCCACAGCTTTAAGAGTCTCGTAAGAACTCAGGGGATTCCTTCCTACAGCCTTGGGAGTTTCCAGGAAGACAGCCTTAAACTCTAAAGAACATTCATTGCCTGTCTGGTAGGTCCTCTCCGTGTTTCGAGAAGCAGTTCGGCCTGGCAGAGGAGCCCACACCAGGGAGGGTTGGATTTTAGTCAGCCTTGGAGAAGTTAAAAAGGGGAATTTTCCTTTGAAGAAAGTTATTGAAGATAGTGCCTGTTCCCTGTGGACAAGTTTGAGAGAACTGATACTTTGCCAAGAAAGCTTTACAATTCCTGTTGGATTCATTAATAAAAGACTTTGTTGTACCTTTTAAGCCATTTGAAGATTCCTTTTGTAAAGGAAGCCTCTGAGAACTTTTCCTAGGGCCCCTGGCTTCCCGCTGGGTAAAGGTTACACATCCTATATCTAAAGTCAACTAGCTATAGGACCAGCAGCGACAGAACAGACTTGCAGATCTTGCCTTAAAGCTGCAATGCTGTGCAGAAGGTCAGACTTGGTACCCTTGGGAAGCCTGATCTGGCCAGAGTGGTCCACACTCTTGTTACTTCCCAAATAGATTACTGCGACGCACTCTACGTGGGGCTGCCTTTGAAGAGTGTTCAGGAACTCCAACTAGTCCAACGGACGGCAGCCGGATTACTCACCGGAGCGTCATACAGGGAGCATACCACCCCCCCCCCCCCCCCGCTATGTCAGCTCCACTGGCTGCCAATCCAGTTCCGAACACAATTCAAAGTGCTGCTCTTGACCTGGATGGCGAGGGGCTACGCCCGTCATCATTGGTAAAGAGCCTGGGAGTCCTTTTGGACCCTCTGCTGAGGATGGAGGCCCAGGTCTCTCTCCGCCGTGAGCAGAACCGCCTTCTTTCTTTCACTTGCGGCAGGCTACACGGCTGCCCCCCTCCCTGTCCAGGGACGACCTCGCTACGGTGATCCAGGCCACGGTCATCTCAAGACTGGACTACTGTAACGCCCTCTACATTGGCCTTCCTCTGTCGGTGATCCGGAAGCTCAAGTTGGTACAAAATGCAGCTGCTCGGCTTCTTGCGGGAATTCCGATGAGATGCCCGGACTCTCCTTCTATGGAGATGTTGGGTAGGCATCTCTGGTAAGCACTTACTAATATATGTATCCCTACATGTCAGAGGGTTGGACTAGATGTCTTTTAAAGCCCATCAATCTCTGTGATTATATCATTCTGAAGAAAATACTCCAGGAACCAAAATATGAATGTGGTTGTGTTGGCCACACTGTGCTGCAAGTCTCTTGATGTCCTGGGCCTTTCGATCCCTCTCTGACTACTTATTCTCCCTCATGACTCTGCCAACAACACACACACACACACACACACACACACACACACACACACACACATATATATAATCTGACTCTTCTCTTTGCAAATCTCATTCTTGTGGGAATCACTAGGAAATAAAAATAGGCTGGGATTTGTTTGCATTTGCCATCTGCGTGGGAAATGAAAACACTGCAGAAAAGCAATTTGTAGCAACACCTTCCTCCTTTAAAAAAAATGCAAAATGTACTTACCTGTTTATCAAAAGCAGAGGGAAAAAAGGAAAATTTACCCGCCGACTTCCTTTCCCACTCAGCCCCCAAAAGAGTCATGTAATAACCCAACTCAGTTCCATAGAGTGGCGAGGAGGCGATTGGAAGATGATGTTTTTCTCCCCTTTTTTGCAATTATCGAAAATCACATCTGGGTTTGCCCAATGCAAAACTGACCCAAAAGAGCTTCTTGTGTTTTGGAGTTGTAGTTCACCTATATCCAGAGAGCACTGTGGACACAAACAATGATGGATCTGGACCAAACTGGCACGAATCTTCAATATGCCCAAATGTCAACAGTGGTGGAGTTTGGGGAAAATATAACTTGACATTTGGGAGTTGTAATTTCTGGGATTTATATTTCATCTAATCAAAGAGAACTCTGGGTTTGGTGAGCATTGACCTTGAGTTTTGGAGTTGTGGTTCACCTCCATCCAGATAGCACTGTGGACACAAACAATGATAGATCTGAACCAAACTGGCACAATTCCTCAATCTGCCCAAATGTCAACACTGGTGGAGTTTGGGGAAAATATAACTTGACATGTGGGAGTTGTAGTTGCTGGGATTTATATTTCATCTACAATCAAAGAGAATTCTGGGTTTGGTGAGCGTTCTGTTGCGCGCTGGGTCTGTAACAGTTGTATTTTCTATAGGACGTATACTTTAAGCCCAGCGGGAAGCTAGGGCGCCTCAAAGAGAGGTTCTCAAGGATTTTTCTGAAGTGATGGTCTTTAGAGTCTTTAATGATGCAACAAAGTCTTTATTATGGAACAAACAACAAATCTTCAATGGTTCAAATAATTCAAGGCTTTCTTAGTCTAGTCCTCAATGGACTGGCACCTGACTTTGATTAACTAAACTTTCTCTGTAGGAAAAACCCTTTTTAACCTCTCCCAGGTTGTTTACTATCTATGCCTCATCGGTGTGGGACCTACTACCGATTCCAAGTGCGTCTGGGTATCAAGTAGACCTACCAGCCGAGGCTTGTAGATATTTGAGATGGAGTTCCGTGGATCTTTAGTGCTGTCCACCCTCAGAGAATTCTTAGAAACTTCAGGGCTGTTTTCCCTCTGATGCTGTGAGGCTGAGAGGCTGTGAGCTCTCAGCCAGATCCTTGAGACCTTTCCCCTGGAATTTCTGTTTCTGTTTCTCCAGATGTTCTTGAGAAAAGAAGCTTTTCTATGGGACGAGCTGGTCTACGTCCTATAGTTTAGCTTCCTTATGAGAGACTGCCCAAAAAAAATGGCTCCTTTCCCTCCCAGAGCCCTGAACAAGGGGCGGAACCAAAGCTTAATTATGATGGACAGGAGGCCTGCCCTATGACTGCAAACAGATAACAGAAAGAAAACAAAGTTGGAGCTCCTGTTACAGCCGTACCAGCACAGTGAGCATTGACCTTGAGATTTGGAGTTGTAGTTCACCTACATCCAGAGAGCACTGTGGACTCAAACAATGATGGATCTGGACCAAACTTGGCATGAATACTCAATATGCTCAAACGTGAACACTGATAGAATTTGGGGGAAATAGACCTACACATTTGGGAGTTGTAGTTGCTGGGATGTATAGTTCACCTACAATCAAATAGCATTCTGAACCCCACCAATGGTAGAATTGGGCCAAACTTCCCACACAGAACCCTTCATGACCAACAGAAAATACTGTGTTTTCTGATGTTCTTTGGTGACCCCTCTGACACCCCCTCACAACCCCCAGGTTGAGAAACACTGCCCTAGGTCAGCATTCAACACTCAAACCGTATGCAATGCCCTTAGTTGCACACCAAAGGTCTGACAGGCCCTGCCTGTTTAAACGAAGCCTCCTTATAATTGAATTACGCCAGCTATCTATGGCTGAGCCATTTAGGGAGTGGGGAGTGATGCGATTTATTAGCACAGACTTCGGTCCGCTGGGTGTTGTTTGTTCTTCCCTTAGGCCTGTTTGATCAAGAAAAAATTTGTTTCTAAAATCGATTTGTAATTGGGGTGTTTTTTTGTTTCGATATTTAAAATAATTACAAAACTTTCCCCCAAAAAAGTTTTGGTATTTAAGAAATTTTGTAAATATTAACGAATTTTTAGAATATTTTTTGTATTTCTTAAGAATAATATTAAAATAATATTAAAAAATATTTTAAAATGGAAAATTAACCAAAAAATGGCCCAAATGTGGACCAAACACAGGCAGGATACAGCAAATGAGAGCACACACCAACAGAAGAGTCTTTTCTTTTTTAGAATATTTTTTAAGAATAATATTAAAATAATATTAAAAAATAATATTAAAAATAATATTAAAAAATATTTTAAAATGGAAAATTAACCAAAAAATGGCCCAAATGTGGACCAAACACAGGCAGGAGACAGCAAATGAGAGCACACACCAACAGAAGAGTCTTTTCTTTTTTAGAATATTTTTTAAGAATAATATTAAAAAATAATATTAAAAAATAATATTAAAAAATAATATAAAAAATAATATTAAAAAATAATATTAAAAAATAATATTAAAAATATTTTAAAATGGACAATTAACCAAAAAATGGCCCAAATGTGGACCAAACACAGGCAAGAGACAGCAAATGAAGCAAGCAGCACTCACAGCAGCAAGGAATGAATCCAATCCCAGTTGCTAGCAGCCAAGCCAACCCAATGCAAACTCCCTCGCCCTCTGCAGCAAGCTACGGGCCGCGCGGAGCCGCTTTGAAAGGGCTCGCCGGCCAATCAAAAACAAACAGCCACGGACCCATGGTGCACTGCTTGGGAGCGCCGGATTGGCTCCCAGGCACCAGCACTCCAGCAGCCTCCACCCCATTAACGAAACGAGCGGAGGCTCGTTAAAACTATGGGGGTTGCTGGTTCGATATTTAAAAACCCTTCCGGGTTTGGAAATATGTTTTGATATCGCTTCGGAAATGGTAAAAATAACGAATTAATAACGAATTAACGAATTAACGAACGAAACCGCACAGGCCTACCTTATACTATTTTAAAATGTGTACTCCTGTTTCACTGCAATATATTGCTGATTTCCCAAGATTTGTGCCACAACAGTTTGGTGAATATGAAAACATGGGCTGTCGTGGTTTGAGCATTGGACTAGGACCCTGGAGAGCAGCGTTCAGGTCCCTTCTCAGCCATGGAAATGCACCAGGAGACCTTGGGGAAGTCACATATTCTCAGTCCAAGAAAACACCACAGTCAGTTTATTTATTTATTTATTTACTATATTTATTTACTATATTTATATAACGCCCTTCTCAGCCCTCAGGCGACTCAGGGCGATTTACAATGGCAACTATTAACACATAATATAAAACCACAACAAGAATATTAAAACATCTATCATTTGCATCTCTTAATAATAATAATAATAATAATAATAATAATAATAATAATAACATTGTCCCATCTCGTCGTCCAATTGTTCCAATTCCTATGTCTTTTACCTTGCATTTTCAAACGCTTGCTCAAACAACCAAGTCTTGACTCTTTTCCAAAATGTTAAGAGGGAAGGGGCTGATCTAATGTCCCCAGGAAGGGCGTTCCATAGCCGAGGGGCCACCACTGAGAAGGCCCTGTCTCTCGTCTCTACCAAACATGTTTGTGACGCAGGTGGGATCGAGAGCAAGGCCTCCCCAGACAATCTTAAAGTCCTAGCAGATTCATAAGGGGAGATGCATTCAGAAAAGGTAAGTTGGGCCAGAACAGTTTAGGGCAGTGGTTCTCAACCTTGGGTCCCCAGATGTTTTTGGCCTACAACTCCCAGAAATCCCAACCATTTTACCAGCTATTAGGATTTCTGGGAATTGTAGACCAAAAACATCTGGGGACTCCAGGTTGAGAACCACTGATTTAGAGCTTTATAGGCTAAAGCCAGCACTTTGAATTGTGCCCGGCAGCAGACTGGCAGCCAGTGGAGCTGGCGTTACAGAGGAGTCGTGTGCTCCCTGAGCGCCACTCCTGTTAGTAACCTGGCTGCCACCCGTTGGACCATTTGGAGCTTCTGAACAGTCTTCAAAGGCAGCACCATGTAGAGCGCGTTGCAGTAGTCTATATGGGATGTAAAATAATAATAATAATAATAATAATAATAATAATAATAATAATAATGTTGTTCATTCGTTCAGTCGTCTCCGACTCTTCGTGACCTCATGGACCAGCTCACGCCAGAGCTCCCTGTCGGCCGTCACCACCCCCAGCTCCTTCAAGGTCAGTCCAGTCACTTCAAGGATGCCATCCATCCATCTTGCCCTTGGTCGGCCCCTCTTCCTTTTGCCTTCCACTTTCCCCAGCATCATTCCCTTCTCTAGGCTTTGCTGTCTCCTCATGATGTGGCCAAAGGACTTCAGCTTTGTCTCTAGTCTCCTTCCCTCCAGTGAGCAGCCGGGCTTTATTTCCTGGAGGATGGACTGGTTGGATCTTCTCGCAGTCCAAGGCACTCTCAGCACTTTCCTCCAACACCACAGCTCAAAAGCATCTCTTCCTTCGCTCAGCCTTCCCTAAGGTCCAGCTCTCACATCCGTAGGTTACTACAGGGAATACCATGGCTTGGACTAGGCAATGGATCTTTGTTGGCAGTCTGATGTCTCTACTCTTTACTATTTTATCGAGACTGGACATTGCTCTCCTCCCAAGAAGGAAGCGTCTTCTGATTTCCTGGCCACAGTCTGCATCTGCAGTAATCTTTGCACCTAGAAATACAAAGTCTGTCACGGCCTCCACATTTTCTCCCTCTATTTTCCAGTTGTCAATCATTCTTGTTGCCATGATCTTGGGTTTTTTTTGATGTTTAGCTGCAACCCAGCTTTTGCGCTTTCTTCTTTCACCTTGATTAGAAGGCTCCTCAGCTCCTCCTCGCTTTCGGCCATCAGAGTGGTGTCATCTGCATATCTGAGGTTGTTAATAATAATAATAAAACTTTATTTATACACCACTCTATCTCCCCGAAGAGACTCAGAGCAGTTCCCAGATAACATCACAAAACATACAAAGTAAAACGATATAACCATAAGATTAACAAAACAATCTATCTAAATAAAAATGTAATGTTCATTTGTGGGATTAACAGATCTCAAAAACCACTGGAAGAATTGACACCAGATTTGGACACAAGACACCTAACAACCCAATGTATGTCCTTCACTCAAAAAAATTGATTTTGTCATTTGGAAGTTGTAGTTGCTGGGATTTATAGTTCACCTACAATCAAAGAGCATTCTGAACCCCACCAACGATGGAATTGAACCAAACTTGGCACACAGTTCTCCCATGACCAACAGAAAATACTGGAAGGGTTTGGTGGGCAGTGTCCTTTGGTTTTGGAATTGTAGTTCACCTACATCCAGAGATCACTGTGGACTCAAACAGTGATGGATCTGGACCAAACTCTACACGAATACTCGATATGACCAAATGTGAACACTGGTGGAGTTTGGGGGAAATACAATCTTGACATTTGGAAGTTGTAGTTGCTGGGATTTATAGTTTAATCACAGAGCATTCTGAACCCTACCAACGATAGAATTGGGCCAAACCTCCCACGCAGAACCCCCATGTGGGCCACAGCAATGTATGGCAGGGGACGGCTAGTATAAGATAAAAATTCTTGCCATAACACACACATATTAAAAGTAATCCTGCCTGTTCAAGGCAATTAAAAAAAATTAAAAGGCCGGGCCAAGATTTGTGCAAGCCCAAAAATTCTAGGGGCCCCAGGAATTAAGTGCAATGCTATGGTAGGCAACAATAGTGTTAGGTACGGGTCTGTGGCTGTTCATTCCGGGGCTGATTAGAGGAAATGATCTGGGTAATTGGTAGGAAGAATAAGGCCGTATTCGACAATGTGTAGGGCTGAGTTAGAACTGGTCATTTTCAAAGGCTTGTTGAAACTACCAGAGCTTGGACTACTGTGTCCAAGTAAACCCTCCTTTCCTTTAGGAAGAAGCTCAAAACTGGTGGGGCCTCTCCAGCAGATCTTTTGGGGTGAAGGAGTCATTATTACCAGTTTCCCCAAACCCGACTGGAAGTGTCTTTGCATCCAGTTCTCTTAAATTCAGTGTCATCTATGATGATGACTGTCTCCCATGAATCATAGAATCATAGAATCAAAGAGTTGGAAGAGACCTCCTGGGCCATCCAGTCCAACCCCATTCTGCCAAGAAGCAGGAATGTTGCATTCAAAGCACCCCTGACAGATGGCCATCCAGCCTCTGTTAAAAGCTTCCAAAGAAGGAGCCTCCACCACACTCCGGGGCAGAGAGTTCCACTGCTGAACGGCTCTCACAGTCAGGAAGTTCTTCCTCATGTTCAGATGGAATCTCCTCTCTTGTAGTTTGAAGCCATTGTTCCATTGCGTCCTAGTCTCCAGGGAAGCAGAAAGGAAGCTTGCTCCCTCCTCCCTGTGACTTCCTCTCACATATTTATACATGGCTATCATATCTCCTCTCAGCCTTCTCTTCTTCAGGCTAAACATGCCCAGCTCCTTAAGCCGCTCCTCATAGGGCTTGTTCTCCAGACCCTTGATCATTTGAGTCACCCTCCTCTGGACACATTCCAGCTTGTCAATATCTCTCTTGAATTGTGGTGCCCAGAATTGGACACAATATTCCAGGTGTGGTCTAACCAAAGCGGAATAGAGCATGGGGAGCATGACGTCCCTAGATCTAGACACTATGCTCCTATTGATGCAGGCCAAAATCCCATTGGCTTTTTTTGCCGCCACATCACATTGTTGGCTCATGTTTAACTTTGTCCATGAGGACTCCAAGATCTTTTTCACACGTCCTGCTCTCGAGCCAGGCATTGCCCTTACTCCGTCTTGGTGGCATGAACTGAAATTCTAAACTAGGAAAATGGCAGGAAGCCCAACTGATGAAAAGAAGGGGGTTGTTTGCAAAACGCCATTGCTACACGAAGCATAGTTCTCCGACGGGTGGAATGACTGTTATTACCATTAAGTGCATCCTTGGTTGCTTGCCGAGCGGCCTCCTCTGTTGATGGAAAGCCTCTCTGCCATCTCGTTGAGCACAGAGTTCGGTCTCCATAGAAACGAGATGCAAAGGCGGTCATCAAAACGGGATGCTCTAGCACGGCCCAAAGACCAGCTCAGCTCCGCAAGATGCATAAGCTGGAGGCGACTTGAGAAGGAAATTGCCGCTTGCAAATCACATGCCTCCAGCAGAGCCGCCGTTCCACTTCCATGGGGTTGTCTGAGCAATTAAGCCTCTAGGTTCTTGTGGGTTTTTTTGGGCTCACTACCTCTGAGGACGCTTGCCATAGATGCAGGCGAAACGTCAGGAGAGAATGCCTCTAGAACATGGCTCTATAGCCCGAAAAAACCCACAAGAACCTAGTGATTCCAGCCATGAAAGCCTTCGACAATACAAATTAAGCCTCTTCTTAACTGAGGCCTTTTGGCACTGAGAGAGAGGCATCTTTTGAACCTGGATCTTGGTTATTTTTTTTCACATACATACAATGGGGATATTTATTTATCGTGTCATCAGCAACCAGACATTTGCATTACATTTTTAACAAAAACAAGCAACCAAACAGATAAAACACAGAGTTTGCAAGCTTGGTATTTGATTAGATGTCCTTTGACCAGTATCTGGTCCCTTGGAGTGCCTCTGGTGTTGCCGCAAGGACTCCATTGTGCATCATGTGGCAGGGCTCAGGTTGCATTGCAGCAGGTGGTCAGTGGTTTGCTCTTCTCCACACTCGCATGTCGAGGATTCCACTTTGTGGCCCCATTTCTGAAGGTTGGCTCTGCATCTCGTGGTGCCAGAGCACAGCCTGTTCAGCGCCTTCCAAGTCGCCCAGTCTTCTGCGTGCCCAGGGGGGAGTCTCTCCTTTGGTGTCAGCCATTGATTGAGATTCTGGGTTTGAGCCTGCCACTTTTGGACTCTCGCTTGCTGAGGTGTTCCAGCGAGTGTCTCTGTAGATCTTAGAAAACTATTTCTTGATTTAAGTCGTTGACGTGCTGGCTGATACCCAAACAAGGGATGAGCTGGAGATGTCTCTGCCTTGGTCCTTTCACTATTGGCTGCTACTTCCCGGCGGATGTCAGGTGGTGCAATACCGGCTAAGCAGTGTAGTTTCTCCAGTGGTGTAGGGCGCAGACACCCCGTGATGATGCGGCATGTCTCATTAAGAGCCACATCCACTTTTTACGAACCCACGCACTCACTACGTTCATCTGGAGAGGCCCTGCTCGTGATCCCGCCGGCGTCGCAAGCACGTTTGGTGGGGACACGAGACAGGGCCTTTTCCGTGGTGGCCCCCCGTCTCTGGAACACTCTCCCCAAAGATCTTAGACAGGCCCCTACATTGGCAGTCTTCAGAAAGAACTTGAAGACCTGGCTGTTCCGATGTGCCTTTCCCGATTAGGAAATCTCCAATACCAAGTCCCAGACGCACTTTATTAGAATTAAGACTGCCGCACACTGCACATTGCACTTGCCCTATAATCCTTACATATCACCTGTCACATCAGCACTTTTTAATCCTGTACCCTTTACTCTGGCCCGGCCCAGTTTTATCTTGTTTGATGTATTGTTTATTGCTTGTGGTTTTTATTGTTTAATACTGCTTTAATTGTTTTTAATTTGCTTTAGGTGTTGTATTGTTATGTTGTGTGTTGAGGCCTTGGCCTTTGTAAGCCGCATCGAGTCCTTCGGGAGATGCTAGCAAGGTACAAATAAAGTTTAATAATAATAATAATAATAATAATAATAATAATAATAATAATTTTAGCGTGGTGAGATGTGTTCCACACTGGGCATGCGTACTCAGCAGCAGAGTAGCATAGCGCAAGGGCAGATGTCTTCACTGTGTCTGGTTGTGATCCCCAGGCTGTGCCAGTCAGCTTTCGTATGATATTGTTTCTAGCACCCACTTTTTGCTTGATGTTCAGGCAGTGCTTCTTGTAGGTCAGAGCATGGTCCAGAGTGACTCCCAGGTATTTGGGTGTGCTGCAATGCTCCAGTGGGATTCCTTCCCAGGTAATCCTCAGAGCTCAGGATGCTTGTCTGTTCTTAAGGTGAAAGGCACATGTCTGTGTTTTAGATGGATTAGGGATCAGCTGGTTTTCCCTGTAATAGGCAGTAAGAGCACCTAGAGGGGGGTTGCGCAACAAGAGATTAAAATCCAACAGACAGGCACAGATAACATTTAAAATCATGAGTTGATTGTTGTAATATGTACACTGATTTAATTGATGTGAGCCATTTTTAAACAATGCTATGTGTGTGCTCTTTGGTGGAAGCAGTTTGTCTTTCATTGAATGACTATGTTCAATTCAAGGCTGCAAAAGCAGGGTTATGCATGGAGCACCACTGTGCATGATGGTGCATTGCACACGGTTGTGTACGTGCATTATGCATGCTGATGCAGATACAGGTGTCGGTGTGGCTGTTTAATGTTGCAACCCACAAACAATGCAATGCTGCGCAGCTGCCCTATCACTCCATGAATGTAAAGTTCTCTAGTCAGTGTCCATCTTTGCAGGATTGACTTTTGCAAATGTGAATAGTATGTCTCCACTAGAAATTTCCACCTTACTCATGCAACTTCCACCTTACTCATGGTCCTATGGGGAAGGATTCGGCTTCAGTGCATATGCAATAGGTGCTTAATTATTAATTACCGTCAAGCTTCCAAATGACCAGACAGGACGTGACTTGCAGGTTACGTGCCGAGGGAGTCATTTCGCCAAAGGAAATGCGCATCAAAGCCGCCATATCCGTGCCAGCGCGCCATAAACGCAAGCTCTTCTTCTATTCCTGTTTTATTCTGCCAGCAAGAACTTCATCTTCTCCGGCTGATGAATTTCACAAATGAGCAAAGAGAGTGCCTTTTAAGGACTTTCCAAACCTGCTTTGGTTACCAAAGGAGATTACCTGGTAAATATGATCTCTTACGAGGTGATGAGGAATACATTGAAAACAAATTCAGTACAGGCCATCAAGAGTAAATGAATGTTTTATTAGATATATAAATCTTCCGCTCCTCTATTAAGTCCCACGTGCATTTATTAAATTCGGTGTGGTTTGAGGAACACACTAGAATTGTAATAAAAAAGACGGATTGAATCTCATCAAATGTTAATAATCCTCAAGCCGGGCGATTAGATCTCGGGCGACGCGGGTGAATATTGGAGGAGCGCTTCAAAGGAACCCTAATATTTGTCGGAAGACACTCGCCGGCCGCCCAGACCGGAGGGAGCCAAACGCCGGTGAGCCAAAGACAAAAGCACAAGGCCTGGCAAGTCACCTCAATCACAGGCTCATTGGGTCCCAGAGTTGGAAGAGGCTTCAGGGAGACACCAAGTTCCAGCTTCTCAATATGCTTATTTGTTTGTTTATTTATGTCATGTTGTTGTTGCTTATTCGTTCAGTCGTCTCCGACTCTTCGTGACCTCATGG
>NW_026844366.1:3757703-3788550 GCF_025583915.1 Anolis sagrei ordinatus
CCACCAAGGACGGGACCGTGGAACGTAGCTCCCCCTTCAGCTCCAGCTCCTGTTTCCTGGAAGGGCCGATCTTCTGCTGGCCAGCCTGAATCATGGGCTGGCCCATGCCTCCAAAACCTTTTCATCTGGACTTTTGGGATTTCTAGTCTTTCTTTCCTCTTTTATGAAAAAAAATAAAAATAAAATCTTTTCTTAACTATGATGAACTGGGATGGGTGGTGGGCTGTGAGATTATGAAATGCCTGTATATTGATGATGCCTGTATTTTATAAATATGAAATATGTATCCCTCAATGAACTCCCCTGTCTCTTCACCCCTTTGACCCCTTACCCCATAAAGCCAGCCTGACCAGGAACTGCCTGAGGGAAAGAGCCCAAGCCTCTTTCCCCCCCAAATCACCCATTAATTGACTCATTTTGCATGGACAATGCTGCTGGCCCCCCGAGTTCGTCATCGGAGCAAGGCCAACGAAGGAGGGTTTGGTCAGCAGAGCCCCGGAAAGAAAGGACTGATTAAATCACCCAGATACTGTTGATCCTCCGGGCGGTCTGGTATCGATCCAGCTATTCATATCACTCGCCAGACTCATTAAGAACAGGAAAGCCTTTGTTTGACAAACATCACCCTCTTCCCGCCTTGGACAATGGCCCGCATTCCAGCGGGCAGGAAATCCCAAATCCCATCACCTTTCCCCATTGTCCGCGGCTGTCCCGCCTCCTCGCTCCCGATTGGCCAGAACCCAGGAAGCGAGCGGAGGGCGCCCATTGGCCCTCCCGAGGCGAAGAAACGCTCCCATTGGCTCCTGACGGGGGAGGGCGGGATTACCTCCTCCCAGCTGTTCCAGCCTCAGCCAATCAGCACGAAGCCGGCTGACAGGGGGGCGGGCAGGATTTTCAAACTGCTTTCTTTTGTTCTACACTGTATAAAAATGCCTGGAAATTCTTGTGCTGCATGCTTACAGTGGAATGATTCCTGTAATGCATCCTTTTCAGCTGAATCGCAAATAAACCTCGATCGCTGGACTTCTTCCGCCTCTGATGAGCTTATTAATTTTTAAATATTTCTGCGCACTTGGATTGGCTCCCAGAAAGCTCACCAAGGTATCCAGGACCCTCTTTGGTGCGGTCCTTGGGCTCTCCTCCCTGGAGGGGCCCCCAAAAAGAGCTCGATATCATTTGGCTTTACTATGAAGGGACCCTGCTTGAAGGCCCCGATTCAATTATAGCCCAAATTTTCAAGCAGGCACCTTGGTCTGATTCTTTGGGCCAGAGCGAAGGAGGAGCGGCTTGGGAATCGAGGCGCCTCTCCTGATTCGGACCTAATTTGACCAGCTGACCAAAACTACAAATTCTCCCGCAGCCACTTCCTTCCAAGCTCTGACCTGGAGTTTCAGCACAAAGGAGCATAGGGAAGCCTTGATTCAAGGACTTCCATTTGGAAGAAGCGCGACCGACGTGGATAGGGGAGACGTCTGAAAGGTAAGCAACCGGGGTCCCCCAAGACGGCCAGGTGGAGGGGATCAAGTTTCTCTGGCTAGCCTCGGAGTCTGCCCACTGGAGAGGGATTTTCTTGGGACTCGGTAACAAATCCTGGATGAGGGGGGTGAACATCTAGGCGTTTTGAGGTCTTGACTTGGCAATCCAGCTTGCCTTCTTTGCATACCTGATAGGGGCTGTGTGAGAAAGGGAGTCCTCCCCTTTCAGTCTGTCCTGGTAGTTCAGGTGCTGGTCGTTCATTCTTTTTGGACCAGGTACCTTTCAAGGTGTAGGTTTTTGACTCTGATCCGGTTGCCAGAGGCCCTCCTTGATTAGCCACTGGACTGTGGGGCTGCTTCAGAGAGATGAGCGTTTGTCAGTCAGGGATCAAACGTCCCATTCCACCAAGGACACCTCTAGGAAGACACTGGCAGAGTGGAATGGGGTCGCGTCGCAGACGCCAGCCAGTTGGTAGAATAGCATGAGGAAGCGGCCCACTGGCCGCGGGAAGGTGGAGCTTCGTGGTCCCCTCATGGTGATTTGAGGGGGCCAGGTGGACCGAGCTCGCCTACGCTTCTTGCTCTTTTTGCCTTGTGCTGGATGGGGGTGGAGGGAGGAGATTGTGCCCGATCTTTACCATGCAGGAGAAAGGCCACAAGCCCCCCTTCTCCCAGAAACCCCCCTCCAGACCTTTTACCTCCCCCTAAGGAGGAATTCCCCCTTGAAGAAATTGCTTGTTCCCCTCCCTATCTTCCCATTCCCTTTACCCAATCTCCCCGACCCCTCCCTTGGTATTTCAGCATCCCTGCCTCCTTGCCCTCTTCTCTTCCGATTCCCAACTGGAACCCTTTTCCATCTGTCTCTCTCTCTCTCCTCAAAACCTCAAAGCTGTAGCGATGAATGTGCATCCTGTGGTGCCTAATCTTTACTCTTTTCCCTTCCAGTCTTACTTAGTAAGTAAGGGGTTTTCCTTCTCTATGAGTGAGGGCATGTGGGAGCAGCCAGGTAAGCCCAGCCTTGCTGGCAGGTTTTGCCACTGGAATTCATCCTCCATCTTCAATCAAAGCCCTGCCTCAGGATTTCCAGAGGGGCCGGATCGTGGCCAGAAGACCATCGGATGCCCCCCACCACTCATCATGGGCTAGGCCGACTTCAAGGTGTCCAAGAAGGAAGACTCTGACCTGCAAGGACTTGGTGAAGTATCTGGGATTTGGTGTTCCCCAGGGGCGGAGGGCAGGGGACTTGAGAACACTGTTTGCCCGGCCCCAGGGGAGACAGCGCCTGGTCCAGAGACTCTTTTCTTTGTCTGGGTCTGCAGAGGGCAGGGGATGCCTTTGCTGCCACCAAAAGGCCCCTGTATTCGCCTCTGCCCTCCTCAAGAAGAGCTGGGCCCTTTTCTCTTGCAGCACAGGACATCTGGAGGGTGGCTGTGGGGGTGGGTGCTGACCCAACCTCCGGGCAGCACCACAAGAACTGTGGTTGCCACTGTTGTGGGAGCAGAAGGCCGGCCGGTGACTGTCTATGGGCCCCAGAGCGTCCTGGTCGCCCCGGATGCCAGAGGGGCCAATTGACTTTCTGCTGGCCAGCCCACTTGCCATCAGGCCCCCTCATCCGGCAGGGAGGCCTCCCACTGGCCCCACTAGCCACCACAATTAAGCCACCCTGATGTCCATCGCCCCCTCCTGAGGAAGTCTGCACCAGCCACCCAGACCCCAAGGACCCCCAAGAGGTTGGAGCTCAACACCCTCAATCAGAGCCTTGGAACTGATTGAGGGAGGGACTGCCAACATCCATCAGACTCTGACTTTGCCTTCCTTTTGCACTTCGTGCCCTTGGGACCAGTTGGGGGGAGGGCTGCCAACAGACGGCTGGCAGCCCTGTGAAACACTTGGCGGTATTTCAAGAACTCTTGAGATTTGTCCGCAAGCCTGCTGCAGTTTCAGTCACTCGCTGCAGGGAGGGGGCGCCAGCCTCCTCAAGGACACCCTTTGGGGCCTCAGTACCATACTGGGATACCCCTCAGGACTCTCCCTCACCGGTCATCGCCTGGCCCAACCATCCAGCTGGGCCGGCGGGCGAGGCCTCCTGAAAAGGAATTGGAGGAAGCTGGTGGCAGGATCAAGAAGATGGACCACACCACGAGGCAGCTGGCTAGGATCTAGGACAGGCGGGCCTGTCCTGGCTGGATGCCCATTTCTCCTTGCTCTCGCTCATGGGGTGGGATGGCTCTTTCTGTAAGGCTAGAACTGAGTTCCCTTCTTGCAATGTGTTTCTCTTTTCTTCACAGGCCCCTCTGAATGCTGATCACCTGCATGAGGTGGGATCTGAAAGTATTAGACAAAGGCTGTCATTTCTTCTATCTTTTCTTCTCTGAATAGGTATCTGCTACCCCGCCTTCCTATCCCTTTGGATTCTCCTGTACACAACTTCCCCATTGGTGCCTGGGTCCTCGTGTGGAGGCGACAGCCAGAGGCCATGATCAGAGCAAGCAGTGGGGCCACCAAGGGGGAGAAGGACGGTGAACCTCCCCAGGGTGCCCCTGCTACAGATCCAGCCGGCCCACTCCCTTCCGGGGCCTCCAAGGGGAAGAAACACCATTTACCCGGACAGGGATGGCCCCTTGAAGCCGCTCGCCAAATTTCGTGTCCCTAGCACCAAGGGAAACTATTTTTTTTTCATCACTTCCGGGATCTTTGACAGCTGACAGCTGTCAGTTCCAGCTGACTCTGACGGGTGCATTCCTTGTCCCAATCTGACCTCAGTTTTACTTTTCACTGCAAGCCGGAAAAGCAAAGAACTGTCCGCACCAGCGCCATCTAGCGGTGAGTCAATTTATTACGAGTGTCGGGGTCCAAATTTCAGCATGTGTTTCTTTCTAATTTTTGCTTGATCTACAAGGCCAACTTCTGGCAACAATTGGCATCTAGGGTCCTTAATGTTTCTGACTTCTGTCTGTCAAGCGGAGTGACGGCCACTGATGTTTTCTCTTCGTGCCTGATCGGAGTTCCAGAACCTCTGGAAACTTTTCGAAATTACACCATTTTTCAGCATATCCCTTCCAAGTCTATGTCCTATCGGGATTTGTCCGTATGGGGCAGGGCTGCTCGTGAAAGGGAACCTGGCATGGTGGCTATCAAATTGGCTCGTAGCCCCCTTGCCCCACACTGCTTCAAAGTTCCCAAGTGTGTGGGGAAGTGCCAAAAATTGACTCAGGACAATTCGCTAAATTGCTCTTCCATAGAGATCTTGCCTCACATGAATGCCCATTTGGTTTTGCCCCCAGGGTGGTTCTTCCTGTGTGGGCAGACAGCCTATAGTTATCTCCCAGCCAATTCCTCCATAGGGAATTGCGCCCTGGGTAGGCTGTCCGTTTTCATGCCTTCCAAACGCGATCTTGAGCTGGCTCATTCATTGGCCAGGGAGGCAAGGTCCATCCAAAACTTGGACCCAAATTGTGATCCCTCTTTGGTCATCAAGGGCATTCCCCAATTTGTAGCAGCCGCCCTGTTCACCCCTGGGGTGGCGGCTGGCATGAACTATAGGGCCGTTAAACATCTGGCCTGCGCTCTGGTCAAAAACATCAATTACACCTCACAAGCCCTGGCTTCCATAGCCACCGAGATGCATGAGCTCAGAGAAGCTGTGCTGGACAATCGGGCTGCCATAGATTTCTTGTTGTTAAAGAATCATTATGGCTGTGAGAGTGTGCGCCACATGTGCTGCTTCAATCTGACTGACCAGTCCCCTGTAGTCCGGAAGGCCATAGAGGGAATGAATAATTTGGCAGCTGGCATTAAAGAGACCATTGGCTTTGACCTCAGCTTTCTGACAGACTGGCTTCCTTCTTTAGATTGGCTCAGAAAGGGTTTTCTGATTTTCTTGGGTCTTATAGTCTTCCTCTTGGCTTTGAGCTGCTGCTGGTCTCATGTTCCCGCTCTGTTCCAAATTTGCAAAAGGAAAAGGCGTTCCGATCCATCTCGCCAGATGGCCCTGCTGCCCCTGGTTGGGTACAATGCGTGGGCGGGGACTATGCAGAGGCTCCGCCTCTTCCAGTCCCCGAGTGGGGAAATGATGACCCCCCCAGGTAGCGGAGTCTCCCGCCTTCAAGTTGGTTTGAAGCGCAGCAGGGAGTTCCGCAGTTCCGTAGAGCAAAGTTGGGTCCGACTGACGGAACGCGCCCCAGCCAGCGGCTCAAAGCCAAGAACTGCACGAAGTCTTCTTTCACTTTCCCCTCTCCCTATCTTTGTAACCAATCCCTCAATAAAACACTTAAGTTTTGAAACTTTGAATCCTCTCCGCATGATACTTTGTGTCTTTTTACTGACTGCAGCCTTTCTAACTCGCCCCAAATCTTTTTCTGAGCTCCGGGGAACCGTGAGCTCACTGGGGACGCCTTCCTGGCCTCCCCAGGCCCCCGGATTCGCGTTAGCTAACATCGTGGATACGGAGGTTTTCCTAATGGCCCCCCTTATCCGCCACAACAACAACATGGCGGATCGGGGCCGTTCAAGTTTCATACTTCTCTACACCCAATCCTAAGACTAACTGCTATCTTGGTTTTCTCATTTTGGACTCCTGCACTCATGAAATAATTGTTTTTGTTTAATCATTAAATTCGGCCGAGTCACCAGCTGATTGTCAAAACTCGCTGGCTTTTGCCGCTTGCTTCACTCCCCTCATCGCTGCTCACTCCAGCATGGCTCCCGCCGCCTGCAGTCAGCCCCGATTGCCCGAAGAGGAAGCCTTGCAAGTGGGGACCGGACAGGGAAGGTCCGATCCCCGGATGGGAGCGCTGGTTCCACCAAGGACAGAACGGTGGAACCGAGCTCCCTCCTTCAGCTCCAGCTCCTGTTTTTACGAAATGAACTGATCTCCTGCTGGCCAGCCTGAGCCATGGGCTGGCCCTCACCTCCAAAACTCCCCGCTTGGACCTTGGGACTTCTAGTTTTTTTTCCTTTTTCTCTTTCTTATGGAATGAATAAAATACTTTCTTTTGGATGAAGATTGGGGTTGGGTGGTGGGTTGTGGTACATGAAATGCCTGTATATGGATGATGCCTGTATTTTGTAATTATGAAATATGTATCCCTCAATGAACTCCCCTGTATCTTCCCCTCCTTGACCCCTTACCCCAAGAACCCAGCCTGACCAGGAACTGCCTGAGGGAAAGAGCCCAAGCCTCTTTCCCCCAAATCACCCATTGATTGACCCATTTGCATGGACAATGCTGCCGGCCCCCCCAATTTCGTCTTCGGAGCAAGGCCAACGAAAGAGGGCAGGGTCGGCAGAGCCTCGGAATAAAAGACTGATTAATCCACTCAAGAAATTGTTGATCCTCCGGGCGGTCCGATTTCGACCCAGCTATTCATATCCCTTGCCAGACCCATTAAGGACAGGAAAGCCTTTGTTTGACAAACATCACCTGGGACAATGGCCCGCATTCCAGCAGGCAGGAAATCCCAAATCCCATCATCTCTCCCCCCATTGTCCGCGACTGTCACGCCTCCTCGCTCCTGATTGGCCAGAACCTAGGAAGCGAGCAGAGGGCGCCCATTGGCCCTCCCGAGGCAGAAGAACGCTCCCATTGGCTCCTGACGAGGGAGGGCGGGATTACCTCCTCCCAGCTGTTCCAGCCTCAGCCAATCAGCGGGATGCCGGCTGACAGGGGGGCGGGCGGGATTTTCAAACTGCTTTTCCTTTGTCTCTCACTGTATAAAAATGCCTGAAAATTCTTGTACTACATGCTCTGCAGTGGAAAGATTCCTGTATTGCATCCGATCAGCTGAATCGCAATAAACGCCTCGGTCGCTGGACTCCTTTCGCCTGGTGAGGTTATTTGATTTTAATAACTTTCTGCGCTCTTGGATTGGCTTCCGGAAAAATCTCGCCAAGGTCTCCGGGACCCTCTTTGGTGCGGTCCTTGGGCTCTCCCACCCGGGAGGCCCCCCAAAAGAGCTCGATATCACTTCCCTCCAATGAGCAGCCGGGCTTTATTTGCTGGAGGATGGACTGGTTGGATCTTCTCGCAGTCCAAGGCACTCTCAGCACTTTCCTCCATTTATTTCATAGAATCCTAGAATCCTAGAGTTGGAAGAGACCTCCTGGGCCATCATCCAGTCCAACCCCATTCTGCCAAGAAGAAAGAGATAAAACTGGATGAACTCACAATACTTAGCAGAATCATAGAATCATAGATTCAAAGAGTTGGAAGAGACCTCATGGGCCATCCAGTCCAACCCCCTGCCAAGAAGCAGGAATATTGCATTTCAATCACCCCTGACAGATGGCCATCCAGCCTCTGTTTAAAAGCTTCCAAAGAAGGAGCCTCCACCACACTCCGGGGCAGAGAGTTCCACTGCTGAACGGCTCTCACAGTCAGGAAGTTCTTCCCATGTTCAGATGGAATCTCCTCTCTTGTAGTTTGAAGCCATTGTTCCATTGCATCCTAGTCTCCAGGGAAGCAGAAAACAAGCTTGCTCCCTCCTCCTCCCTGTGGCTTCCTCTCACATATTTATACATGGCCATCATCATATCTCCTCTCAGCCTTCTCTTCTTCAGGCTAAACATGCCCAGCTCCTTAAGCCGCTCCTCATAGGGCTTGTTCTCCAGACCCTTGATCATTTGAGTTGCCCTCCTCTGGACACATTCCAGCTTGTCAATATCTCTCTTGAATTGTGGTGCCCAGAATTGGACACAATATTCCAGGTGTGGTCTAACCAAAGCGGAATAGAGCATGGGGAGCATGACTTCCCTGGACCTAGACACTATGCTCCTATTGATGCAGGCCAAAATCCCATTGGCTTTTTTTGCCACCACATCACATTGTTGGCTCATGTTTAACTTGTTGTCCACGAGGACTCCAAGATCTTTTTCACACGTACTGCTCTGAAGCCAGGCATCGTCCCCCATTCTGTATCTTTGCATTTCGTTTTTCCTGCCAAAGTGGAGTCTCTTGCATTTGTCACTGCTGAACTTCATTGTGTTAGTTTTGGCCGTTCATCTCTCTAATCTGTGGAGATCCCTTTGACTCCTGCTCCTGTCCTCTGGAGTCTTGGCTCTCCCTCCCAATTTGGTGTCGTCTGCAAACTTGATGATCCTGCCTTCTAGCCCTTCATCTAAGTCATTAATAAAGATCCTGAGCAGGACCGGGCCCAGGACGGAACCCTGCAGATGGCACTCTGCTCGTTACTTCTCTGGGTTTGTCCATTTAACCAATTACAGATCCACCTCACCATAGTTTTGCCTCGCCCACATTAGACTAGTTTGTTTGAACTCATGACCTTTTGGTCAGAGTGATCTTAATGCAGCTGACACTCAGCCAGCTGCGCTACAATCCCATCTCTTCTTCAGGCTAAACATGCCCAGCTCCTTAAGCCGCTCCTCATAGGGCTTGTTCTCCAGACCCTTGATCTCCTTTCTTGTAGTTTGAAGCCATTGTTCCATTGCGTCCTAGTCTCCAGGGAAGCAGAAAACAAGCTTGCTCCCTCCTCCCTGTGGCTTCCTCTCACATATTTATACATGGCCCTCATCATATCTCCTCTCAGCCTTCTCTTCTTCAGGCTAAACATGCCCAGCTCCTTAAGCCGCTCCTCATAGGGCTTGTTCTCCAGACCCTTGATCATTTGAGTCGCCCTCTTCCTCTGGACACATTCCAGCTTGTCAACATCTCTCTTCAATTGTGGTGCCCAGAATTGGACACAATATTCCAGGTGCGGTCTAACCAAGGCAGATAAATGCATAACAAGAACAACAAGAACAACAACAGCAACAACAACAACAACAATGGCATCCCTCTGAAGTAATCTTGTCTAGAAAACCCGAGGGTTATCAGAAGCCAGGATGAACTTGAAGGCACACAACATCGCAGTGATTGTAGAGGGTCAATTCAGAGTATTTTGCATCCCTCGCTCTTCTTTATTAGTCCAACTGCAACACCATCAATTACGGAAATCTGTTTCCATTGCCCAAGCCATCTTGGAGTTCATATTATATTATTTGCTGGGCAGGAGAGCCATTGTTGCCAAAGGGACATTGCACTTCCGTGACTGCCAACCGAGGGGAGAGTGAATGGGGAAAAAATCTCACTGAACGCTGCTATTAGCAAGTCAGCTTTTAACCAAGAGGCTTTAATCAAGGCCAGCAACAGACAAAAGCGCATAACTAATACACAAGCCGTGTCACGTCTCACGCCGAATAATGGCGAAAGAGAGAGACAGGCAAACATTAGCGCTGGCAATTGTGAAACCCAATTATTCCTAATAGCGGGAGGACAACAGCACAAGAAAAGACACCCCGCTTATTGCTTTGCACGGCAGCGTTGCAAAGGTCTGAGAGAGGTGCATTCTCCTTGTTTCAGAGCATTTCCTGTGACTTTAAGGGAGCCACCTTATATTCCACAGAATAGTTATTATTATTGTTATTATTAATGTTAAATGTGTAGCTATTATACGAATAGAAAGAATGCTTGGATATACATATCTATATAAATAAAAATGTAATGTTCGTTTGTGGGATTGACATAACTCAAAAACCACAGGTCAAATTGACACGAAATTTTGACACAATACATGTAACAGTCCAATGACTGTCCATCACCCCTAAAAACAGACACACACACCCCAGCGGAACAGACTTAAAACCCCCCAAAATACACCATATATACGTATATACATACACTCATTCATACACACATTCATACACACACACACACATATGCACAAGCACACACAAACATACATATATATACACACACTAGCTGTTCCCTGCCACATGTTGCTGTGGCCCAGTCTTTGTAGATGTGTTTTGAGTGTGTATATATTTGTGTTTATGAGTCTAAGTGTGTGTTTGCATATACTTGTTGTTTTTTTGGCTTTTTAAGTCCCTTCCACTGTGTTTTTCAGTGTTTTTATGAGTGATGGCCACTTGTTGTGTCCAAATTTGGTGTCAATTCATCCAGTGGTTTTTGAGTTAAGTTAACCCCCACAAATGAACACTACATTTGTATTTATATAGATAGTCACTTGTTGGCCTGATTTGTGTCCAAATTTGGTGTCAGTTCATCCAGTGATTTTCGAGTTATCATAATCCCACAAATGAATCAGCAATTGTGAGAGACCCACCCTCCGGTTTCAACCCCGGTTTTGCCGAAGATGGCGGGCCTCCCTTCTCACACATATACACCCATATATATATATATATATATATATGCAAACACACATATATACACAAATATACACACACATAAACACATATATACACACAAAAAACACATATACACAGACTGGGCCACAGCAACACATGGCAGGGGACGGCTAGTATGTGTATGTATGAGTAAGTATGTGTGTGTATATATATGTATGTGTGTGTGTGTATATATTTATTATTTATTTATTTACTTTGCTTCTATACGGCTGTATCTCAAGCCCGAAGGCGACTCACAGCGGTTCACAAACAGTAAAAACAGTAGAAACAGCAGTGGTTCCATACAACATATAACAATTGACTTAACACATTATCCATAAATTACCAATAAGCAGTTACAATGCACAATTATTACAAAAAACAACTGTACCCAATCTTCTCATCATCCAAGCGTAGTCCAGGTTCGTCGTCCATTGTTCCATTCCTATGTTCCATTACCAGATTGCACTAAATTACTCAAACGCCTGCACAAACATCCAGGTCTTCACCTTTTTGCGGAATACCATTAGAGATGGTGCTAGTCTAATGTCCGTAGGAAGGGCGTTCCACAGCCGAGGAGCCACCACCGAGAAGGCCCTATCTCTCGTCCCCGCCAGCCGAGCTTAAGAAGCAGGCGGGATCGAGAGCAGGGTCTCCCCGGAAGATCTCAAACTCCTGGTGGGTTCATAGGCAGAGATGCGGTCAGATAGGTAGCTTGGGCCGGAACCGTTTAGGGCTTTAAAGGCCAACGCCAGCACTAATATATATATATTAGCTGTCCCCTGCCACGTGTTGCTGTAGCCCAGTCTGTTGATGTGGAAGATAAAGTAATGAGAAAGTGTTGGTTTCTAATCTATGTAATTTCTTTATGCTTGTGGGTAAACCGTATTTCTTGCTGTTTCTTTGTCAGTGTTGATGTGGAGAGTGTCTGGGTTGCCTCCTCTGAAACATGCAACATATCATTGTCCTTCTTTAAGGGTCCTTTTCAAATCTATGATACTATATATCTCTGTGTGTGAATAATATCTATATATCTATCTATCATATGGCTGGATGGCTCTTTGTCAGGAGGGCTTTGATTACATTTTCTTGTCCTGGTGAAGGGAGTTGGACTGGATGGCCTTAAGTATTTTCTTTTGCTCATGGGGGTTCTGTGTGGAAGTTTGCCCCAATTCTATCGTTGGTGAGGTTCAGAATGCTCTTTAATTGTAGGTGAACTATAAATCCCAGTACTACAACTCCCAAATGTCAAGGTCTATTTCCCCCAAACTCCATCCTGTGTTCATATTTGAGCATATGGAGTATTCGTGCCAAGTTTGGTCCAGATCCATCATTGTTTGAGTCCACAGTGCTCCCTGGATGTAGGTGAACTACAACTCCAAAACTCAAAGTCAATGCCCACCAAACTCTTCCAGTATTTTCTGTTGGTCATGAGAGTTCTTTGTGCCAAGTTTGGTTCAGTTCCATCATTAATGGAATTCAGAATGGTCTTTGATTGTAGGTGAACTATAAATCCCAGCAACTGCAACTCCCAAATGACAAAATCATAATTTTTGAGTGGTGGTCACTCCTTGTGTTGTGAGACGTTTTGTTGCCAAATTTGGTGTGATTTCGTTCATTGGTTCTTTTGTTTTTAAGGTACTCATTACGCACAGAGCATTTTTATATACGAGGGGTATTTTTTAAAGTAAGGTCCGTTGAACATAAGTACACAACGAAAGTTTATTTCAAAAAGTAAATTTATTTTCAGAAAGTACATACTTCACTCTATTTTTCGACATAGTTGCCAAGTTTGTTCAAACACTTATCATACCTCTGAACCAATTTAAAATATCCTCTTCATAAAAACTTGCCGCCTGCTCCGATAACCAAGAGTTCACTGTAATCAAAGAAGGGCGACCGGAGCGGTCCTCATCATGGACGTTGTCACGGCCATCTTTGAATTGTCGTACCCACTTACGCACTTTGCTTTCACTCATAACAGTGTCACCGTACACTTCACAAATCTGTCGATGAATTTCTGCAGCAGGCAGGTTCCTTGCTGACAAAAACCGTATCACTGAGAGAATCTCACATGCGGAGGGTGAGTTGATAGTCTTAAACATTTTTAAAGCACAGAACAGAACCGTACAGGTTAGCTACAGAGCGGAAACTGAGCACAGTTGTTCCCGAGGCATGCCGGTACACGACGCATGCACTCGTTGCGGTATGTGTGCAAACTGCTAGTGTCTACAACAAAACGGACCTTACTTTAAAAATACCCCTCGTATATAGATATCCCCAGATTGTGTTTCTCAGACAATGATAATTTTCGTAGTTTGGAATGTATTTTGCACAAAATTCGCACATTGCCTTTCTGTGCAGAAAACAGCATTTTCTATTCCTAAAAGAACCCTACACCAAGAAATACCGTTTTCTATGTCCAGGAAAAAAAATACTTCTAAGTTTTGAAGTCCTGAACTACGAAGAATGTTTGAAAACTATATGGTGAAAGAAACCATGTGTTGCTTCTATAGAAAATGGCATTAACAAAGAATCGCATTTTCAAAGCAGTGTCGCTCTCGAACAATTCAATTACGGGAATGTATACATCCAAAAGATAAAAGGCCCTTCAGTCCAAAACATGTATCCAATTTGAACAGCACCACGCAATTTATGGCGTGCGATGCGCTCGTAATTTGTCGTATGAGGATAAAACCACTCAACCCTTGAAGATGAGGCTTTCAGAGCATCGCGCCATGATTAAAGACAACAGCCCCCTTGCTCTCCTCTGCCAGGGAGAGAACTCTATTTTTGCCGTTGAAAACCCCAGCAGACATTCATTTAGGGAGTGGGTGTGGACTGGATGGGATATTTTTGCAAAATGTGGCCATTTGGATCTTCATATCCAGCTTCCAGATTTTGATGAGAAAATACATTCATGTTCTGCATGATTCAGGTTGTAGGATGCCATTATTCAATTTGGAACATCTATTCTGTATACAGGCCTATAAACACACCAAGGATTGGTTATGTACTGGGTTCTTCTGCTGGAACCGTTCCTTTGTATTACTAAGGGCACATCCACACTGTAGAATAAATGCAGTTCAGCACCATTTCATGGCAGTCAAAGTGCTGTCAAACTGCATTAATTATACAATGTAGATGCAGGCTAAAACGTTGCTAACACATGTCTACCAGGGATTGTTTGTGGTTACTATTATCTCCAAAAGCTTTTGTGTGTGTTACTCTTGTAAGAGAAGGGGACAGTTTGCTAAGTTTTAATTAAATGTGGTGATTTGTTTCAGGCTCAAAAGCAGAGAGAAATTATACTGCCACGTTCTTGGCTTGGTCTCTTTGCAGCTGCGTCTTAACTGCATCCTCCACCATTCATTGGACAAGATACTGCCTTGGGGATGAAAGAAGTGGATTTTACTTATCCTAGGATCATGGACTCTAAGAGTTGGAAGAGACACTGTGCTGGTATGGTTGTACCAGGAGCTTCAACTTCCTTTTCTTTCTTTGAGTATTTGCATGTATTCCAAAGTTCCATGCATTTTGCAATAAGGTGGCTTCCCTTGGTTTGCAGCCACCTGCCTATCATCATTGGGTTTTTTAGTTCCGCCCCTTTTCCTAGGGTTCAGGAAGGAAAGGGAGCCATTTTAGCTCAGTCTTACAGTTGAAAGTTTAACTACAGGACGTGAATCAGCTCCACCTGTAGAGAAGCTTTGTTTCTTAAGAAATTCCAGAGGGAAATTCCGGGGGGAAACAGTTCCAAAGGACTCCAGCTGGCGAATCTACACAGAGACTTTGGACTGGTAAGGACCTCTCGCGGCAGCCATAACACAAATTGGAACCGGGTGTAGGGGCCCCACGCCAGCAAAGCCTAAATACAAATTGCCCAAGGAAAGGTTAAAAAGGGTTTTCCTCTTAAAGAAAAGAAACAGTTAAAGAAACAGTTCACGAAGCCAGTTGCCTGTCCCTTGTGGACAAGATTAAGAAAGCCACCAGTTGATTCAAAGCTTTTAAGTATTTGTTTAACCTGTTGAAGAACTGAAAAGTATTTGATTGTTTTGTTGAAGACCTAAGCAATAATAAAGGACTTTGTTACACTTTTCAAGCTTCTAAAGACTTTTGCATAGGAAAATCCTTACAGCCTCTCAGCTGAGGCACCCCGGCTTCCCGCTGGGCACAAAGAGCACGTCCTGTTCAAAAGCCAGTTGCTATAGGCCCAGCGTGTGACTGCACAGACACTCAAAGCCATCCAGTCCAACCCCATTCTGCCACGAACCTCTCCTGACCAATGTGCCTGTTGGGGCTCAACAGCAAGATGCTGAGGATTCTTCTTCAGAGGATGAGGGGAATGGTGGATTTTTCACTGGATTTTCCATTGAACAGACTGAAACACAGACAGAAATGCAGGCTGTAGATCAGAGAGACGGGCCGGCAGCTTCAGAAGAGATAAAAATGTTTGGGATTCCATTTCTCTTGAGAATTGGCTATCTCGGCCTTCTCAACCTTCAGAAGATGGGGAGTTGCCCCGCGATACGTGATTAGGTCACTCAGAGAGAGCAAAGAAAAGGTTAATTAGAAGGTCAGAAAGCCTCAGTGAGAAGCAGTCATTGAAATCCAGGTGCTGTAGGGATGACCTCATGACTGTTTGGGCAAGTTTGAGCTTAAATTAAGTGCTGCTTTTCTGGGCTCTTTAGAACAGACAATGTCATTTAAAATCAAGTTGATGTTCGGCTCTCAAGTTTGCCATTGCTTCTGAATGAGTTTCATTTTGGAAAAGGTTCCTGTATTCATGTCTATGGATTTATGCTTATACTCTTGCCTTCATGGATTTCATGTACCTTGCTACCTTGGACTATTGATCTTTGTATCTTGGATGGTTAATCTTTGCATATTTGGAGTAGAATCATAGAATCAAAGAGTTGGAAGAGACCTCATGGGTCATCCAGTCCAACCCCATTCTGCCAAGAAGCAGGAATATTGCATTTAAATCACCCCTGACAGATGGCCATCCAGCCTCTGTTTAAAAGCTTCCAAAGAAGGTGCCTCCACCACACTTCGGGGCAGAGAGTTCCACTGCTGAACTGTTCTCACGGTCAGGAAGTTCTTCCTCATGTTCAGATGGAATCTCCTCTGAAGTATTGCTATTTCATAGCACCTTTTCCACTGCTTTTTGGGAAAGGACCATGTTCCCTTTTGTATTTTTTTTTTTTTTTTTTTTGTAAATAAGCTGCTGTAGTTAGCTACTTCTGGACTCTGTGTGATGCTGGGTGGAAAGGTGTTCCTGACCTAGAATGCAACAGTGACTCACAATTAGCTTGTGTTGTATATCAGCACATCTGATCCAAGATGGAATATATGCATGAGAATATCCAAACAGATATGCATTCACAATGTGTATTTATGCAAAATCCATGTCCACATGCAGACATGTTTTATAATGGCAGTGAAAGCATATCTCCATTTCCACAGTCTTGTTCAGAATGTGATCATTTTGCTTTGGAGAAAAATGTGCAACTGCTTCCATAGGGAAACATAGACATGGGGAATGGTGCTGCTATACTGTAGAATGGATACATCTTGACACCACTTTGCTCACTGCAATCGTGCATTTATTTGCACTATCAGCCAGGCATGTAGCCGGGGGGGGGGGGGGGGGGCTTGGGGCTTCAGCCCCCCCCCGAAATTCTCAGGGTGGTCCACGAGAAGGCCTTACTGGTACATTATTTAAACTGTTATATTCATATCATGATCTGATCACCATGCTCAATATATCCCATATGCATGGGGGTATTGGGGTAATGATACAAAAGGTTTGCTAGGCTAGACCCTCTTTCACTCAGACTCAGCTCCCCCCCCGAAACGAAATCCTGGCTACGGGCCTGACTGCTTCTGTGAGCAGTGGTCTTCCAAAGTCTTTCCCAAAAAGAGAAGTATAGAAAGAGGAGATTTAGTTAGCCCCCCCCCCCCCCCGGCCCCCCCCCCCCAAAAAAAACGAAATCCTGGCTACCATTGCCCAACACACAAATCAAGGAACATGAAAGGCACTGCAGACTACTTCAACCAGAGAAGTCAGCCATAGCAGAGCACATGATGAACCAACCTGGACACAGCATATTATTTGAGAACACAGAAATGCTGGACCACTCTCACAACCACCATGTCAGACTACACAGAGAAGCCATTGAAATCCACAAGAAGCATGTGGACAATTTCAACAGAAAGGAGGAAACCATGAAAATGAACAAAATCTGGCTACCAGTATTAAAAAAAAACTCTAAAATTACAACAGCAAAACAGCAGAGAGGAAACAAACAAGGACATCTAATCACCTCTCAACAAAAGTTTGCTCCAGGCACTGTCAGGCCATCAAATGCTAATCAAGGTGGTCAGTTGAAACATTCACACCTAGCTCCAGCAGACAAGAGTCCTTTGTCCCACCCTGGTCATTCCACAGATATATAAACCCCCTTTTCCTAGTTCCAACAGACCTCACTACCTCTGAGGATGCTTGCCACAGATGCAGGCGAAACGTCAGGAGAGAATGCCTCTAGAACATGGCCATGTAGCCCGAAAAAACCTACAACAACCCAGTGATTCCGGCCATGAAAACCTTCAACAATACATCAGCCACACTGCATAGCAATTTACTAAAGTAAGCATGCATCGTATCTCATGGATCATGGATATTGGTAATAATTGTGTTTAAAAGAATCTACTCTTGACTTACTCTGAGGTCATTTAATTGGTTACCCATCAATATATATATATTTAAGAAAACAGAATGTTCAAAGCTGGGATTAAGAACAAAATGGTTGGAAATAGCCTGAAACAACATTAAAAATAAACACAATAGAGAAAAATAAATCCATAGATTAGAATAAATCCATAGAAGAGCATCCTGACAGGATGCCCAAATTCATGCCACCAGCAATGCTAAGAAGAAGAAATAACTTGTGCAACTAGATGCTGATTTTAAAATAATATCCGTATTTGGCCTCAGGAGAACTCTTGCGAAAAGAGCCGGGATTCTCTCTCAAGTGGAAGGAGGATCATAAGGATTTTCACATTTTGTTTGCTTCTGAAGCAAAGGAAAGCCTTCTTGGGGCGAGCCTTGATCATCCTGAGAATCCAAACAACCTCGAAAGGCAACGGGTCTTTATTACTTAATACTTAAGCAGGAAAAGTCATCCAGAAGTTGACTTGTTAAAAGGAAGCTTACAGCAACCAAGAAAAAAAGTTAACATTAGATTGGAGAAGCAGCAAAAGTATGCCTCGCTGCAATAACATTGCAATGCAATGACCATTGATCAAATCAATAGATGACTTCCACTCCGGTGGGAAGCTTCCCGTCGACAAGATGAAGTATCATAGCGATGAAGATGGAGAATAAAGTTGGGGCAAGAACACATCCCTGTTTGACACCTGATTCCAAGACAGTTCCCATCATGTCATCATGGAGGAGCTGCAGGATGTTCATAAATTTGTCAGGGCACCCGATTTTTGGAGGATGGTCCAGAGAGCGCTGCAATTCACTGTGTTGAATGCCTTTGCAAGGTCAGATGGTAAGCTATTTAACCTCAGCAGACTGAAAGCCAAAGTAAAAGGTTACAACATCATCTGTTATAGAAATCCAATATGCTGATGACAACGTCGTCTGTGCACATTCAGGGGAAGACCTACAAGCTACTCCAAACACCTTCACAGAAGCATACGAGAAGTTCGGCCTGTCATTGCACATCGAGAAAATCAAGTCACCGGCCAATCCCTCTCCAATGCCAGAGTGTTTGAGGACCGGGACATCCGTAGGGAGACCAAGGTGCTTGTTTATAAAGCTATTGTCCTCCCAACCCTGCTATATGCCTGCAAGACGTGGACTGTCTACAGACGTCACATGCAACTCCTGGAACGATTCCATCAGCGCTGCCTCCGAAAAATCCTACAAATCTCTTGGGAAGACAAGCGGACAAATGTGAGCATGCTGGAAGAAGCAAAGACCACCAGCATTGAAGTGATGGTCCTCTGCCATCGACTCTGCTGGACCTGCCATGTTGTCCGGATGCCCAAAGATCACCATCTTCCAAAGCAGCTGCTCTACAACGAACTCAAGAATGGAAAACAGAATGTTGGTGGGCAGGAAAGGGGATTAAAAGATGGACTCAAAGCCAACCTTAAAAACTCTGGCATAGACACTGAGAACTAGGAAGCCTTGGCCCTTGAGCGCTTTAACTGGAGGTCAGCTGTAACCAGCAGTGCTGTAGAATTTGAAGAGGCATGAATGAAGGGCTAAAGAGAGAAACGTGCCAAGAAGAAGGCGTGTTAATTCAACCCCGACTGAGACCGCCTTCCACCTGAAAACCAATGCCCTTACTGCGAGAGAAGATGCAGATCAAGAATAGGGCTCCACGGTCATCTACGGACCCACCGAAATGCTGACCTTGGAAGACCAACCTATTCAAATATCAAGGGATTGCCTAAGAGTTGGAAGAGACCTTGTGGGCCATCCAGTCCAACCCCATTCTGCCAAAAAGCAGGAAAATCACATTCAAAGCATTTTTTAATACATACCTTCCTGATCGAATTGCCGGCATGTCTGCATGGGTGCCTTTTACCTCCCTGCTAAAGCAGTACTTATTGATATACTCACATTATTGTTTCCAATCAGCTAGGTAGCCAGAAGCTGGGGATGACGGCAAGCGCTTACCCCAACCCACAGCTTTGAACCGCCAACCTTCCACCTGGAAACCAATGCCCTCACTGCAGGAGAACATGTAGGTCAAGAAAGGGGTTCCAAAGTCACCCACAGACCCACCAGTACACTGATCTTGGAAGACTATCCTACTCGGACAATGAGGGATCACCTAAGTAAGTGAGTAAGTGACCAAACCAATCCTCCTTAAGATGCCTGATATGGGGACCCAAGCAATAATTGGCAACAAATTTGTACCCATTGCTTTGGAAAGTAATGAGTTAAGTTCCATGGCTGCACACTTTTATAACTGGAAAAGGGAGGAAAGTGCAAGTGATTTGGTTGTGCCAGAGTTGTGCAGCCTGAATCCCCAGCGTCTGGAGCTATGCTTTGATTCTGCTGCTCCAACCATGTTCTGGATAGTAACATTGAACCTTGACAGCAAAGGGCAGCCAAATGCCCAACTGAATAAACATGGACATAGCAGCTTCAAATCTCAGAGTTTGAAGTCCAATTTGAAAGAAATATGATATTGCTGTTTGTTAGAAAGATGTATTTGATAGAAACCTAGAGTTGGAAGCCACCGCAAGGGTCATCCAGTCCAACTCATTGCCATACTTGTAATGTGGTTATAAAATGTGCTTTGAAATGGAAGAGAATGAAAAAGTAAATAAATTTGGAAAGAAAAGATCCCCAGGGCCATCTAATCCAACTCATTCTGCCAGTTAAGAAGGGCAGGTGGTCATCCAGCCTCTGTTAAAAAAAAAAACCTCCAGAGAAGAAGACTCCAAAGAACTCCCAGGCAGCCTGTATTCCAGTATTGAACAGTTCTAACAATCAGGATGTTTTTCATAATGTAGAGGTGAAATCTCTTTCCCTGAAATTTGAATCAATTTATCTGTTGTGTCCCAGTCTCTGGAGCAAATGGAAAAAGGTAGGTCCTTTGGAATGGATTTGGGACTGCCCAAGATCTTGCCCTAGCTTCACATCATCTTAGTAGACCAAAGCTGAACATGAGCCAAGAGTGTCATGCAGAAGCTTTAAAAGCCAATGTGATTCTAGGCTGCACTAATAGGGTTAATTGGGAATGGACCTAGCAGTTTAGGGGAATCTCGCCGGTATTCCCAAATCTTACCAACAACCGGGTCCTTGGCTAAGCCAGTTTGGATGAAGCAGAGTCCAAACAAGTCAGGGCAAAACACGGTTTATTCATATTGCGCAATAGGAAGGCAGACAGTCAGCATAATACACAGTATGCTGGTACAAAACTGTCTGCCCCGACCTGGGACGAACGTCCAACATATATACCCTACTTGTTGACAACTTTCAAAGTTCCCCTTTTCCCTTATTTGGCATAGCATTAAGCAAACATTTCCTTTAGCATAAACAACCCCCGGAATATCCCACCACAAGATTTCCGTCGTTGGTAAACAACTCCAAGGTTGTGTCCCATATATGGTGATATTGCATACATCTTCCAGTAACTGGCTGACCACAACCATTTCCTATGTAAGCTGTGTAACACTTGCTTCCCTTGTGAGGAAGGCAAGCTATATCTTTGAATAGAATATGTGTTCTCTGACACCCTGTAATGATAGACCAGCAAGATGGAGTCATTTTGGTTCACCGTTCCTCTCAGCAGCAGCTGTATCCCACAAGTCTATTGTGTCTAACTGGGCGACTTGGAAAGCGCTGAACAGACTGCGCTCTGGCACCACGAAGTGCAGAGCCAACCTTAAGAAATGGGGCCACAAAGTGGAATCCACGACATGCGAGTGCACAGAAGAGCAAACCACTGACCACCTATTGCAATGCAACCTGAGCCCTGCCACATGCACAAGGGAGGACCTTCTTGTGGCAACACCAGAAGCACTCCAAGGGGCCAGAGACTGGTCAAAGGACATTTAATCAACTACCAAGCTTGCAAACATTGTGTTTTGCTTGTTTGTTTGTTTGTTTTTAATGAAATACAATTGGTTTGCTCTTGACACAATAAATAAGTAAATAAATAAAATAAAAATAGAGATAGAGGAAGGGGAAGAGGAGGAGGAAGAGGAGTGGAGGGGGAGCCAGGCATTCCTACATCACGGAATTTCACTTATCCTGGAAGGGACACTTGCAATAAATGAGGGAACACTGTATGTTTATCCTTGTACCTTTTGTATCTATTTGCTCGTACTTGCATCCATTTTGGCTGAATTATATGAAACCTCTGTGTCTTGTCTTCAACCTGGTGACTTTGTTTCTCTCTCCTGGCCAATCTGGTTTAGCATCGCACGCCGGGCACGGACCCTTTGACCACAATCCTAGCTGAGATCACGACAGATTCACTGCCAGAGTCACTGGCTCTTCCTCCGGTTGAGTGCGGAATGGCCCTCTGGCGTCCCCTCCTCTGTATCAGATGGGAAGAAGTGTTGTTATTGTGGTTGAAAGCATGTGCTTTCTTTCGAGATCATCTCAATATATCATGATTATATATCAATATATCAATATATATCAATTATATATTAATTATATATAAATTATATATATAAATTATATATCAATATATCATAAACGGTTCTGGCCCAACATATCTATCCGAACGTATCTCAGCCTATCAGCCAACCAGGACCCTAAGATCTTCTGGAGAGTCCCTGCTCTCTGTCCCTCCGGCTTCAGAAGTGCGGCTGGCGGGAACGAGAGACAGGGCCTTCTCTGTGGTGGCCCCTCGGCTTTGGAATGCCCTCCCTATAGAGATAAGATCAGCTCCTTCGCTGTTGGTATTTCGAAAAAAACTTAAGACATGGATGTTTGAACAAGCATTCGGGTAATCCGGTGCGATGAAGTTGATGACAAGGACTGGTAATTATTGACGATGAATTCGGATTATGATTTTAACTAAGAGAGGCATTGGTCGGTATTGGTGGCCCGATACTGTGTACTGTATATGTTTTTTATGCTTTTAAATTGTTTGATTATTGTTGTTTTTAAGTACTGTTAACCGCAATGAGTCGCCGTTGTAGGCTGAGATATTGCGGTATATAAGCATACAAAATAAATAATAAATAAATAAATAGATGCCTAGCGCTCAGATTTCCACTTTAGGCCAAGATAAACAGAGCTGGGGCTCAATGGGCCGCTTCCCTCCATCCGTTCCCCTCCATCAGACACAACAAAGCCATGGTTTATTCTCTTTGCTTCCTGCCGGGAGGAAAACAACATCCCTAATGCTGTTTATTCTTCAGAGCAGATTTTGAAAAGGACTCTAGCAATTCATGGACTGATGGAAATGGCTCAGCCTCTGGCTTCTTTCCATGTTTTCATGCCATTTCCCCCCAAAATCAAGAAGTTGGAAGGTGCTGGAAGGGGGGGCATGGCCCCTGTGAAAGCAAAGAAACTATAATTTTTTAAAAAATGACCTTTTTAACCTGAAATAACCCCTCTCTGTGATTCTCTAGATTCTCCAGCACATCTCTATGGCCAACTTCCAGTAGAATTGCACTGGATGAGCTCCCTCTGTCAGCTCCAGCTCTCCATGCGGGGACATGAGAGAAGCCTCCCACAAGGATGCCAAATCATCAAAACATGCAAGCATCCCCTCGGCAACATTCTTGCAGACAGCCAATTCTCTCACACCAGAAGCAACTTGCAGTTTCTCAAGTCACTCCTGACACAAAAAATATTATTGTTTTATTATTATTATTATTATTATTATTATTATTATTATTATTATTAATACCGTCTTTTTCTCTCCACAAGAACTCAAAGTGGCTGAAACTAAACAAGTGCACCCATCCCATTAGCATACAAATTGGCTTTTCAAAATAAATTTCTTTATGATTTGTTTGATTTTTATACCTGTTTCATATACACTTTTGCCCAAGTGACCCTGGTTGTATAGGTTTATAAAACAGGCATAAAAATCAAATAAATCAGAAATAAATTTATTTTAAAAAGCCAACTGGGAGATGTGCCAGAAACTCAGAAAGGGGCTGGACTGGATGGCCCTTGGGATCCCCCGGCAATGCTGTGTGTCTATGATTTCTGGTTTTAGCAGTCCATGAAACCTGCAACCATCTCCACCAGCACCAGATTTCAAATCATAGAATCAAAGAGTTGGAAGAGACCTCCTGGGCCATCATCCAGTCCAACCCCATTCTGCCAAGAAGCAGGAATATTGCATTCAAATCACCCCTGACAGATGGCCATCCAGCCTCTGTTTAAAAGCTTCCAAAGAAGGAGCCTCCACCACACTCCGGGGCAGAGAGTGCCACTGCTGAACGGCTCTCACAGTCAGGAAGTTCTTCCTCATGTTCAGATGGAATCTCCTTTCTTGTAGTTTGAAGCCATTGCATTGCGTCCTAGTCTCCAAGGAAGCAGAAAACAAGCTTGCTCCCTCCTCCCTGTGGCTTCCTCTCACATATTTATACATGGCTATCATATCTCCTCTCAGCCTTCTCTTCTTCAGGCTAAACATGCCCAGCTCCTTAAGCCGCTCCTCATAGGGCTTGTTCTCCAGACCCTTGATCATTTGAGTTGCCCTCCTCTGGACACATTCCAGCTTGTCAATATCTCTCTTGAATTGTGGTGCCCAGAATTGGACACAATATTCCAGGTGTGGTCTAACCAAAGCAGAATAGAGCATGGGGAGCATGGCTTCCCTGGATCTAGACACTATGCTCCTATTGATGCAGGCCAAAATCCCATTGGCGTTTTTTGCCGCCATATCACATTGTTGGCTCATGTTTAACTTGTTGTCCATGAGGACTCCAAGATCTTTTTCACACGTACTGCTCTCAAGACAGGCAGGCATTGTCCCCTATTCTGTATCTTTGCATTTCGTTTTTCCTGCCTAAGTGGAGTATCTTGCATTTGTCCCTCTTGAACTTCATTTTGTTAGTTTTCGCCCATCTCTCTATCGTTTTGAATCCTGCTCCTGTGCTCTGGAGTCTTGGCTATCCCTCTCAATTTGGTGTCGTCTGCAAACTTGATGATCCTGCCTTCTAGCCCTTCATCCAAGTCATTAATGGAGATCCTGATCAGGACCGGGCACAGGACAGAACCCTGCAGATGGCACTCCGCTCGTCACTTCTTTCCAGGATGAAGAGGAAGCCTTGGGGAGAATCACCCTCTGGGTTCGTCCATTTAACCAATTACAGATCCACCTCGCCGTAGTTTTGCCTAGCCCACATTGGACTAGTTTCCTTGCCAGAAGGTCATGGGGGACCTTGTCGAAGGCCTTCCTGAAATCCAGGTATGCCACATCCATGGCATTGTGGTTTTAGCAGTCCATGAAACCTGCAACAATCTCCTCCAGCACCACATTTCAAATGTGTTGGTTCTCTCCCGGTCGGCTTCCCTTCACCGTTTGGCTTTGACAATGCATAGCAATCAGAAATCCTGTGGCGTAGATGACTCTGACTCTGGTATTTGCCGAAGATGAGGCTGGGTTCCCATAAGCCAGGGTCAAATGGAGTCACGTTCCAACAACAAGGCGACCTTACCCACATCCTGCCCTCCATGTATCTCTGACCTGCTCCTCTCCTCAGAACTGACTGAATTCACACACAGAGAGAAAAAGATTCATGGAACATTTTAGCCGGAATCAGCAAAAAGTGGGAGCCATCATTAGCGATCTGCTGAATCAGGCCTCCAGGGCACAGCTCTCCAAAACCTCGGATAAGAAACACTGGGCGGAAAAAAGGAAAAGGAAAGGAATGTGCTCAGAATGGGGAAGCAGGGAAAGTGTGCGTGGAATGAGAAACGCATGGAAGCATCAAGGTGCATCAATGCCCAAGTACTTTCCGAGTGTTGCAGTCCAGACCAGGAAAGCCCTCTGAATTTAATACCACACAGCTGAGTAGAAATACAACTGACTACCTGCTGCAATGCAACCTGAGCCCTGCCACGTGCACAAGGGAGGACCTTCTTGCGGCAACACCAGAGGCACTCCAAGGGGCCAGATACTGGTCAAAGGACATCTAATCAACTACCAAGCTTGCAAACTTTGTGTTTTGTTTGTTTGTTAAAAAAATGCAATACAACTGTTTGGTTTGCTCCTGACACGATAAATAAATAACTATTTCCCAATGACACCTTAAGAGTTCCTGCTAAATGGCCTTGATACATGCATAACTGTGATGGTGCGAGTGGCTCCACCTATGTGTAGAACTGTTAGTTGCAAGATTTAAACTGTTGTATCATGCTTAATCCTGCCTTTTTACCCTGCTTATGTACAGTTGGGATGGATTGGTTACTTATAGCTGTCAATCAGTATTGTTTGGCTCCACCTCTTCCTGCAGGAGGGGAATGCTTCCTTTCTTTTCATTCTGCCATCAGAGTCTCTACCAGATGGACGTAAGAGACTTGACTCTAAAAGACCCTGATTTAAATTACCTCTCAGCACCAGTTCTGAGGGGTTTTTTTACCCTTGAGACTTGTGCTTCATGTTTAGACCAACCTGAACGACGTTGGAAGTCTCAAGCGCCTTCAAACCGGTTCTTTTGGCACCAGAGGAAGATCCTGAGTCTTCAAACATAGGCCATCTGAACTGGGGTTGTGGTTTGCTCTGGCATTCACAGCCATTGAGGAAAGAGGAAACAGGAAAAGCTTCTCAGCTGCAAACTCCTTGGACTTCAGGGATTGTAAAGTATATTTCCTTTATCCCTGTTGAAACATCAAGCTTATGCCTGAGAAAGATAACTCATTGTGAACAATAAATACCATTTCGAGTTATCTGTTGTGTTTTGGTCTTTGGGAGTTCCAGTTTCCTATAGCAGGGCAAGAAGCAATCCCCTGGGGAAAGATGCCACGTCCATGCCTCTTTCACTAAGAGTTATAGCTCCCAGGTGCGACGGCACAATAACAAACCCATATCATCACTTGTTTCCCAATGAGATGACTCCTAGTTCAATTATGCAAAAACACCAAGCGTTGGAGATTAGAGCAGTGGTTCTCAACCTGGGGTCCCCAGATGTTTTTGGCCTACAACTCCCAGAAATCTCAGCCAGTTTATCAGCTGTTGGGATTTCTAGGAGTTGAAGGCCAAAACATCTGGGGACCTCAGGTTGAGAACTACTGGATTAGAGGCACATCTGCACTGTAGAATGAATGCAGTTTGGCATGACATTTGAATGCTATGGCCTTTAGCCTCTCCCACCAAAGAGTGCTGGTGCCTCAGCAAACTACAGCTCCCAAGATTCCATAGCATTGAGTCATGGCAGCTAAAGTGATGTCAAACTGCAATCATTCTGCAGTGTAGATGCACCATGGGGAGACATTTTACTTGACCAGGAGACCTTGGAGGTCTTCTTCTGCCAGGTTCTACCATTTCGTGCAGTGAGATGGAGCTCCTTGAGGAAGAGAAGGTTAGCAGCATATAGGGTTAACCTCTCCAAAGAGTAGTTAATATTTGGGAAGAAAAAAAAATATTAAATTGGATAAGCAAAATGTTAATTCCAAGAGTACATTATAGAGGACCATTACTGTCAATTTCCATGTTTGAAAATGAAAATGAACAATTGCCAAATAAAGGTCTGCCAGCACCCCTGTTAAGTGCTGCAAGATGAAGAACGGCGAATTCGCGGGAAACATTAGATCTTTCAATAGAAAAATGGATACATTGAGAGTGGTCTATAGCACTCTCTGAAAAGCTAATATATTAAATGAGAATAGCAAGAGGAGGCATTTGGAAGGCCTTTGTTAATTATTTTAGTTGTGTGGATTTCGGTTTTCAGCCCTCGTTTCCCCCAGCCCCATTTAATTGAACTATTTCTTTTTCTGAAAAGGCATATTTTGAACATTAAGCACAAAGTGTTTCTTTTTTTGTTGTTGGCACTTTGAAGACAAGATAGATGCGAAATAGTAGGCTGGAGTACATATTTTATTAACTTAGTTGGGAAGAAAGGAAGATAGCCTTGAGTATTATAATGTATTTATTGTCAGGATATGTCAGGATAGTGTTAGCAGACTCCAGAATATCTCAGTCACTTTTACTTTCAGTGTGATTAAAAACTCAAAAAATACACATGAGTCTGTTGCTTTAAGTAGAAAAGAAAAATATAGTTCGATTCACTGTAGTTCAATAACACAAAGCAAAACAGAAGAGTTGTTCTCACCAATGTATAACAAACAATATCTCCGGTGAGTCTTCTTTAAATGACGGCATGCAAACACATAGCAAATATTTCAGTTTCTCTACGTTCTTATCAGTAGAATGTCCTTATCTTACCATAGACAAGCAGTCTTCCTTGGAACTCCAAACGGTTTCAGTCTTCACCTTCAGGATGCTGCATAACCACTTCCAGCAACAGAAAAAAAAAACAGTCAACTGCTTCTTCAGCTCTAACAAGCCATCAAGCTAAGCCAAATGCAAAGCTCACCAACCTAGTGAGATGCTAAAGTCACATTGACCGACCGTCTGTGCAGGGTTCCATACTTTGCATTTTAACAACACAACCATTCAATGCTAAGGCTTCCTGCTAAAATGGAACTGTAGAGGAGAGTCTACTGAAAAAAACAGTACCTGCTGCATACCAGTACTGCCATCTGTTGAGGAATTACTTTTCATTCAATCCTCGTACATTACCCAACCCTGGCATAGGTGTTTCTGGTTGTTGTTGTTGTTGTTGATGCTATCGTTATGATGATGATTGTTGTAGTAGTTGTAGTAGTAGTAGTAGTTGTTGTTGTTGCTGTTTATTGATACCCCACTTTTTTCTCTCCACAAAGGAGACTCATAGCAACTTCCAGTGTATCTGGAACAGAAGATCCTCAAGAATATTTCAGACTGTTGTCGAAGGCTTTCATGGCCAGAATCACTGGGTTGTTGTAGGTTTTTTCAGGCATCCTCAGAGGTAGTAAGGTCCGTTGGAACTAGGAAAAGGGGTTTATATATCTGTTGAATGACCAGGTTTCCTAATTCCAACAGACCTCACTACCTCTGAGGATGCTTGCCATAGATGCAGGCGAAACGTCAGGAGAGAATGCCTCTAGAACATGGTCATATAGCCCGAAAAAACCTACAACCTAAATTGCTACAATTCGTAAGCCTATGCAAACAATCAGAACAATGCAAACAATCCGAATGTCCAATGTGCCTCTCCATGTAGAATGCACAATTTGAATCAGCATTTGCAATGTGCACCATATCAATCATGTCCAACTCTGGTTCCACCTGAGGCTGAGAGGGGATATGATAGCCATGTATAAATATGTGAGAGGAAGCCACAGGGAGGAGGGAGCAAGCTTGTTTTCTGCTTCCTTGGAGACTAGGACGCAACGGAACAATGGCTTCAAACTACAAGAGAGGAGATTCCATCTGAACATGAGGAAGAACTTCCTGACTGTGAGAGCCGTTCAGCAGTGGAACTCTCTGCCCCGGAGTGTGGTGGAGGCTCCTTCTTTGGAAGCTTTTAAGCAGAGGCTGGATGTCCATCTGTCAGGGGTGATTTGAATGCAATATTCCTGCTTCTTGGCAGAATGGGGTTGGACTGGATGGCCCATGAGGTCTCTTCCAACTCTTTGATTCTATGATTCTAAGATCCTCAAGAATATTTCAGACTGTTTGAATGTCTCCAAACGCAACCAGGAGAGAATGCTTGGCAACAATGATGATCCTACCTCAAGGAGATAAAGTGTACTTTGAGAAGGCTTTTAAGCAGAGTCTGAGTGGGCATCTGTTGGGAGGGCTTTGATTGCATTTTCCTGCCTGAAAGACATTGGAGTGGATGGCTCTTTATCAACTATCGGATTCTGTGTTTCTGTGATTCATGTGACAATGGTGCATGAGTAAATTGCTACAATTCGTAAGCCTATGCAAACAATCCGAATGTCCAATGTGCCTCTCCATGTACAATGCACAATTTGAATCAGCATTTGCAATGAGCACCATATCATTTCATGTCCAACTCTGGTTCCACATACATCAGCAGAGTGTAGGATTCTGTGTTTCTATGATTCTAGAAGTTATGTGACAATGGTGCATGAGTAAATTGCTACAATCTGTAAGACTATGCAAACAATCAGAACAACTGCAACGTCCCATGTAGAATGCACAATTTGAATCAGCCTTTGCAATGTGCACCATATCATTCATGTCCAACTCTGGTTCCACATATATCAGCAGAGTGCAGCATTTGGCCATGGCTTAATTGTTACCTGCATAAAGATTATTCATGTGTGCATAATTCACTTACAGGATCCTAATAGAATCGTAATTATTCTCTGTTCCATCTCTGTCTCCCTCCTAGGAAAAAAAATGAGATTTTTTGAGAAAATGAGAAAAAAATGACCTCTGAGGAAGCTTGCCATAGATGCAGGCGAAACGTCAGGAGAAATGCCTCTAGAACATGGCCATATAGCCCGAAAAAACCCACAAGAATCGACAATACATTAAAATGAGATTTCTCTCTTTCATAAACTGTTCTGCACCCTTGCACAGAAACAGCCAGAGACCAATGGGACAATTAAATTGGCTATATTATATTACTTCAAACAAAAGGGTTTGTGATTTGTTGGGGAGCAGAGATGGAACCGAAGGAGATCAGGAGGAGGGAAAAGACAGGCTGAATAACTCGGTTCATGTGACTATATATATATATATTATATATTTATCTAAAGGCCTCTAATCTCTGGAGCTGCTGCAACCATCAAAGGAGTGGTGATGAAAAGCCCAGCTGCGGGATCTGGATATTCCACCGCTTTTTACTCAGAGCAGCACGAGTCTAAGAAGGCTTTTCCTTTGGCAGAACTACAACGGCTTTGTATCCTCTTTCACTGGGATGGATGGCTGCTACTCTCTTCATTGGTACAACTCACTCAAGCCTTTCCCGGCTATTGTTGCTCACAGTTTTGTGGCGTTAATTTGGACTTCTAAAAAAGGAAGAGAGGATTACTGATCAGGCTTAGACGCAACGCACAACGGGCTGAGAAAGGAGCACTTCTTTCCTTCACTCTCGGTAAAAGCAGTCAAGTGCAGGACTAGTTTGGGCCAGCAGCGTTTGAGTCCACCGTGGGATACGGCAGCTGAAAAAGCCAATGTGATTCTAGGCTGCATCAAAAAGAGAATAGTGTCTAGATCAGTGGTTCTCAACCTAGGGGTCGGGACCCCCTGGAGGGTCATGAGGGGGATTCAGAGGGGTCACCAAAGACCATCAGAAAACACCTTTTTCTGATGGTGTTAGGGGCCCCTTTGGCAGAGGATGAAGATTTTTCCACCTGTCCTTCTCTTCCTTTTTGGAAACAGACAGCAAATCCTTCCACCAAAAGCCCTCCTCCTGTTGTGATTGTAGGTGAACTATATATGCCAGCAACTACAACTCCCAAATGTCAAGGTCTATTGAGTATTTGTTCCAATCAGAGGCAGCCCTAGGTAATTTTCAACGGTAAGCAAACAGTATTTTGGCACCCCACCCCCGCAACCAATCATTGATATATATTTTCTGTTTGTCGTGGGAGTTCTGTGTGCCATATTTGGTTCAGAATGCTCTTTGATTGTAGGTGAACTATGCATCCCAGTAACTATACTTGC
>NW_026844366.1:3788650-3817701 GCF_025583915.1 Anolis sagrei ordinatus
GGGGGGGGGGTTGCAGAGGAAACAACATTTTCTGCATGGTATAGTTCTGCACATAAATATTATTTTTTGTGCAGAACATGCAGTTTTCTTTGTAGAAAATGCTGTTTTCTGTTGGAGCTCAGCCTGTGATTGTGTTCCAGGATCAGGGTGCTTTGGGTGTGGGGAGTGATGTCAATGAGTTTCAAGATGGCAAAGGTATGGTCAGTGATCTTGATGCAGAGAATGACCAGGAGATCCCTGTTTAAAGTGTAGTTTCCCATGAGAAATGTCCTTGAAGGGTGTGGGGATGATTATTACCAGAGAGGTCCAATGATAGGGAACATGAAAACAGTTCGGCACCTGGCCCAGCTGCACAAATTAATGAGCAAATGGATAATGAGTAAATGAGTAAATAGATAGATGCGGGGAGATTAGTCAAAACAGGAGAGCCGAACAATGGCTTCGGCAGACTGCTAGGCTTCGAGAGAAAAAGATGAGAAGTTCTCAGTGAAAACGAAACCAATTTCTGAATGCTAGAGAATTAGCTATCAAGGAGATAAAAGCCTCAAGTACAGGATATGTAGTCAGATGAAGCATCATTTGGAATCAAGTCAAGATCTCATTCTTGTTCATGGAAGTGTTGCTGGGGAAATTCATGTTTTAAATGCCTTTGTTTCATGGTTTTGGATTCTTGGATTTTATGCTCTATGTTCATGTCTTGGGTTCACGTTTCCTGATTCTTTGCATTTTAATTGGAAAGTTTTGCCTTGGTTTTTATGGACTTTGCTGGACTATTACTCTGGATTACTTTGTTCCTGCTTATCTTCCTACCTAATTGGATTTACCTGTTTCTTTAAAGTGCTTTTTACCTTTTAGCTTTTTAATTATCTTCAATAAAAGGATTGTTTTCCATCCAACAGTGTGGTGTTTAAAGTCAGAGGGCCTTTCCCTGTCCTGGAGTGCAACATTTTCTGTATATCACATACAAATTTCGCATAAGATGTCCTAACATGAAATTAGTTGGCAAAGGATGCATCCACACTGTAGAATCAATGCAATTTGATACCACATCAACTGCCATGGCTCATGGGATTTGCAGTTTGGTGAGGTACTGGCACTGTCTGGCAGAGAAAGCTAAAGACCTTGTGGAACTACAGATTCCATGGAACAGTTAAAGTGGTGCCAAACTGTATTAAATCCACAGTGTAGCTGCACCCCAAACATACAATTTTCAAAGTAATCCACACAAGTGGAAACCAATTGCTTAATGTGACTTCTTTGATTTCCTTCAAGAATGAGATGAGTGAAGAATTACATGTCTAGTCCCTTTCTTTTTTTAGGGAACCATAATGCAACGGGGTCACACAGAGGGGACCAGAGTTAGGACATGAAAGCAGGTACATTTCTAGAGATATACAAAACAATAGAAAGCCCAGGTTCAGCCTGAATACATCTTTTTCCAGAGGAAACATGACATTTTTCAGAGGAAATTACTACTCCAACTGATGAGAATGATGCTATATAAATGTATTAGCCTTAGAAGTTTAATAAAAAAAATATGACGGCAAAAATCTGATATTAGCGATAAGAGAGACACAATGCAAAGTCTGCAAATGAGTTCTGTATTAGCAGCATGTCACCTTTGTGGAATTGTTGTGAAAAGGGGATACTGCATTTCCTCAAACCTTCGAGTGACAGCTTTATAGCACCAGCAGTTTTGCAAACCCCAACAGTTCCAATAGCAGTTGAAGAATAGGATATGGTTTAAAGTTCTTCTGGGTGCGATGGGACATACTTGCTCCTGCCCCTTCCAGCACACCCCAGTTCCAGTTCATGTGACACATATATAAAGGTCCCCTAACCAGACTAATCTGATCTCTTTTTTCAATAGAGTTCCAAGCTGGGTAGATGCGGGGAATGCCGTGGATGTAGCGTACCTGGATTTCAGGAAGGCCTTCTTTGACAAGGTCCCCCATGACCTTCTGGCAAGGAAACTGGTCCAATGTGGGCGAGGCAAAACTACGGTGAGGTGGATCTGGAATTGGTTAAATGACGAACCCAGAGGGTGATTCTCCCCAAGGCTTCCTCTTCATCCTGGAAAGAAGTGACAAGTGGAGTGCTGCAAGCAGGGTTCCGTCCTGGGCCCGATCCTGTTCAGCATCTTTATTAATGACTTAGATTAAGGGTTAGAAGGAAGGATCATCAAGTTTGCAGACGACACCAAATTGGGAGGGAGAGCCAAGACTCCAGAGGACAGGAGCAGGACTCAAAGGGATCTTGACAGATTAGAGAGATGATGGCCAAAACTAACAAAATGAAGTTCAACAGTGACAAATGCAAGAGATTCCACTTTGGCAGAAAAAACGAAATGCAAAGATACAGAATGGGGGACGATGAGGCCTGGCTCGAGAGCAGGATGTGTGAAAAAGATCTTGGAGTCCTCGTGGACAACAAGCTAAACATGAGCCAGGAATGTGATGTGGCGGCAAAAAAAGCCAATGGGATTTTGGCCTGCATCAAGAGGAGCATAGTGCCTAGATCCAGGGAAGTCATGCTCCCCATTCTCTATTCTGCCTTGGTTAGACCACACCTGGAATATTGTGCCCAATTCTGGGCACCACAATTCAAGAGAGATATTGACAAGCTGGAATGTGTTCAGAGGAAGAGGGCGACTAAAATGATCAAGGGTCTGGAGAACAAGCCCTATGAGGAGCAGCTTAAGGAGCTGGGTATATTTAGCCTGAAGAAGAGAAGGCTGAGAGGAGGTATGATAGCCATGTATAAATATGTGAGAGGAAGCCACAGGGAGGAGGAGGGAGCAAGCTTGTTTTCTGCTTCCCTGGAAACTAGGACGCAATGGAGCAATGGCTTCAAACTACAAGAGAGGAGATTCCATCTGAACATGAGGAAGAACTTCCTGACTGTGAGAGCCATTCAGCAGTGGAACTCTCTGCTCCGGAGTGTGGTGGAGGCTCCTTCTTTGGAAGCTTTTAAATAGAGGCTGGATGGCCATCTGACAGGGATGATTTAAATGCAACATTCCTGCTTCTTGGCAGAATGGGTTTGGACTGGGTGGCCCAGGAGGTCTCTTCCAACTCTTTGATTCTATGATTCTATGATTCTATGTTGCACATATAAATCATAAATGTGCATGTAGTCAAAAGGGAAAACTCCGTGTTGTAGTAGATTCTGTTGGCAACGCTGCAACTGGTAGTAGGAGTGGTAGAGGAGGGAAACAAGGCGCGCAGGTGTTAGATGAGGAACAGCAAAGGAAGAGGATCCGGGAGATACTTATGTCACCCACTGATGAAGAATCCTTTGAAGGTTTCTCTGAGAGTGAAATGAGTGAGGAGGAGGAAGGAGATTCAGATGGGAATAGAGGCATTAAGAGGATTAATTGAGAGCAGGAGTCAGACGAGGAACATCAGAGAAAGAAGATCCAGGACATACTTACTGCTCCCACAGAGGAAGAGGATTTCATGGGTTTTTCTGGGAATGATGGGTCTGGGAGTAGTGGGGATGAAGAGGAACCACTGGATTGGACCAAGGTACAGGAGATTCGGAATGTGTGTACTCAATCAACGTCCAATGACGCTTTTGAGGGGTTTTGCGGTGGCGGGGATTGGCAATCTGGTGATACTATGGAATCATGGGGAGACCTAAGTCTTGACAAGAGATGGAAGAGTTGGAGGGATGGGCGTTGGCATTGAGCTGTAGAGGGTAAGCCGGCTCATAGTGATGAGGATGGGGTGGAGGGCAGCTCATCATTGGATGATGAGCTGTAAGATTATTTTTTTTGTCATGTCAGGAGCAACTTGAGGAGCCCCTAGTGGCGCAGTGGGTTAAACCCCTGTGCTGGCAGGACTGAAGACCGACAGGTCGCAGGTTCGAATCCGGGGAGAGGCGGATGAGCTCCCTCTATCAGCTCCAGCTCCTCATGCGAGCACATGAGAGAAGCCTCCCACAAGGATTATAAAAACAACAATTAATCCAGGTGTCCCCTAGTCAACGTCCTTGCAGACAGACAATTCTCTCACACCAGAAGCAACTTGTAAGATAAATGAAGGCACTGGAATGAGAGAACTTTGCAGTAGGCAAGGTGTTGGTTTCGTGCCTTGGGTCTTGTCACTGCCGCTTTCTTGTTGGGCTTGGGTCCTAGATCTGCAGGTTGCTGCTTGCTTCATGTACCGACTGGCTTGGATTCTCGTATGTGCGGATTTCCCCTCTCCTTGACTTCGGACTGTTTTTGACGATGACGCTGCCTTTTGGACTTCGGAATTTTCAACTGGGAATTCATCGATTTTGGACTGCATTTGGATGACGGCTTCTCTTCACGGCTCTTTGTTTGTTTGTTTTCATTGAACTGTATGAGTTTGGTGTGCTTTGGAAGAACTCTTGTTTAAACCGGATTTTTTGCCAGTATAATCCGGATTATTTTCTGAGCTTGTTTTACAAGCTAGAAGCTACAAGCTTCTAGCTTGTAAAACAAACTCAGAAAATAAACAAACTCAGAATTGCTACAAGCTTTGAGTTTTGACCAGAGGCACTGAAGCAAGCGTCTCTGAGTCCTGTTTACTTTGCTTTAATAAACGATTGTTTTGGACATACTCCTGTGTCTGTCTCTTTAAGGCATCTGGGTTCCGACACTCCGAGTATTTCTATAAAAGATACACATTAAAACATATTTCTATAAAATACGTATTAAAATAAACAACAAATTCAGTTTGACTCCACTTTAATTGCCATGGCTCCATGCTATGTAATCCTGGGAATTATAGGTTGCCAATGTTGGGAGGCAGCTGAAGCCTGGTGTAGCACAACTACAGCTTAACTACATGAGAGCAGATTTACTCCATGCAAGCACAGTGTGGGATATCGGCTTCTCTGTGTAACTATTAACAATTTGGCCATGCTCTCCACATTTCCTATTACTTCTGTTCTCTTGATACCAGCCGTGTGTTGTTTCTGCGGCATAAATTACTGTGTCGCTGCACATAATTGATTTTGAGAGCTTCTCCCCCAATTCCATCTATGTATATCCACAGTTGACTGGAGTACGATTATGATAAAACTGACATTTACTGAGAAAGATCACCTCCTAGCTGGACCGTCCATAACCTTTCCTGGAACGGAGACGATTCTGCTCAAACTACTGGTCCCAAACGGACAGATTGCTTTGCTCTGAGATGAGCACTTTCAGAAAAGCTGTGAACTTTTGGACTAAACTTTGTGATCAAGATACATTTGGGTGCCACACAAATTCCACTGGCTATCCAATCCAACCCCTTCTGCCAGGTAGGAAGACACAAGCTAAGCTCTCCCAACAGATGGCTATCCAAACAGATAGATAGCCAATACTCCAGAGGACAGGAGCAGAATTCAAAACGATCTTGACAGGGTAGAGAGATGGGCCAAATCTTACAAAATGAAGTTCAACAGGGACAAATGCAAGATACTCCACTTAGGCAGAAAAAAATGAAATGCAAAGATACAGAATGGGGGACGATGAGGCCTGGCTTGAGAGCAGGATGTGTGAAAAAGATCTTGGAGTCCTCGTGGCAGGCCCGTAGCCAGGATTTCGTTTCGGGGGGGGGGGGGCTGAATTTTTTTCAGGGGGGGTTTCGGGGGGCTGAGTTTCGGGGGGGGGCTGAGTCTGAGTGAAAGAGGGTCTAGCCTAGCAAACCTTTTGTATCATTACCCCAATACCCCCATGCATATGGGATATATTGAGTATGGTGATCAGATCATGATATGAATAAACATAACAGTTTAAATAATGCACCAGTAAGGCCTTTTCGCGAACCACCATGAGAATTTCGGGGGGGGCTGAAGCCCCTCAAGCCCCCCCCCCCCCCCCCCGGCTACATGCCTGCCTCGTGGACAACAAGTTAAATATGAGCCAGGAATGTGATGTGGTGGCAAAAAAAGACAATGAGATTTATTTATTTATTTATTTATTTCATTCACTTATACCCCGCCCTTCTCACCCCGGGGGGGACTCAGGGCGGCTTACATAAAGGGCACAATTAGATGCCCAAAACACACAACAAGTAATCCAAAAAGTACAAAATTCAACAATAAGTTAAACAACAATACATAATAAAAACATAAATCCTAAAACAATCTCATGTCAGGGTCCATGTATCAGAGTCCATACATCCGTTCTATTCCATTTGTCATTGTCTGTCGCCGGTCCTTGGTTTAATTATCAGAATGACCAAAAGCTTGGTCCCACATCCAGGTCTTTAGTTTTTTCCTAAATGCTAGGAGGGAGGTTGCCGATCTAATCTCCCCGGGGAGTGCGTTCCACAGGTGGGGGGCCGCCACTGAGAAGGCCCTGCTCCTCGTCCCCGCCAGCCTCACTTGTGATACTGGCGGGGTCGAGAGCAGGGCCTCCCCAGAAGATCTTAAACTTCGAGGTGGGACGTAAAGGGAGATCCGTTCGGACAAATACACTGGGCCGGAACCGTAAAGGGATTTTGTCCTGCATCAAGAGGAGCATAGTGTCTAGATCTAGGGAAGTCATGCTACCCCTCTATTCCACTTTGGTTAAACCACACCTGGAATATTGTGTCCAATTCTGGGCACCACAATTCAAGAGAGATATTGACAAGCTGGAATGTGTCCAGAGGAGGGCGACTAAAATGATCAAGGGTCTGGAGAACAAGCCCTATGAGGAGCGGCTTAAGGAGCTGGGCATGTTTAGCCTGAAGAAGAAAAAGCTGAGAGGAGATATGATAGCCATGTATAAATATGTGAGAGGAAGCCACAGGGAGGAGGGAGCAAGCTTGTTTTCTGCTTCCCTGGAGACTAGGACGCAATGGAGCCATGGCTTCAAACTACAAGAGAGGAGATTCCATCTGAACATGAGGAAGAACTTCCTGACTGTGAGAGCCGTTCAGCAGTGGAACTCTCTGCCCTGGAGTGTGGTGAAGGCTCCTTCTTTGGAAGCTTTGAAACAGAGGCTGGATGGCCATCTGTCAGGGGTGATTTGAATGCAATATTCCTGCTTCTTGGCAGAATGGGGTTGGACTGGATGGCCCATGAGGTCTCTTCCAACTCTAGGATTCTATGATTCTATGATAATGCACCTGGCTCTCAGTAGTTTCACTATCAACAGCGTCATCCCTTGCTGTGGGAAACAACTGAACTTCTGTACCATATTCTTCCTCATCTATCACAGGGACATCACTTTGTACCTGACTGTGAATCCGAATCACATCATCCTCATCAGAATCATTGACATTCTGAGATTCCAGCTGAGTCACAACATATGTTGTTGTTGTTCATTCGTTCAGTCGTCTCCGACTCTTCGTGACCTCATGGACCAGCCCACGCCAGAGCTCCCTGTCGGCCCTCACCACCCCCAGCTCCTTCAAGGTCAGTCCAGTCACTTCAAGGATGCCATCCATCCATCTTGCCCTTGGTCGGCCCCTCTTCCTTTTACCTTCCACTTTCCCCCAGCATCATTCCCTTCTCTAGGCTGTCACAACATATACGTTGTTTTATTTTTATATGTATTCAAGGCATCGAATTGTGCCTTTGCTGTGAGCCGCCCAGAGTCCCCTTCAGGGTGGGAAGGGTGGGACAATGCACAGCTTTGCAAAGACAAGGCAGAGGTGAGTGTGCTGCTTGTGCGACTCTGCTTCTTCCACTCTCATCAACATACCTGTGCTGTGCATTCTTCATGGCCCCACATGTATTGCACGCCCATGCGCCTAACAGCATCCCCACCAAGATCAAACTCGGTCAGGAAATAATGGATTTAAAAGACTGAGCTTTTTAAAACATGGGTATGAAGACTTTGAGAGATACGTTCCAACCACAAACTCCCGAATGATAAAAGTTTTACTCCTCTTTTCCCTAAGCCTTCATTACGCTCCTATTCAGAGTAGTTTTGCTTGGCTTTTCTAATGGAAATCCAGGAAGGATTACAATAAATAAGGCATTGTGGTGCAAAGAAAAGGCTTCTGCTGGGAATTAGCCAAGAGGGGGAGAGGAGTGAAACATCACATCGAAATAGATTTCATTCAGCGGGGAGAGAAACCGGGAAAGATACGGAATCCATCAATCCTCCTGTTACCTGGAGGCAAGAAAACACACCTGAAAGTGATTACATTTCAATCAAGCCTCTTGTTCCCACTCGATGTTTCCTTTGAGCGTGTGCGTCAGGTGAGTAATTCCCCTCCAAATGCAAACAGCAATTTTAAAAAGAAGGTCTGCTTAAAAGTGTGGCTCAAAGGCGAGGGTTCGGGATGGAGCGCACCTCATGCACGTGGCCCCATGCAAGAAGGTCTTGGGTTCACGTCTAGCAGCATTTCCATAAGCAAATAATCCAGTCTGAAAGAGTTTCTCTTCAAGTTTCAGAACAACATATGTACAATGTGATCAGTTGTATCAACTCTTTCATAATGTCCTTTGTATGAGAGATTTAAAATGATTTTTCTTTGTCCATGTGGATAATCTCCTTCAGCAGTTCATGAAGGGAGTGCACACTCCAAACTCTGTCTCTATCTCTACTTCACTCTTTCTTTTCCGTGCTTCTCTCTGAGCACTTGCATAGCTCAAGCCTGAACAAAAATGTAACAGTAACCAAATGTCCCAGGCTCAGCTATCTCCCCGCATGAAGCTCAGCTAATCAGTTTTATGCATCTTATTTTACAGTTGACACACACACTACCTGATTTCTAACAGAGCAAACCACAGACCACTTACTGCAATGCAGTCTGAGCCACACCACATGAACAATAAGTGGAGGACTTTCTTACAGCAACACCGGAGGCACTCCAAGTGACCAGCTTCTGGTCCATTTTAAAAAGGTCTGCTTAAAAGTGTGGCTCAAAGGTGACAGTTCAGGATGGTGCGCACCTCATGCACGTGACCCCATGCAAGAAGGTTTTGGGTTCACGTCTAGCAGCATTTCCATAAGCAAAGAATCCAGTCTGAAAGAATCCCTGGAAAGGTTCAACTGCCAGTCAGAATTGGCTAACCAGGCATGTAGCCGGGGCCGGGGGGGAGGGGGCTTGAGAGGCTTCAGCCCCCCACCCCCCAAAATTCTCAGGGTGGTCCACAAGAAGGCCTTACTGGTACATTATTTAAACTGTTAAGTTTATTCATATCATGATCTGATCACCATGCTCAATATATCCCATATGCATAGGGGTATTGGGGTAACGATACAAAAGGTTTGCTAGGGTAGACCCTCAGCCCCCCCCTCCGCCCCCCCCCCCCCTCTGAATCAAACTCAGCACCCCCGAATCAAAATCCTGGCTACGGACCTGGGCTAAGCTAAACTAGAGGAGCATTTACACTTTGGGATAGATGTAGTTTTGCACCACATGAACTGCCATGGCTCAATCCTATGGAATCTGCAGGAGGTGTAGTTTTACAAGGTCATACTTTCCTCCAAGGCCGAGACAGTCAACTAGTGGGTTTCCATGGATGAAGAGATTCCAACCCTGTTCTCCTGGAGACCTCTCCCAACTTTCAAACCATGATCCCAAACTAGGCTGCCTTGATTTGTATTTGGATGAACTTGCTTGGCTTTTTGGCAATCCAAGGGTGTGAAATAAACATCTCGGTAAGCCACCTTCAACTTAGGGAGACTTTATTTGGGAAAAATTAGGGGAAAATTCTTTTTTGGGTTCTTGCTGTCTCGCCAGGGTGCCGGATCCTCCTTTTTGGGTCTGGCTGGTCTCTGCTCTGCCAGGGCTTCCCACATTCATGCTCGACATCAAATTTGGCAACCACGAAGGGACTCGGGCTTGGAGTCTCCACTAAATATTAGCTTGAAAATCATGCCGCTACCTGGTCGTAGGGTTTGGGACAGACCTCTCTGAGGGAGCGCTGGGGAGAGGCACTAAAAATATCTCACAGACACTTTTGTTGCCCACCCAGGCACATCCCTCATAGCTGGAGTGATTCAGGACCTCGGCACAAAGGAGCACAGGAAGCACACTGTAGAGTGAATGGAGTTTGACACCACTATAACTGTATTGTCAAAGGCTTTAATGCCTGGAATCACTGTGTTGCTGTGAGTTTTTTGGGCTGTCTAGCCATGTTCCAGCAGCATTCTCTCTCACCATTTCATCTTCATCTGTAGCTGAGGTTAAGACCATGGCAGGTTAAATGTGGCATGTCTCATTAAGAGCCACATCCACATTAAAACAGTGGATGTGGCTCTTAATGAGACATGCTGCTTTATCACCGGATGTCTGCATCCTACACTGCTGGACAAATTATACTATTTTGTTGCCATTGTACCATCTGATTCTATAGAGGATTTTAAACAAAGGCTGGATGGCCATCTGTTGGGGGTGCTTTGAACATGATTGAACTCACTCTGGCATGGAATTTACACAAAAACAGGAGAGGTAACCAACCAATAACTCAGAAGACTGAAATCCAGATTCGAGATGATCTTAAGTAATTGAAGAACTGGGTGAAAACTAATAAATGGAACTCCAAAATGGTAATCACATTCAGGAAGGAAAAAGAAGAACGGGTGCGGAAATAGAAAATAGAAGGCACCTGCAGCACTACAATGTGCCTAGGAGCCTTGGTAGGGCACACCGTTCCGATTGTGTCGACATCAAACTGGGGTGATCCTTTCAACTCAGCAGGAAGGCAAACGAGCAACAAACAAGAGCATTGGCCAAAGGATCCACCAAGCCCCAGCAGTCCATCCTACTCCCAGCACTGTGAAAGAGAGAGAGAATGTATTCCAAGCACCAGTATTCTATAGAAATGTAAGTGCTACACAGGCAGCAATGAAGTGTGCAAGAGCAATATCTAATCATCCATAGTAATCCTTCTCTGGTGCCTTTGTTACTGGCACAGAATGGAGCCAAAGTCTTTGTTGTTGACGAGCATGTTATCAGGGTCTGGCATTGGATGTGGTCACAACTTGAGTTCCTGTGGAGAGAAATGCAGGATAACAATGATGATAATGATAACAACAACAACAACAACAACAACAACAACAACAACAACAACACTATGTAACAAAATTGGGGGGAAAACTGTTCCTGGTTTGAAAGTGTTGTGTCCTGTTTAATTGAGTGGTCCTTACTTTGAAAGCATTTCCTTCATTTGTGGGTGTATGCAACGTATTGGGCAGTATTAGGGTCTGGTAAACAAGCCCTATGAAGAGCGGCTTAAAGAGCTGGCCATGTTTAGCCTGAAGAAGAGAAGGCTGAGAGGAGACATGATAGCCACGTATAAATATGTGAGAGGAAGCCACAGGGAGGAGGAGGGAGCAAGCTTGTTTTCTGCTTCCTTGGAGACTAGGACATGGAACAATGGCTTCCAACTACAAGAAAGGAGATTCCATCTGAACATGAGGAAGAACTTCCTGACTGTGAGAGCTGTTCAGCAGTGGAACTCTCTGCCCCAGATTGTGGTGGAGGCTCCTTCTGTGGAGGCTTTTAAACAGAGGCTGGATGGCCATCTGTCAGGGGTGCTTTGAATGCAATATTCCTGCTTCTTGGCAGGAGGTTGGACTGGCTGGCCCATGAGGTTTCTTCCAACTCTGTGATTCTATGATTCTATGATTAATTTCATAGCACATTACAGCTATTATATCTGTTGGAGCTCAGCCTGTGATTGTGTTTCAGGATCAGGGTGCTTTGGATATGGGGAGTGATATCAAAGAGTTTCAAGATGCCAATGGTTTGGTCAATGATGTTGATGCAGATAAGGACCAGGAGATCCCTGTTCAAAGTGTAGTTTCCCATGAGAATGTCCCTGAAGGGAGTGGGGATGATGGTGTTCTTCCTGAATTGCAACCAGAGAGTTCCCAAGATTTGGGGCTTGAAAACAACTCGGCACCTGCAGAAGTTAATGAGCAAATAGATAGACGGCCGGAGATTACTCAAAACAGACAAGCCAAACAGTGGCTTCGGTGTTCTGCCAGGCTCTGAGAGAAAAAGATAAGGGAATCTCAATTGAAGTGAAACCAATTTCTGGGTGCGTGGGATAGCTTAACAAGGGGATAAAAGTCCCAAGTACAGGAAATGTAGCCCGATGAAGCATCGTTTGGAATCAAGTTAAGTTCTCGTCCTTGTTTCATGGAAGCCTAGCTTGGAAGATCCATCCTTAAGTATTTCTTGTTTCATGGTTTTGATTCTTGGATTTTATGACTACATACTCATGCCTTGGATTAATGTTTCCTGGTTTTGTGGATTATATTAGAGAAGTGTGGACTTTGTTTTCATGGACTTTATCGTGGATTATTTTGTTCCTGCTTCTTTCTTACCTAATTGGAATTACCTGTCTCTTTAAAGTGGTTTTTACTTTGCTGCTTTTTAATTATCTCCAATAAAATAATTGTTTTCCTATTCAACATGTGGTGTTTAAAGTCAGAGGGCTTTTCCTGTCCTGGAGTGCAACAATACCTATCCGGTTATCAAGTATTGGAGCTGTGGAAAAGTTGATAAGCATAATTTTGAATAACCTTTAAATTGAATATAATTGAAAGGCATGCCACTGTCAAGTGCTTGTGGTTTTCCATGGAACATAATGGGTTAAAGGTTCTAGAGAGCCTTTTGCAAGCTGGAGCCACAACTCAGTGAAGCCTTGCAAATGGTAACAAGCAGCTGCTTTCCTGTCTGAGCTGCAGGTTTGTCCACAGCCCGTTCTGCTTGACCTGAGATGACCCACAAAACCTGGAGAACATCTGCATCTTTCTCTCAACCAAAGACAAATTGGGCACATTTCCCTCGTGATGGAAAATCCCCGTAGCCTACCATGAATTATGGGTAGTTTACTAGTCACCTTGCAGGATTATGCTTATTCAGACAAATGTATTCTTAAGAGACCAATGTTGCATTTGGGTTCTCCTGACCTCGTTTCATCTTCATTCAGTTAGACATCTAAATTAGACTCATTTGTCTCCTCAACAGAGAGATGGGGTTTTGCCTTGCTTTGTGTTTAATAGTGATTCATTCAAGGAGTAAACTCCGGCACATCAAATCCAAACTCAGCCATAACTAAATAGTGACATGAGATTTTGGTCTTCATCTCCACCCCACATGAGTCTCCGAACTTTATCACACAAACCCACTATTCTATTACAATTTCATTATTATTAATAACAGAATGTAACAAAATTGGAAAATGTTCGTCTTTGGTTGAAAGTGTTATTTCTTGTTTAATTATGTGGTACGTACTTTGCAAGTGTTGTTATACTCCAGAAATTTCATTTTCGTGGCTGTCACAACATTTTTAAAATTTCATTTGAAAGACATTTTATGTGCAGAAAATTAAAAATTTCCTAAAAATGGTGGATGACCTAAACGTTCTGGAATTTGGCATGCTTGTGGTCATAAATGTGTCCTACAAGTGTAGCAGGTTTGGTGCCGATAGCCAAAAAAATGACAGCAAGATGAGCTTCTAAAGTTCCCCCATTGGCTCCAATGGACCGAATTTTCCCAGAATGAAAATGGAACTCCGGATCCCAAATTACGGATCCCAAAAAAAACCCTCCCATTTTTTTCAAAAAATGGAATTGAGAGGGCATTCAAAAACTGTATTGTCAGATTCTGAGTGCTCAGAAGATAAGGAAGGGGGTACTTTGATAGATTCATAGGGCCCAGAGGAGGATGGAAGTGACTGGATAGAGTTGTTTTGGAAACTCCTGGTGGTTCCCATGAAGCTGGAGAAAGCAATATCAGTTCTCATGAGAACCTGCCAGAAGTGCGGGCTGAGAGAAATGTGGAAGATGAATGTTTGTCCAAGTCAAGGCACTTGGAATTTCGGAGGGAAGCGACAATTAAGCAACAAAGACAGACCCGCTTTTCCCAGAGGCTTAGAGATAAGGAGAGGGAAAGCAGGTGTGTGAGGAATGATGTCATGGGAGAGTTTGAGGTCTTTAAAAGTGATATCTCCTGGTACAATCCTTTGTGAGAGCAATGTTGTATTCAGGTGAAGAGCTCTCATTTCTTGGTCCTATGTTGTTGAATTCGTGTATTCATGTTTAGTTTGTTCCCGTTTCTAGTTTCATGTGTGGCATAGGTGGCCTGCTATATGCCTGCAGGATGTGGACAGTCTACAGACGTCACATGCAACTCCTGGAAAGATTCCATCAGCGCTGCCTCTGAAAAATCCTGCAAATCTCTTGGGAAGACAAGCGGACTAATGTCGGCATGCTGGAAGAAGTAAAGACCACCAGCATTGAAGTGATGGTCCTCCGCCATCAACTCCGCTGGACTGGCCACGTTGTCTGGATGCCCGACCACCATCTCCCAAAGCAGTTGCTCTACTCCGAACTCAAGAATGGAAAATGGAATGTTGGAGGACGGGAAAAGAGATTGAAAGATGGGCTCAAAGCCAACCTTAAAAACTCTGGCATAGACACTGAGAATTGGTGCTTCCCCAAATTACAACTCCCTTGATGCTATAACCTTGAGCCATAACAGTTAAAGTGGTGCGCAGACAATATCAATTCTACAGTGTAGATGCGTCCAATGTTCTCGTCCCTTTTGCCCATAGGTATACCCTTGGTGACCACCACAATCTGACTGGGTGGCAGGGATTTTTAAAAATCCACTTCCTTTAAACAAGATTTGCACAAAATTCTAATTTTCCCTTCCTACAAATACTACAAAGTCTTCAGTTGGCAAGATGGCTCCAACTTCATTCATCGTTTCAGTTGCCTTTTCTTATTTTCTGGGAAATATGATAACTGGTTGGTTTTTTTAAAAAAAAAATGCCCCTTGAAATGTATGGCTTTAGAATCCAGGTAAATGTATGGCTTTAGAATCCAGGCTTAAATAAATCTCCCGAAAGGAAATGTGAGTTTAGCGTTGACATGTCGCAGAGAAAAATCATCCCGGGAAGTTTGGGTTTTGCACCTTCTTGCTTTTAGTTATTTGATGGCCTGCTAACTTTTTAATAGTCCTGAACGATCATTTAATTTAGATTTAATAAGGCAGCTAGTCTATTGCAATTAAATATCAATTGATTGCTTTTTAAAAAAAAATCACTTTCTGAAGTTTAATATATGAGATAAACCTGAGACGGGGTGTAATTAAAGCACGGGAGGCGAGGACCGGCGACGTTTGGAAAGACGGCTGATTGAATTGTGCGATATCGCGGGAACGGCACCGAAATGAGGCACGTATATGGGGAAATGCAAATCATTCCGAAGATGGACGTTGAAGCCAATCAACACCGTTGTTTGCTTATGAGCCTTTAAGATCTGCAAGAGTGATTACCGTGGGAGCCACAAACAGAGAGAGAAAAAGAGGGGATTTGCAGTGGAATATAGCGCAGTATTGTGTGGCATATTCACATCGAATCGTAGAGTAGGAGGAGAACTCCAAAGGCCATTTAGTCCTACCCCACTTCTGCCTTAAACTGCATTGGCCTTTTTAGTTGCCGCATCACAATATTGACTCTTGTTCAGCTTACAATAGAATCCTAGAATCCTAGAGTTACTGTTCCGGCCCAGCTTATTTATCCGAACATATCTCCCTCTACATTCCACCTCATAGTCTGAGATCTGCTGGGGAGGCCCTGCTCTCGGTCCCACCAGCTTCGCAAATGCATCTCGTAGGGAAGAGGGACAGGGCCTTCTTTGTGGTGACCCCCTGCTTATGGAATTCACTCCCCAGTGAGATTAGACCGGCGTCCTCCCTCCTTTCCTTCAGGAAAAAACTAAAAACGTGGTTTTGGAACCAGGTCTTTGGCCAAAACTAACAAAATGAAGTTCAGTGGGGACAAATGCAAGATACTCCACTTAGGCAGAAAAAACGAAATGAAAAGAGACAGAATGGGGGACAATGCCTGGCTCAAGAGCAGTATGTGTGAAAAAGATCTTGGAGTCTTCGTGGACAGCAAGTCAAACATGAGCCAGGAATGTGATGTGGCGGCAAAAAAAGCCAATGGGATTTTGTCCTGCAACAATAAGAGCATAGTGTCTAGATCGAGGGAAGTCATGCTCCCCATGCTCTATTCCACTTTGCTTAGACCACACCTGGAATATTGTGTCCAATTCTGGGCACCACAATTCAAGAGAGATATTGACAAGCTGGAATGTGTCCAGAGGAGGGCGACTCAAATGATCAAGGGTCTGGAGAACAATCCCTATGAGGACCGGCTTAAGGAGCTGGGCATGTTTAGCCTGAAGAAGAGAAGGGTGAGAGGAGATATATAGCCATGTATAAATATGTGAGAGGAAGCCACAGGGAGGAGGGAGCAAGCTTGTTTTCTGCTTCCCTGGAGACTAGGACGCAATAATGACTTCAAACTACAAGAGAGGAGATTCCATCTGAACATGAGGAAGAACTTCCTGACTGTGAGCCGTTCAGCAGTGGAACTCTCTGCCCCGGAGTGTGGTGGAGGCTCCTTCTTTGGAAGCTTTGAAACAGAGGCTGGATGGCCATCTGTCAGGGGTGATTTGAATGCAATATTCCTGCTTCTTAGCAGAATGGGATTGGACTGGATGGCCCACTAGGTCTCTTCTAACTCTATGATTCTGTGATTCTATACTTGAGAGAGCAATCAGCTCTCTGAATTGCTGGCATCATTTTGGATCCTGATCCTGTCTTCTGTGGAATCCCTACCTCACTTAATTTGGTGTCATCTTCAAATCTAATAAGCAAACAGGTGGAAACATCTAGAGGACACAAGTTTGGTGAAAATGACACCAGAACGAAAGTGCAGGGACAATCTGCTCCAAATATGCTTCCTGAAACAAGGGTCCTTCTCCCTCTGCGTTTTTCACCATCCTTCCTCAAACTCATAACATGCAAATTAAAAGCTAAATCCAAACCTTGAAGATCACACCCTTTTAATCAAGAATATCCTCTCCTTTGGGTTTTCCTTCCAAGTGGGAACATATACATGCTTTCCGGCTTGTGGCATTTGGATGTCTCCAAAGTTAGATCGATAAAGGCCTTTTAAAATGCAAATGCAACTCCATCGCAAACACTTCGCTTAACAAGGTGCGCTCACGGGTGTCTTTCTCAGCGACAGAGCAACAGGAAACCAAGCTGTGGGAAAGGGGTGTCTTTTTGTGTGAATTCTCCACAACTGAGTGCAATGAATACTTTGAAAGCCACTCACTACCTCACTACCACCTCACTACCTCTGAGGATGGTTGCCGTAGATGCAGGCGAAATGTCAGGAGAGAATGCCACTAGACCATGGCCATATAGCCTGAAAAAACCTACAACAACCCATCCTCCAGAACTTGCATATTATTCTCCTCCTTCTATAGGACTCTGGAGCGCTGGGTTCAAATCACTTGGGCAAGTCCCACTCTCTCAGCCTCGGGGAAGGAAGTGGCCAAGTCCTCTCTGAACAAATCAACATTAAAGGTCCATTTTAGGTTGTCATAAGTCAGGTAGAACTTGAAAGTACACAACCATCGTCACAATGGTGTCTGCAGGACTCTCCTCCAGGACTACAACCCAAGTGACTTAGAATCCTAGAGTTGGAAGAGACCTCCTGGGCCATCCAGTCCAACCCCATTCTGCCAAGAAGCAGGAATATTGCATTCAAAGCACCCCTGACAGATGGCCATCCAGCCCCTGTTTAAAAGCTTCCAAAGAAGGAGCCTCCACCACACTCTGGGGCAGAGAGTTCCACTGCTGAACGGCTCTCACAGTCAGGAAGTTCTTCCTCATGCTTGATTTCTTTCTTCCCTGCAGTATTAGCTTTCTTCATTGCCAAGCTTTCCCAACCATACATAGGAATACTATAGCATGGCTAAAGCACAGTGATTAGATAAGTGGTTCTTAAAGTGTGCTCCGAGGAGCCCTTGGGGCTCCGTGAAACATCCTGAGGGCCTCTGCACTTCCCTCCTCCATTATTATTATTATTATTATTATTATTATTATTATTATTATTTTAAACACAACAAGATGAGTCCACAGCAAACAAGATCACTCTGCTGGCTGTTGTATTGAATCACACATTGGACACTTCAAGGCTATTTTGTGTCCAGTTCTGGGAACCACAGTTGAAGAGACATATTGACTCTAAGCTGGAATGTGTCCAGAGGAGGGTGACTAAAATGATCAAGGGTCTAGAGAACAAGCCCTATGAGGAGCGGCTTAAGGAGCTGGGCATGTTTAGCCTGCAGAAGAGAAGGTTGAAGGCAGTATGTGTAAAAAAAAGAACTTGGAGTCCTTGTGGACAACAAGTTAAACATGAGCCAACAATGTAATGCAGCGACAAAAAAAGCCAATGGGATTTTGGCCTACATCAATAAGATCTAGTGTCACAGACCATGCGACTCTGTCTTGCTGCCAGAGTGCATCTGCATTCTAGAATTAATGCAGTTTAATACCACTTGAACTGTTGTGGTTCAACATTATGGAATCCTGGGAATCCTGGAATCCTCTAAAGAGTGGTAGGGGGTCCTTCTTTGGAGGCTTTGAAACAGAGGCTGGATGGCCATCTGTCAGGTGTGCTTTGAATGCATTTTTTCTGCTTCTTGGCAGAATGGGGTTGGACTGGATGGCCTGCAAGGTCCCTTCCAACTCTAGGATTCTATGTTTCTATGAGTGTGGATGCCACCAAACTATAACTCCCAGGATACTGCCATATTGACTCATGGCACTTAAAGTGGTGTCAAACCGAATTAATTCTACAGTGTAGATGCACCCAGAGGGTTAGATGCAAGACCCTCTCGACTATAACAGTTCCGTACTGACTATTTCCCAAACTAGCATTAGTTGTATATTTCTATTTTAGTTTCCTTTCTCCATCTTCTTTATCTTTCCTTAAGCCTGGAATAAAAAAGCACTAGATCTAAAGGGTCTCTGGGGGGGATGCGGTTGTAAAAACAATCATTTCCAAGACAACTACCTTTGGAGATACACACGTAGCGGGCTGCTTATGAATTCATGCTACCGTCCGTGGTTTATTCGTAGATCAATTTAGTTAAACTGTAAATTTCTGGGGATTTGCATGCAACAGCAGGGTGTTGTTTTTTAAAGAAAGAAAGAAAAGGAGGAAAAGCAGGCCGAGAAAGGGAGCGGAAGGACAGGTGCACACACCGAAGGAGAGGAAAATACCGGAAGGAAACAGGAAGACCCTCGGACCAGCTTGTCAAGGGTTTTCTTGGCAGCCAAGTCTCTGGTTATTTTGATGAGGAGATATTGGAAAAATAGATATTTATTGATTGATTGATTAATGCATAAAAATCATATGTACTTTAAATATATAGAATATTCAGGCTTTCTCTCTCTCTGTGCAAGAAACCCAAGCTGACAAGCAGGCTACATCCCAGGCACAGCCAAGAGGAGGGGGGGGGCATGCTATTTCTACATTCCAGAAGAGAGATAAGCCTGTCCGAGAAGCCCATACTAGGAGCAACGGACTGGTACTAAGGAGTAGGGCTGGGCAACCACGGAAAAATTTGTTTCTAAACTCAATTCGTTTTTAGGGGGTTTTTGCGTTTCGATTTTTAAATTAATTCCGAAATTTTCCTTTAAAAAATTTCGATATTTACGAAATTTCGTAAATTACGAATCAATTACAAATCGATTTCGAAACAATTACGAATCGATTCGTTGATGGCGGGCGCGATCGCGCAATACGCTAAAAAAACCTCCACATGGGACACGAAGCTTCCCTCTCCTTCTGTTGTTGACTGTTGGTGTGATAATTTATTTTTTTTCACTGAGAAAACAAACAACGACTATAAAACTTGCACCAGACATGCGGAAATAATAACGAAACGATTTCGAAAATCAATTACGAATCGATTTCGAGACAATTACGAAACAATTACGAAACGAATTGAAAAAATTTGTTTCGTTTTTTAGTTGCTCCTGAATGGTTCAATATCACTTCATTATCAAAAAAAATAACGAATTAATAACGAATTATGAAATTAACGAATGAAACCGCCCAGCCCTACTAAGGAGCACCTCTTGACTAGGCCTGGGTAACAACGGAAAAATTTGTTTCTAAAATCGATTTGTATTTGGGGGGTTTTTTTGTTTCGATATTTAAAATAATTACAAAATTTTCCTTTTAAAAAGTTCGATATTTACGAAATTTCGTAAATGGTAAAAAATTAATGAATCGATTTCCGAAACAATAACGAATCGATTCGTTAATGGCGGACGCGACCGCGAAATACGCTAAAAAACCTCCAAAACCTTCTGAAGCTTCCCTCTCCCTCTGTTGTTGACTGTTGGTGTGATATTATAATTTTTTTTCACTAATTAAACCATAAAACTGGCCCAGACATGCGGAAATAATAACGAAACGACCTCAAAACAATAACGAAATGAATACAATATCGAAATACGAAGCATTTACAAAACGTTTTTGAAAATTCGTTTTTTTTAATAATTGCTCCAGAATGGTTCGTTATCGTTTTGTAATTGAAAAAATTAACGAATTATTAACGAATTACGAATTAACGAAACGAAACCGCCCAGCCCTACTCTTGACATCTCCAAGTGGGCCCCTTGATTGATGACTGAAAAATGCCTGCTCTTCAGCTAGACACAGAGACATGTTTTTGCATGTTAGGAGATACAATTTGATGCTAAGGTGACGTAGGAATGACAATATTGTATGAAGATGTATGTTCTTTGTTTGCTTGAAGCTGGAAAACTATAAAAGGGCAGTCTGCACCTTGATCGGGGCTCTGGTTTGCTTTTGGGACGCGAATCCCACCAGAGTTGCCAACTGGATAAATAAAAAGCCGTTCTTTTCTTATCTCCAGAAAGGATGTCTCTTGGTATTATCTCTCCCTTTCCTGAAGTCTTTCCCAGCCATTTCAATTTGGGATCATTGTTGAAGGCAACAACAACAACAACAACATGAATTGTCCCTCTGTTTCAAAGGTCTGAGGACCTCTGCAATACTTTGTCACTTCACATCTGCAACTCTTACTCGCCTTCACTGAGCATCCAGGCTCACAAATTTCCCCATCTTGGGATGCAGTTGCATATAGTCTTTGAAACTTTTAAATCTTCTGGGTTGGTTTTGAACTCATGATTGTGGTCCAACATGCTTCCCCCATCTCTCTTTGGAAAACCCTATCCCAGTTATATCCTACCTTGTTCATGCCCAGCATGATTTTTTAAATTTTAAATTAATACATTTGGCCCGGCACTGTGGACTCAAACAGTGATGGCTCTGGACCAAACTTGGAACAAACACTCAACATGCCCAAATGTGAACACTGGTAGAGTTTTAGGGAAATAGACCTTGACATTTGGGAGTTGTAGTTGCTGGGATATATAGTTCACCCACAATCACAACAACCTTTGGTAGGAGGATTTGCTGTCTGTTTCCAAAAAAGGAAGAGAAGGACAGAGATCTTCATCCTTCTTTGCCAAAGGAATCTCTAAGACCATCAGAAATATGAATCTTCTGACGGTCTTTGGTGACCCCTCTGAATCCCCCTCGTGACCCCCCCAGGGGGTCCCGACCCCTAGGTTTAGAAACACTGCTTTAAGTGACTGGCTTGACTCTGAAGGAGGAGCTGGGGGTGGTGACGGCCGACAGGGAGCTCTGGCCTGACCTGATCCAGGAGGTCACAAAGAAGAGCTGGAAGTGACTGAACGAATAAACAACAACATGCTCTTAGCTTAGAGGTGCCATGGAAGACGGATACACATTGAAAAGAAAATGGAGGCAAAGAGGAAGAGGGTCTCCAGTATGGACTGCTTCAAGATGGAAAACAGAAATCGATAATGGCTGCTGAAGATTTGTGAACTAATAGAGATAGACACATTGATTAGGCTAATAGAGGAGAAGGATTTGTCCAACTTCAAGAGAGGATTGGGATTTATTGATCAATATGTTCTAACAAGATTGAGGGGATTCATTAATTGTGAGACTTATGAGCTAGTAGTATGTTATTAAATCGGTGGTGCGGTGGGTTAAACCGCTGAGCTGCTGAACTTGTTGACCAAAGGTCGCAGGTTCGAATCTGAGGAGCGGCATGAGCTTCCGCTGTTAGCCCCAGCTTCTGCCAACCTAGCAGTTCGAAAACATGCAAATGTGAGTAGATCAATAGGTACCGCTCTAGCAGAAAGGTAAGGGCGTTCCATGCAGTCATGCTGGCCACATGACCTAGGAGGTGTCTATGGACAATGCTGGCTCTTTGGCTTAGAAATAGAGATGACCACCACCCCAAAGAGTCCGACTCGACTAGACTTAATGTCAGGGGAAACCTTGACCTTTACTATGTTGTCAAATGCAGAAGTGTGTTTATAGAATATTTCTTAAAGGGAGGAGATGAGTTAGAGACAAAAACCCATCAGACAGAGGGTGGGAGGTCTCTGTAGATTCGTTTCTATATTTGTTAGTCTTGTTTTAGGTAAAGGTAAAGGTTTTCCCAGTTGTGCCCGACTCTGGGGGTTGGTGCTCATCTCCATTTCTAAGACGAAGAGCCGGCGTTGTCCGAAGACGCCTCTAAGGTCATGTGGCCGGCATGACTGCATGGAACACCATTACCTTCCCACCTTACTTACTTACTTAGGCGATCCCTCGTTGTCCAAGTAAGATTGTCCCCCAAGGTCAGAGTACTGGCGGTGGGTACGTAGGTGACCTTCCCACCAGAGCGGTACCTATTGATCTACTCACATTTGCATGTTTTCGAACTGCTAGTGTTCTGTTGCTCACTAGGCCTGTATTAGCTGTACTTTTCTATAGGACGTATACTTTAAGCCCAGCGGGAAGCCAGGAGCGCCTCAAATAGAGGTTCTCAGGGATTTTTCTGAAGTGATGGTCTTTAGAGTCTTTAATGACGCAACAAAGTCTTTATTATGGAACAAACAACAAATCTTCAATGGTTCAAACAACACTTCAAGGCTTCCTTAGTCTTGTCCTCAATGGATTGGTAACTGACTTTAATTAACTGAACCTTCTCTGTAGGAAAAACCCTTTTTAACCTCTCCCGGGCTGCTTTCTATCTATGCCTCATCGGTGTGGGACCTACTACCGATTCCAAATGCACCTGGATATCGAGTAGACCTACCAGCCAAGGCTTGAAGATATTTCAGATGGAGTTCTGTGGATCTGTAGTGCTGTCCTCCCTCAGAGAATTCTTTGAGAACTTCAGGGCTGTTTTCCCTCTGTTTGCTGTGAGGCTGAGAGGCTGTGAACTCTCAGCCAGAGCCTTGGGACCTTTTCCCTGGAATTTCTGTTTCTGTTTCCCTGGATGCTCCTTTTCCCTGGAAGCTCTTGAGAAAAGAAGGTTTTCTACGGGACGAGCTGGTCTACGTCCTATAGTTTAGCTTCCTTGTGTGAGACTGACTGAAAAATGGCTCCTTTCCCTCCCAGAGCCCTGAACAAGGGGCGGAACCAAAGCTTAATTATGATGGACAGGAGGCCTGCCCTATGACTGCAAACAGATGACAAGAAAGAAAATAAAGTTTGAGCTCCTGGTACAGCCGTACCAGCACAGCTAGGTTGGCAGAAGCTGGGTCTAACAGCAGGAGCTCACACCGCTCCCTGTGTTCAAACCTGCGACCTTTCAGTCAGCAAGTTCAGCGGCTCAGTAGTTTAACCCACTGGAGCCACCGAGGGCTCCAGTCTTGTTTTAATATGTATGTTTAGTATGTATGTGTGTCTCTGTGTATTGGTTTGCTTTTCTGAGTTTCTGTGTTTATATGTGTCCTGTGTTTTCACCTGTACAAGGTTTGTGTTGCACTGTATTAGTATTAGTAGGAAACTAGATTAATGTATTGTCAAAGGTTTTCATGGCCAGAATCATTGGGTTGTTGTAGGTTTTTTCAGGCTATATGGCCATGTTCTAGAGGCATTCTCTCCTGACGTTTCGCCTGCATCTATGGCAAGCATCCTCAGAGGTGGTGAGGTCTGCTGGCACTAGGAAAAGGGTTTATATATCTGTGGAATGACCGGAGGGGGCAAAGAACTCTTGTCTGCTGGAGCTAGGTGTGAATATTTCAACTGACCACCTTGATTAGCATATAATGGCCTGACAGTGCCTGGAGCAAACTTTTGCTGAGAGGTGATTAGATGTTCTTGTTTGTTTCCTCTCTGTTGTTGTGCTGTTGTAATTTTAGAGTTTTTTAATACTGGTAGCCAGATTTTGTTCATTTTCATGGTCTCCTCCTTTCTGTTGAAATTGTCCACATGCTTCTTGTGTATTTCAATGGCTTCTCTGTGTCGTCTGACATGGTGGTTGTGAGAGTGGTCCAGCATTTCTGTGTTCTCAAATAAGTTGCTGTGTCCAGGTTGGTTCATCAGGTGGTCTGCTATGGCTGATTTCTCTGGTACCTATTGATCTAATTACATTTGCATGTTTTCGAACTGCTAGGTTGGCAGAAGCTGGGGCTAACAGCGGGAGCTCACACCCCTCCCCGTGTTCAAACCTTTCAGTAAGCAAGTTCAGCAGCTCAGCGCTTTAACCCACTGCGCCACCGAGGGCTCCAGTCTTGTTTTAGCATGTATGTTTAGTATGTATATGTGTCTCTGTGTATTGGTTTGCTTTTTTAATTTTCTATGTTTATATGTGTCCTGTGTTTTCACCTGTACAAGGTTTGTGTTGTATTGTATTAGTATTAGTAGGAAACTAGATTAATGTATTGTCAAAGGCTTTCATGGCCGGAATCACTGGGTTGTTGTAGGTTTTTTTGGGCTATATGGCCATGGTCTAGAGGCATTCTCTCCTGACGTTTTGCCTGCATCTATGGCAAGCAGGTGAAACGTCAGGAGAGAATGCCTCTAGACCATGGCCATATAGCCCAAAAAAACCTACAACAACCCAAACTAGATTAATGTTTGGGTTTTTTTTTTTTTTTACAGAAATGTATAATTTTATAATTTGTTTCCTCAATTGAGTTTCATGGTATTATGGCTTTTTTTCTCTTTCAATACAAATTTGTATTCGAACCATTAATCCATTGTTTTCATCTGCTTGCATGCTATTTGTGAGCCACCCTGTGATCTTTCATCTCTTGGGCTATTTCACCTTGAGGCCTTTGGATACTGAATGGGATATGAATACGATATTGGATATTGAGTGGGAGACGAGTGTGAATATGAATGGATGGAGCAATTTAGTTATGCATAAATCTCCAACAAAATGCCAGCCCTTGTTCCTTTCAGTGGCATTTTTAATTAGAGGCACCTTCACAAAACACACAACCCAAAGCAAGGGCGACATTCTTTCGAGTCATGGAAAGGGAGAGGAAGTTGAGCATCCCGATCGATCGGGGACCACTAATGAGTCCCTTCAATGGCACCGGCGTTGTATCATCTGGAAAGAGACCCTTGGCGCAAATCTGGACTGTTTAAAAGGAGGAAAATAAATGATGGTTTCCTTGGAGAGTCGGCAGAAATCACACGCCGCTTTGGCGATGCAGCAAAGATCAGACGCCGGCGCTTCATGTCCCGGAGCCAAACTCTTAAACTGTCAGGGCAACAAGCAGATTGGAAATGGCAGCTAGAGAGACGTCTCCAGATGAAAGCCCTCTCCCTCCCCTCCAAAAGGCAGGCTTCGCTCAGATCTAAAATGGTGCAGAAACGGCTGGAAGCGCTGCATCGAGATGCTACGAGTGCTCCAGTCAAAGGGAAACAGGAGAAACAAAGAGACAATCCTGCTCGGAGACCACCCTGCCTCTTGCAACCCCGCTGTTGCCAAAAGAGGCAGGATGAAAGAGAATACTGCTTGCGCACAACATATGTAGTGCGGTTGCATTGCACTTGGGCATCCACATTGCCATTTGCAGTACGAAGCAAAGATAGCTGCGACAAAGCATTTACCTCCGAGATGCAACTGCTCTTAACATTTCATCCCGTCTCCTCCTTTCCCTGATAAACAATAAAAGAGCTTTCCAATGATAGTCTCAAAAACACATCCTACCAAATGAATCCTATCTCTTTTTGAAAGGATTAATAGATGCAGGGAATGCTGTGGTGTAGTATACCTCCATTTCAAATGAATCCCCTCCCTCTCTTTTTTTGAAAGGATTGGTAGATGCAGGGAATGCTGTGGGTGTAGTATACCTCCATTTCAAATGAATTCCCTCCCTCTCTCTTTTTGAAAGGATTAATAGATGCAGGGAATGCTGTCCCGGAGCCAAACTCTTAAACTGTCAGGGCAACAAGCAGATTGGAAATGGCAGCTAGAGAGACGTCTCCAGATGAAAGCCCTCTCCCTCCCCTCCAAAAGGCAGGCTTTGCTCAGATCTGAAATGGTGCAGAAACGGCTGGAAGCGCTGCATCGAGATGCTACAAGTGCTCCAGTCAAAGGGAAACAGGAGAAACAAAGAGACAATCCTGCTCGGAGACCACCCACCCTGCCTCTTGCAACCCCGCTGTTGCCAAAAGAGGCAGGATGAAAGAGAATACTGCTTGCGCACAACATATGTAGTGCGATTGCATTGCACTTGGGCATCCACATTGCCATTTGCAGTACGAAGCAAAGATAGCTACGGCAAAGCATTTACCTCCAAGATGCAACTGCTCTTAACATTTCATCTCGTCTCCTTCTTTCCCTGACAAACAATAAAAGAGCTTTCCAATGATAGTCTCAAAAACACATCCTACCAAATGAATCCTATCTCTTTTTGAAAGGATTAATAGATGCAGGGAATGCTGTGGTGTAGTATACCTCCATTGCAAATGAATCCCCTCCCTCTCTTTTTTTGAAAGGATTGGTAGATGCAGGGAATGCTGTGGGTGTAGTATACCTCCATTTCAAATGAATCCACTCCCTCTCTCTTTTTGAAAGGATTGGTAGATGCAGGGAATGCTGTGGTGTAGTATACCTCCATTTCAAATGAATCCCCTGCCTCTCTCTTTTTGAAAGGATTGGTAGATGCAAGGAATGCTGTGGGTGTAGTATACCTCCATTTCAAATGAATCCTCTCCATCTCTCTTTTTGAAAGGATTAATAGATGCAGGGAATGCTGTGGTGTAGTATACCTCCATTTCAAATGAATCCCCTCCCTCTCTCTTTTTGAAAGGATTGGTAGATGCAGGGAATGCTGTGGATGTAGTATACCTCCATTTCAAATGAATCCCCTCCCTCTTTCTTTTTGAAAGGATTGGTAGATGCAGGGAATGCTGTGGATGTTGTATACCTCCATTTCAAATGAATCCCCTTCCTCTCTCTTTTTGAAAGGATTGGTAGATGCAGGGAATGCTGTGGGTGTAGTATACCTCCATTTCAAATGAATCCTCCCTCTATTTCTTTTTGAAAGGACTGGTAGATGCAGGGAATGCTGTGGATGTAGTATACCTCAATTTCAAATGAATCCTCCCTCTCTCTTTTTGAAAGGATTGGTAGATGCATGGAATGCTGTGGGTGTAGTATACCTCCATTTCAAATGAATCCCCTCCCTCTCTCTTATTGAAAGGATTGGTAGATGCAGGGAATGCTGTGGATGTAATATACCTCCATTTCAGTAATGCCTTTGACAAGAACCCCTCTCCCCCCCCCCCCATGATATTCTTACCATCTCCAAATGTCACTCTTGACTTCTGGAACAATTCCAACCCCTGAGAATCAACAGAAACCTGATCACTAAAGTTAAACATGGGAACCTCTGATGGGTCCTGATCATGATCATTCTTTTGTGGCACAGAGACAACCACAAAGCTGAACCCCTACAGTGTGGCCTTGTTGCTTCTCTTGGATATCTCAGCGACTTTCAATACCATCGATCATGGTATCCTTCTGGGGCGGCTCGCTGAAATGGGTCTTGGGGATTCTGCGCTTTCATAGCCAGTGATTCTGGCTATGAAAGCCTTTAACAATACAATAATAACAACTTTCATTGTCCCCTGCTCCAGAGCTCTCAAAATAGAAGGGTGAATAGGAATAGTTGAAATAAGCAAATGTCAGGGCTGTTTAGAGGACGTTGTGCATAGAAAGGGGATGCAGAAAGTAGGGTGGCACCAGGCCGCTGCTCCATTTGCACGTACAGCACACCCAAAATAAACAAATGAAAAATTCAAGGCCCGACTGCTTTGCAATTCAGAGCAATGAACGAGCAACACAGCTTTTGAGGCACAGGCTTCTGGAGAGCTGAAGCTTTGCAAACCAGGCTTGTAAATGTTTCAGGGCTGTCTCTTAGAGTTGAGAGGTTTGCAACATGGAAAGTCCATTTTAGGGCAGTTCCACAGATGTCAGAGAGATGTTTCGGGTGATCCAATTGGACGTCTGCTCTTCTGCCTACCTTTTGTACCAGGCTTCTTAAGCATCGTAGGACTGGAGTGATCCTGGAAAACATATTTGGATTCCTTCTAAACAAACAATCAAAACATGCTGGAGAGAATTCGCCTCCCTCCCTTTGGATGTCTAGGAATACAAAAGAAGGTCATGAAAAGACATCCCAAAAGTGAGAAAAGAAGGAATGGCTGGGAGGTGCCAGGTTTATCCCTCTGCAATTTTCAGACAAGGGGCACAATCAGAGTGAAGTCCATTAGGAGGAAGACAAGCAAATGAAAAGAGACCACAAGGGCCATCTAGCCCACTCTCTACCATATAGGAATACCTGGTTTTGCACACCCAAAAGGTGATAATCCAACTACTGTTTAGAGCAGTGTTTCTCAACCTTCCTAATACAGCAACCCCTTAATACAGCGCCTCCAGTATGCTGATGACTACGTCATCTGTGCGCATTCAGAAGACCTACAAGCCACTCTAAGCACCTTCGCAGAAGCATACGAGAAGCTCGGCCTGTCATTGAACATCAAGAAAACCAAAGTGCTCTTCCAGCAGTCACCAGCCAACCCCTCTCCAATGCCAGAAATACAGCTTAATGGTGTAACATTAGAAAATGTTGATCATTTCCGCTCCCTTGGCAGCCACCTCTCCACCAAAGTCAACATCAACACCAAAATACAACACCGCCTGAGCTCTGCGAGCGCAGCATTTCTCCAAATGAAGCAGAGAGTGTTTGAGGACCGGGACATCCATAGGGATTATAAGGTGCTTGTCTATAAAGCAATTGTCCTCCCTTTATTGATAATCCTTTAACATCTTTCACCCATGCGGCTGCCCATTCCCTGGTATTGGTATCTGTTAACCCTTCTGGTAACCAGTAGTAGTATAGGTAAGGAATGGAGTGGACTGAGGAGTCCCGGAAGTAATATAGCATGGTTTGAAGCTATGAATG
>NW_026844366.1:3817801-3872671 GCF_025583915.1 Anolis sagrei ordinatus
GGGACGAGAGACAGGGCCTTTTCCGTGGTGGCCCCTCGGCTCTGGAATGCCCTTCCCATGGAGGTAAGATCAGCCCCCTCGCTGATGGTGTTCCGAAGACGATTGAAAACCTGGATGTTCGAACAGGCATTTGGTTAATTCGGTGCAATGAATGTGATGATTAAGGATTGCTAATATGGATGATGAAACTGGACCACGATTTTAGTCAGGTTATGCATTGGATTGTGATTTTTGTGCTAATATTGTGTATTATGTTTTTTATGGTTTTAAATTGTATACTGTGGATTGTGTATTCTGTATTTCGTTGTAAACCGCGTTGAGTCGCCATTTAGGCTGAGAAATTGCGGTATACAAGTACAGTAAATAAATAAATAAATAAATAAATAAATAAACCCTGCTTTACGCCTGCGAGACGTGGACTGTCTACAGACGTCACATGCAGCTCCTGGAATGATTCCATCAGCGCTGCCTCTGGAAAATCCTGCAAATATCTTGGGAATACAAGTAGACAAATGTCAGCGTGCTGGAAGAAGCAAAGACCACCAGCATCGAAACAATGGTCCTCCACCATCAACTCTGCTGGACCGGCCACGTTGTCCAGATGCCCGACCACCGTCTCCCAAAGCAGTTGCTCTACTCCAAACTCAAGAATGGAAAACAGAATGTCGGTGGACAGGAAAAAAAATTTAAAGATGGGCTCAAAGCAAATCTAAAAACTCTGGCATAGACATAGAGAACTGGGAAACCGTGGCCCTTGAGCGCTCCAGCTGGAGGTCAGCTGTGACCAGCAGTGCTATAGAATTTGAAGAGGCACAAATGGAGGGCAAAAGAGAGAACTGTGCCAAGAGGAAGGCGCGTCAAGCCAACCCCGACCGAGACGCCTCCCACCTGGAAACCGATGCCCTCAGTGCGGGAGAAGATGCAGGTCAAGAATAGGGCTCCACAGCCACCTACGAACCCACCGCCAGGACACCGAACTTGGAGGACCATCATCCTCGGACTACGAGGGATCGCCTAAGTAAGTAAGCAACCTGGTTTTGCACACCCAAAAGATGATAATCCAACTACTGTTTAATAACACAAACATTATCAAATAGGACAACACACTTTAAAAACTATAAGTAGGCCAAATGTAATTTAAAATAATGCTGGACATGGGTGAGGGAAGTGATAGGGCGGTTTATGGAAACATACAAGCAGACCTAAAACAATATGAAGTGCTTTGGAGGACAAAGTGCTATGGGATCACTATTCTGGGAAGGCACACTGGAACAACCACGTCTTCAAGCTCCTCTTAAAGATTGCCAAGGTTGGGGCATACCTGATGTCTTTAGGGAGTGAGTTCCAAAGTCGAGGGGCCATATGAGTTTATATAAAGAGATGCGGCCACGAAGGTAGGTGGGTCCCAAACTGTTCAGGGCTTTGAAGGTGAGAACCTGCACCTTGAATTGGGTCCGGAAAATGAATGGCCGCCAGTGGAGCTCCTTAAACAATGTAAGGAGCCCCGGTTAACAACTTGGCTGCCGCACGTTGGACCATCTGGAATTTCCGAGCCGTCTTCAAGGGCAGCCCCATGTAGAGTGCATTACAGTAGTCCAGTCTAGAGGTGACTAAGGCATGGACCACCCTGGCCAGATATATATCGAACAATCCTGATGCCCATTGACACTCCTGTTGAACATTAGTGCTTTCTAATTGATGTCTGGATGTGAACTGGACATGCTCCAAAGTGAATTAGTGCTCATTGTACATCAGGATCTCTACTGGCTATTACTGAGGGTGCTTCTACACTGTAGAATTAATGCAGTTTAACACTACTTTAACTGTTATGAGTCAAAGTCTGTAGCCTTTTCTGCCCAAGGGAGCCAGAGCCTTACTAAACCGAAACCCCCAAGATTCCATAGCATTGATCCATAGCAGGGAAAGTGGTGTCGAGCTGCATTAATTCTGCAGTGTAGATGCACTCTGAGCAAGATACACATCAGCCCCTGGGGGAATATGGACATTACAAAACGACTCCCTTCTCTTTCCCAGACACCAAAGATTCCTTATTGCAAAGGCTCCTTAGTTCCTTATTGATTTCCGTCCCATATTTCCAAGCTGAAAGGAAACTGTAGCCCTGGAAGACAAAAGGAAGCTCGGCACAACAACGAATAGGACGGGGATGCTGTCACACGGAGCAACTCCCAGCTGGCAGAAGGACTCCCCTCCAATTGTTTGTTTCCAAGCGCATGAAATGAGACACACCGGGAGCACATGAGATTAACAGACACGTCACGTTCTCCAATTAGCGCAAACGAACACGAACAACAAGTGCACCGTTTGCATTATTGCTAATGCCGAACATTGCAAGAGGCATGTTTGGATAGGAATCTAACATGATAGATTTAGTAAGTTAATTAGATAATTGTTCAACATACTAATTGATTTTTAATTAGGGAGAACAAAGCTTGCAGCCAAAGCAGGCCTGGAAGACAGCTTCTTCATTAAGAGGCGAAGGAGCGCACTGGAGACGTCTGCGGAAAATGTGGATACTACTGCAGTCCTACCGCATCCTGAAAACTTTGGGGGCTTTGGTAGATTGTTGGGACTCCAAGTTAGACACACCTTAGTGTGTGCTACCATCTACATAACACTTACTGTCATGTGGTTGTTTATCTATTCAGTCGCTTCCAACTTTTGGTGACCTCCTAGACCAGCCCAGGCCAGAGCTCCCTGTCAGCCGTCTCCACCCCCAGCTCCTTCAAAGTCAAGCCAGTCACTTCAAGGATCCCATCTATCCATCTTGCCCTTGGTCAGCCCCTCTTCCTTTTTCCTTCCATTTTCCCCAGCATCTTTAAGCTTTCCTGTCTTCTCATGTTCGTGTTCCATCTGAACATGAGGAGGAACTTCCTGACTGTGAGAGCCGTTCAGCAGTGGAACTCTCTGCCACAGAGTGTGGTGGAGGCTCCTTCTTTGGAAGCTTTTAAGCAGAGGCTGGATGGCCATCTGTCAGGGTTGATTTGAATGCAACATTCCTGCTTCTTGGTAGAATGGGGTTGGACTGAATGGACCAGGAGGTCTCTTCCAACTCTTGGATTCTATGATTCTATGATGTGGCCAAAGGACTTCATCTTGTATTGTCGAAGGCTTTCATGGCCGGAATCACTGGGTTGTTGTAGGCTTTTTCGGGCTATATGGCCATGTTCTAGAGGCATTCGCCCCTGATGTTTCACCTGCATCTATGGCAAGCATCCTCAGAGGTAGTGAGGTCTGTTTGAACCAGGAAAAAGGGGTTATATATCTGTGGAATGACCATGGTGGGACAAAGGACTCTTGTCTGCTGGAGCTAGGTGTGAATGTTTCAACTGACCACCTTGATTGGCATTTGATGGCCTGGCTGTGCCTGAGGGAATCTTTTGTTGAGAGGTGATTAGATATGCCTGATTGTTTCCCCTCTGCAAAATCTGGCTACCAGTATTTAAAAAACTCAAAAATTACAACAGCAAAACAACAGAGGAAACAATCAGGCACATCTAATCACCTCTCAACAAAAGATTGCCCCAGGCACTGCCAGCCCATCAAATGCTAATCAAGGTGGTCAGTTGAAACATTCACACCTAGCTCCAGCAGACAAGAAAGTCCTTTGTCCCACCCTGGTCATTCCACAGATATATAAACCCATTTTCCTACTTCCAACAGACCTCACTACCTCTGAGGATGCTTGCCATAGATGCAGGCGAAATGTCAGGAGAAAATGCCTCTAGAACATGGCCATACAGCCTGGAAAAACCTACAACAACCCAGTGATTCTGGCCATGAAAGCCTTCGACAATACCTATGGTGACCCTCAGACCAGCTTGTCAAGGCTTTTCTTGGCAGCCAAGTCTCTGGTTATCTGGGATCGTTGTTGAAGGCAAAAACAACAACAACAACAACAACAACAACAACAACAACATGAATTGTCCCTCTGTTTAAAAGGTCTGAGGACCCTTGCAATACTTTGTCACTTCACATCTGCAACTCTTACTCGCCTTCACTGACCACCTTGATTAGCATTTGATTGCCTGACAGTGCCTGGAGCAATCTTTTGTTGAGAGGTGATTAGATGTCCTTGTTTGTTTCCTCTCTGTTGTGCTGTTTTAATTTTAGAGTTTTTTAATACTGGAAGCCATATTTTGTTCCTTTTCATGGTTTCCTCTTTTCTGTTGAAATTGTCCACATGCTTCTTGTGGATTTCAGTGGCTTCTCTGTGTAGCCTGACATGGTGGTTGTGAGAGCGGTCCAGCATTTCTGTGTTCTCAAATAAAATGCTGTGTCCAGGTTGGTTCATCTTGGCCTCTACTCTCCTTCCCTCCAGTGAGCAGTCGGGCTTTCTTTCCTGGAGGATGGACTGGTTGGATCTTCTCGCAGTCCAAGGCACTCTCAGCACTTTCCTCCAACACCACAGCTCAAAAGCATCTCTCTTCCTTCGCTCAGCTTTCCTTATGGTCCAGCTCTCACATCCGTAGGTGACTACAGGGAAGACCATGGCTTTGACTATGCAGATCTTGGTTGCCATTGTGATGTCTCTACTCTTCACTATCTTATCGAGATTGGTCCTTGCTCTCCTCCCAAGAAGGAAATGTCTTCCGATTTCCTGGCTGCACTCTGCACCTGCAGTCACCTTCGCACCTAGAAATGCAAAGTCTGTCACTGCCACCACATTTTCTACCTCTATTTGCCAGTTGTCAATCAGTCTGGGTGCCATCATCTTGGGTTTTTTGGTGTTTAACTGCAACTTTTGCGCTTTCGTCTTTTCTCTAGGTTAGAAGGCTCCTCAGCCCCTCTTCACTTTCAGCCATCAAAGTGGTATCATCTGCATATCAAAGGTTGTTAATGTTTCTTCCAGCTATTTTAACTCCAGCCTTGGATTGGTCAAGCCCCACACATTGCACGATATGTTCCGCATACAAGTTGAATAGCTTGGGTGAGAGGATACAACCCTGCCATACGCCTTTCCCAATCTTGAACCAGTGTGTTGTTCCGTGGTCAGTTCTTCCTGTTGCTCCTTGGTCATGATACAGATTCCTCAGGACAGAGGGAAGGGGGCTTGGGATGCCCATCAGTGCTGCCTCCAAAAAATCCTGTAGATTTACAGATTTATCACTTAACTGCAAGAATACAACAAAATTCCCTTTGTAGATTGAGACATTGTGCATCCAGGCATCAGTTTTGCCCTGCTATATTCCTGAGAAACATGGACTGTCTACAGATGTCATACACAACTCCTGGAACGATTCCATCAGCGTTGCTTCTGAAAAATCCTGCAAATCTTTTGGAAAGATAGGCAGACAAATGTCAGCATGCTGGAAGAAGCAAAGACCACCAGCTTTGAAGCCATGCTCCCCCGCCGTCAACTCCGCTGGACCGGCCACGTTGTCTGAATGCCTGACCACCATCTCCCAAAGCAGCTATCTATTCCGAACTCAAGAATGGAAAACAGAATGTTGGCAGGTAGGAAAAGAGATTGAAAGATGGGCTCAAAGACAACCTTAAAAACTGTGGCATAGACACTGAGAACTGGGAATCCCTGGCCCTTGAGTGCTCTAGCTGGAGGTCAGCTGTGACCAGCAGTGCTTTAGAATTTGAAGAGGCATGAATGGAGGGCAAAAGAGAGAAACATGCCAAGAGGAAGGCGTGTCAAGCCAACCCTGACCGGGACCGCCTTCCACCTGGAAACCAATGCCCTCACTGCGGGAGAATATGCAGGTCAAGAATCGGGCTCCACTGATCTTGGAAGACTAACCCCAGAAAAGGGAGAGATTCTGTCCCTTGTTAGACCACACCTGGAATATTGTGTCCAATTCTGGGCACCACAATTCAAGAGAGATATTGACAAGCAGGAATGTGTCCAGAGGAGGGCGACTAAAATGATCAAGGGTCTGGAGAACAAGCCCTATGAGGAGCGGCTTAAAGAGCTGGGCATATTTAGCCTGAAGAAGAGAGGGGGAGGAGAGAGGGAGAACAAGCCCTGGAGGCTCCTTCTTTGGAATCATAGAATCAAAGAGTTGGAAGAGACCTCCTGGGCCATCCAGTCCAACCCCATTCTGCCAAGAAGCAGGAATATTGCATTCAAATGACCCCTTCCAAAGAAGGAACCTCCACCACACTCCGGGGCAGAGAGTTCCACTGCTGAACGGCTCTCACAGTCAGGAAGTTCTTCCTCATGTTCAGATGGAATCTCCTCTCTTGTAGTTTGAAGCCATTGTTCCATTGCATCCTATTCTCCAGGGAAGCAGAAAACAAACTTGCTCCCTCCTCCTCCCTGTGGCTTCCTCTCACATATTTATACATGGCTATCATGTCTTCTCTCAGTCTTCTCTTCCTCAGGCTAAACATGCCCAGCTCCTTAAGCCGCTCCTCATAGGGCTTGTTCTCCAGACCCTTGATCATTTTAGTTGCCCTCCTCTGGACACATTCCAGCTTGTCAATATCTCTCTTGAATTGTGGAAGCTTTTAAACAGAGACTGGATGTCCATCTGTCAGGGGTGATTTGAATGCAATATTCCTGCTTCTTGGCAGGTGGTTGGACTGGATGGCCCAGGAGGTCTTTTCCAACTCTTTGATTCTATGATTCTATGACTAAGTAAGTAAGTAAGTAAGTAAGTTTTAGCTGCCGCATCACTCATGTGGCTCATGTTCAGGTTGTAGTCCACGAAGACTCCTAGATCCCTTTCCCATGGACTGTTTTCAAGCCAGGGGTCACCCTTCCTATATCCGTGCAATTCCTTTCTATTGCTTAAGCAGGACCCTGTACATTTCTTCTTGTTGACATTTGTTTTGTTTGTCTTGGCCAATCAGCTCTCTTATCCATGAAGGTCATTTTGGATTCCGATTCTGTCCCACTTCTCCATTTGGTGTGGATTCGCAATGCAAGAACTCAGCCATGATCCAGCAGAGAAGGTGTGGGCGCAAGGCGGAGAGTCAGAGGAGGGGAAGGGAGGGAGGCATGTGCCAGCCAACCTCTACCCAGGCCTAGACCTTTAAATGAAACATGTCAAGGCGCTTGAATTATTGACGCAGGCGGCTGTGCTGACAGCTGACGGCTCCCTCGGCCGCGCCTGGGTCTTGTGCGCTGGCATCTACCGGGTTTGTGGGTGTTTTGCATTTAGTTGGCCGTGCCCTCCAAACATGCTAAATTATGTACGAGGGGAAGTCATGAATTATGGAAATGGTTTTCTGCCGGTGCAAGGTGCCAAAGAGGAAACAAAGGTGGAAAAGGAGGGAAGAGAGGAGGGGAGCTGGGTCCGGAGCATCCCTCCTGCATCAGATGTGAAGCCATTGGCAACTGCAGGGATGGAGGGGCAGGAAGCAGCATCTTTCCAGATGGAAGAATCCAGAGATCAAGGCTGCCACCTGTTGATGGGTCGTGACAGGAAGGGAATGGTGCTCTGCAGCATGTCATTGACTGGATGCTGGACATCAGTGCTGCCTCCAAAAAATCCTGCAAATCTTTTGGGAAGATAGGCAGACAAATGTCAGCATGCTGGAAGAAGTAAAGGCCACCAGCACTGAAGCAATGGTCCTCCACCATCAACTCCACTTGACCGGCCACTTGACCATCGTCCGGATGCTTGACCATCGTCTCCCAAAACAGTTACTCTACTCCAAACTCAAGAACAGAGAACAGAATGTTGGTGGGCAAGAAAGGAGATTTAAAGTTGGGCTGGCATAGACACCGAGAGAGACTGGGAAGCCCTGGCCCTTGTGCACTCTAACTGGAGGTCAGCTGTGACTAGCAATACTGCGGAATTTGAAGAGGCATGAATGGAGGGTGAAAAGGGGGAAATGTGCCAAGAAGAAGGCATGTCAGACCAACCTTGACTGGGACCGCTTTCCATCTGGAAACTGATTGTCCTCCTGCAGATCACCTACGGACCCACTTCCAAGACACTACATCTAGAAGACCATCATCCTCGAGCTATGAGGGATCGCCTAAGTGAAGTGAAGGCATGATCATCAAGTTTGCAGACGACACCAAATTGGGAGGGATAGCCAAGACTCCAGAGGACAGGAGCAGGATTCAAAACGATCTTGACAGATTAGAGAGATGGGCCAAAACTAACAAAATGAAGTTCAACAGTGACAAATGCAAGATACTCCACTTTAGCAGGAAAAACGAAATGCAAAGATACAGAATGGGGGACAATGCCTGGCTCGAGAGCAGTACGTGTGAAAAAGATCTTGGAGTCCTCATGGACAACAAGTTAAACATGAGCCAACAATGTGATGTGGGCAAAAAAAGCCAATGGGATTTTGGCCTGCATCAATAGGAGCATAGTGTCTAGATCTAGGAAAGTCATGCTACCCCTCTATTCCGCTTTGGTTAGACCACACCTGGAATATTGTGTCCAATTCTGGGCACCACAATTCAGAGATATTGACAACCTGGAATGTGTCCAGAGGAGGGCGACTAAAATGATCAAGGGTCTGGAGAACAAGCCCTATGAGGAGCGGCTTAAGGAGCTGGGCATGTTTAGCCTGAAGAAGAGAAGGCTGAGAGGAGATATGATAGCCATGTATAAATATGTGAGAGGAAGTCACAGGGAGGAGGGAGCAAGCTTCCTTTCTGCTTCCCTGGAGACTAGGACGCAATGGCTTCAAACTACAAGAAAGGAGATTCCATCTGAACATGAGGAGAACTTCCTGACTGTGAGAGCCGTTCAGTAGTGGAACTCTCTGCCCCAGAGTGTGGTGGAGGCTCCTTCTTTGGAAGCTTTTAACAGAGGCTGGATGGCCATCTGTCAGGGGTGATTTGAATGTAATATTCCTGCTTCTTGGCAGCATGGGGTTGGACTGGATGGCCCAGGAGGTCTCTTCCAACTCTTTGATTCTATGATTCTATGAGGCTGGATGGCCATCTGTCAGGGGTGATTTGAATGCAATATTCCTGCTTCTTGGCAAAATGGGGTTGGACTAGATGGCGAATGAGGTCTCTTCCAACTCTTTGATTCTATGATTCTATGATTCTATGAAGGCATCAGCAAACGTCTTGGGGCTGCGTTGGCACAACCACTGAGCTGCTGAATTTCCTGACCAAAAGCTTGACAGTTTGAATCCATGTGAAGGGATGAGCTCCCGCTGTTAGCCCCAGCTTCTCCCAACATAACAGTTTGAAAACATACAAATGTGAGATCAATCGCTACCAACCTCTGCGGGAAGGTAAACTGCATTCTATGCAGTCATGCCAGCCACCTAGGAGGTGTCTATGGACAATGCAGGCTCTTTGGCTTAGCAATGAAGATGTGCACTTCCCTCCAGAGTTGAAGATGAGATCCACTCCTCAAGAGGCAGAAGGGGAAGCCTTTACCTTATCTGTGTTTCTAGACATTGAATGTTTGCCTTGTGTTGTGTATGCTGGAATCTGCCCTGAGTCTTCCATGTCCAAAAAAATACTCCATTCCTAAGTACATAAGTTCAAAAAATACACAGTTTCCGAAGCTAGGTAAGCTATGGAAGATGGGGCTTCCAATGCCAGTGTGAGGTCATAAAAATGTTGATGACAACCTCCAGAAGCTTCTAGAACATGGTAGCAGTTGGAACCAAAAAGCAAGGAGCCCTTTCCATGATGACAGCAGAGGTTTACAGCAACCAATGAAGGCTTGGGCTAAACAGAAGAGCCACCGTTCCAGCTGGTTTCCACGAGAAGGAAGGAAAATAATGAGCCTTAGAAGTTCTTGGACCATGAATAAAGACTGAATAAAGACAAAGAAGAAGTTGGATGTCTCAAGCTTGGTTTTCTTAAAGACAGGAAGTTACTTATAGTTTGTGAAAGGAAAGAAATATTGTTTCAGGAGAAAGGAAAGAGACAGGAGTGGAATAGGACCAGCCAAACATACCCAGTGTGGAAGTTATTCCCAACTCCCTTTGGAACCAAACCATGTGGCTTAGCAGGATAGACATGAAAGAAAAGATGGATGACCTCAGACCCTTCTGGCACAAACTTATGCTCAGGAGCTGCAAGGAGGCAGAAGAAACACCAGGAACCATGAATCAGAAAGACAAAGCCAGGACAGGTGTGCCAAGTCGGGATGTGACAAAGCAGCACCAGATGTGTGGAGGTGACAGCCTGAACGTGAAAGACGTCCCCAGGAGGCTGCTTTCTACTCAAGAACTGTCAGGCCACTTTCTTCTGATGGATAAACAGAACGAACAGATGGATGGCAACCAGCAAAGCAGTCATTCCAAGAAAGAAGGGAGAGATTGCAAAGCAGGCATGGCAGATGCTTCGGTTTCTCCAAAAAAGGGAGTCTTCGTCAACAGCTGCACACCCGATGGATTCCAACCAAGTCAAAGTTTAAAGTTAAAAAAGATTGATCTCCCAACAAGCAATAGAAGGTCTCCAGAAGATGGTGGGAATGCTCAAGAAGGACCTTCTGGACTTTCCAGACCTATCATGAGTGAAAATGCCCAAGAAGGACTTTCAGATCTATTTGAGCCTGTGATGACTGGAAATGGCCAAGAAGGGCCTTCACATCTACCTGGAAGTAACAGAAGTGGAAATGCTCAAGAAGAGCCTTCAGGTCTATCTGGACCTGTGATGACTGGAAATGGCCAAGAAGAACCTTCAGATCTATCTGGATGCAACAGGTGTGGAAATGCTCGAGAAGAACCTTCAGGTCTATCTGGACTCAGGATGACTAGAAATGCTCAAGAAGGACCTTCAGATCTATCTGGATGTAACAGGAGTGGAAATGCTCAAGAAGAACCTTCAGGTCTATCTGGACTCAGGATGACTAGAAATGCTCAAGAAGGACCTTCAGATCTATCTGGATGTAACAGGAGTGGAAATACTCAAGAAGAACCTTCAGGTCTATCTGGACTCAGGATGACTAGAAATGCTCAAGAAGAACCTTCACATCTATTTGGACCTAGGATTACTAGAAATGCTCAAGATGAATCTTTAGGTCTATCAGGAGCAAAGATAGCTAGCAATCTTCAAGAAGGATCTTCAGATCTATCTGGACATAATATGAGTAGAAAAGCTCAGGAAGAACCTTCAGATCTATATGTATGTAGGATGACTAGGAATGCTCAAGAAGGACTTTCAGGTCTATCAGAACCAGAGATGGCTAGAAATGCTGAAGAAGGCCCTTCAGATCTATCTGGACCTAGGATGAGTACAAATTATGCCAATGGAGGAAAACATAGAGGAAAAGAAGCCAAATTCAACACAAAAGGTGAAGATTTCAACACGCCTTGTCCCAAATGTAAAGAAAGGATAACATGCGATTCAACTCCTTCCACCAAGAATCCAGGCCAGCAAGATGCCAGTTTGCATGACTCCATAGAAGTGGTTTGCAGCCAAGGAAATCACCCCAACAATGATGAATATTATGATTATATTGAGGAATTCCTGGGTGAAGGAACCTGGGTGACAATTGACTCGGCCCAAACCTGTGTGGACCTGGAGAGTGGGACCATAAAGACCAGCGTGGAAGTCTCTGCAGAAGACGAAGGCCTGGCTGTCAAGCATGAGGTGGAGTGGGTCGCCCGGTTTGTGTCCACTCAGAAGGAAAAGTGAGGGAACACGGCTGGAGACTTTCACAACCAGGCTGGAAAAGGTGGAATAAAAAAGAGAGGAAAATGTATCTTTGATTGTGGTTTCCCTTTGGGCATAATTCAAGATGCATCATAGCAAGGTTGGCTCTGTTGTCCTTTGCATCTCCTTAAGACAGTGGTGGCAAAATCTCAGGAAGCATCTACATTGCAGAATCAATACAGTTTGACCGCACTTTCATGGCCGAATGCTGTAAAATACTGGGGACTGTAGTTCAACATAGGCTTTAGCCTTTTCTGCCAAAGACTTGGTGCCTCACCAAACTATGACTCCCAGGATTCCATAGCATTGAGCCACGGTAGTTGAAGAAGTGTCAAAGTGCATCAATTCTGAAATGTAGATGCAACTCCAGAGGTATTGTTGAAGGCTTTCATGGCCGGAATCACTGGGTGTTGTAGGTTTTTCGGGCTGTATGGCCATGTTCTAGAAACATTCTCTCCTGACATTTCACCTGCATTTATGGCAAGCACCCTCAGAGGTTGTGAGGCCTGTTGGAAACTAGGAAAATTGGGTTTATATATCTGTGGAAAGTCCAGGGTGGGTAGAAATAACTCTTGTCTGTTGGAGGTAGGTGTGAATGTTTCAATTGGCTACCTTGATTAGCATTTGATGGCCTGATACTTTTTAAGTGTGCCGTGTTACTGCCTGGGGAAATTCCTTGTTGAGAAGTGATTAGTAGGCATAGTTAAATTCAATTGTTATCTTCTAAAATTGTTATTATTTCAGAAAAAAATTACCTTTTGAAGCGATATCGAGCCATGCAGGAATAGTGGGAGGAGTAATTCCGAATTTAAACCACTTACCCATTGTTCGGAATTATTTTCGGATGTCTCCCACAGTTATTTTGATTTTTAGAACAATTAAGCAACTTTGGCAAAGCCTCTCGGTTTCCATTCTTGAAGGCCACATTTTAAAATCTCACAGTTTCCCTTCCCTGTTAGTTTTAAAATCTCGCAATATCAAAGATCAAAGTCCTGTCGAAACAGGTATGTCTTACATGCCCTGCGGAAAGCTGGTAAGTCCCGCAAGGCATGGACTTCAGGTGGCAGAGTATTCCAGAGTGATGGTGCCACTGCTGTGAAGGCTCTGCATCTGGTTGCTGTTAGACGCAAGGTCTTGACACTGGGGACTTCCAATAGATCTTGGTCCTCAGAACGGAGGGATCTCTGGGGTTGGGAGGGGGTGAGGCGGTCCCTCAGGTACATGGCCCCAGACCATGCAAGGCCTTCAAGGTGAGTCCCATCCCTTTGAAAGTGATCCGGTGCTCAATTGGTAACCAATGCAGCTGCAGTCAGATTGGGGTGATGTGGCATCTCATCGGAATTCCCGCAAGAAGCCGAGCAGCTGCATTTTGTACCAACTTGAGCTTCCGGATCACCGACAGAGGAAGGCCAATGTAGAGGGCATTACAGTAGTCCAGTCTTGAGATGACCGTGGCCTGGATCACCGTAGTGAGGTCGTCCCTGGACAGGGAGGGGCCAGCCATCTAGCCTGCCGCAGGTGAAAGAAGGCGGTTCTGCTCACGGCGGAGAGAGACCTGGGCCTCCATTCAGCAGAGGGTCCAGAAGGACTCCCAGACTCTTGACCAATGAGGACGGGCGTAGCGCCTCGCCATCCAGGGTAGGCAGCTGGACATCCCCACTGCCCGGTCGACCCAGCCATAGGATCTCCGTCTTTGCTGGATTCACCCTCAACCTGCTGGCACGCAGCCATCCAGTAACGGCCTCGAGGCACTGATGGAAACAATCGGGTACAGAGTCCGGTCGGCCTTCCATCTTCAGCACCAGCTGAGTGTCATCGGCGTACTGGTAACACTCAAGCCCAAAACCTCGAACCAGCTGAGCAAGTGGTCGCATATAGATGTTAAACAACAGAGGGGAGAGAATGGCCCCCTGAGGGAACCCCACAAGAGAGAGGGGACCTCTCAGAGACCAGGCCTCCCCTCTCCACTCGCTGTCCATGGTTGGAAGGGAAACCGTGAGATTTTAAAACTAACAGGGAAGGGAAACTGCGAGATTTTAAAACTGTTTAGTTTGATTTTGTTGAAGTTACTTAATGGTTCTGGAGGGAGGGAGGGGCACCTTCCATTAACGAAGCAAACGAAGCAATTCGGATTTCCTGCTATTTCCGATCTTTTTTTCAAGAAAATTTCAGAAATCATTTTAAAATCGAATCACCAGCACCCCCTATATACGAAAGAGTTTAGAACCATTTTTTGTCTTGATCGCCCAGCCTAGTGATTAGCTGTCCCTAATTGTTTCTTCTCTCGAGTTTCCCTGTGTTGGAGTTTTGTTTTTTATTGACTGTTATAATTTTAGAGCCATTGGAATATTTACTGTATTGTCGAAGGCTTTCATGGCTGGAATCACTGGGTTGTTGTAGGTTTTTTCCGGGCTATATGGCCATGGTCTAGAGGCATTCTCTCCTGACGTTTCGCCTGCATCTATGGCAAGCATCCTCAGAGGTAGTGAGGTCTGTTGGAACTAGGAAAAAGGGTTTATATATCTGTGGAATGACCAGGGTGGGACGAAGGACTCTTGTCTGCTGGAGCTAGGTGTGAATGTTTCAACTGACCACCTTGATTAGCATATAATGGCCTGACAGTGCCTAGAGCAAACTTTTGTTGAGAGGTGATTAGATGTCCTTGTTTGTTTCCTCTCTGTTGTTTTGCTGTTGTAATTTTAGAGTTTTTTAATACTGGTAGCCAGATTTTGTTCATTTTCATGGTTTCCTCCTTTCTGTTGAAATTGTCCACCTGCTTCTTGTGGATTTCAATGGCTTCTCTGTTATAGCTGCATCCCAGTCATGAATGATCACTCATAACATTCATTCTTAATAATGGTCCGCTTTTTCAATGGGATGCTTCATTGAGATAAGCGTTCTCATGACGGGCGAGGCAATACGAATCTTTGTCTGGCCACTTCCCTCTTCCATTTTCAGCGCTGAAAGGGGCCTCTCCGATGGAAGATATAACTCGCTCGCCATTATGCGTGAGTCCTGGCTTCCATTGTTAAGAATTTAGGTTTATTTTTCTCCCAGTTGGAGATCTCACCAAGATACCTTTTTCTTGCAAAGAATGTGGAAATGAGCCACTGTTCTTCCCATTCATCCATTCATGAAGGTAAAGATGAATTCCTTCCCGCTTTTCTGAGCCGCTTCAATACTGAAAAGTGTCCCTTCTACCGAATAATAATAATAATAATACCCAGGCTTTGTTTATCAGTCATCATCTCCATTGTTAGCAGCAGGTTCTCCATTGAAAGCTGGGGAAAGGTGGAGCCATTAGACGAACAATATCCCCCGTGATTATCATCGGAGTTTGTTTTTGGAGACCTTCACCTTCAAAAATCCATGGAGAGGAAACTAAAAAATGCATGACGTCAGTTAGTGCGCTAACACTTTACTTGATGAATGCCATACATTTTGTGGATTTCGGGGGGCGTTCAGCCCCAACCCTGTCATGAGTGACGTCTATTGTGTTCCTTTGGAATTTGTAAAACATGAGGGAAAGATTGGGATACGCTGGGGGGGAAAAGAGAAGTACCAAAGTGTTATTTCTCCGTCACCTTTCCATCCACTTGTCTTAAGTGTCATCCATTAAAATTCCATTTCTAATGAGACTGTACACTACAGATAATAAGCTCCCCTGGAATTAAAAAAAGAAAAAATCCCTCCTTTAACTTTGGCAAAGCTCTCCAGAGAAAAGCCCTTTGAAGTTTCTCTATGTCACACTAGAAAGCACGGATAGAAAGAGAGAAGGGGGAACCAGTAGGGCTGGGTAACCACGGAAAAATTTGTTTCTAAACTCAATTCGTTTCCAGGGGGCGCTAGCGTTTCCAAATTCTAAATACTTCCGAAATTTTGAGATTTCAAAATTTCGTTAATTTCGAATTGATTCGTTAATGGTGGACACGATTGCACAATATGCTAAAAAAAACCCTCCAAATGGGACAGGGGGAACTTCTGAAGCTTCCCTCTCCCTCTGTTGTTGACTGTTGGTGTGATAAAACAAACAACGACTATAAAACTTGCACCAGACATGCGGAAATAATTACGAAACAATTACGAAACAGTTTTGAACCAATTACGAAACAATAACGAAACAATACGAAATAAATTGGAAAAATTGTTTCGATTTTTAATTACTTCTCACACTATTCCTGCATGGCTCAATATCGGATCGTAAGCTAATTTAAATACGAATTAATAACGAATTACGAAATTAACGAACGAAACCGCCCAGCCCTAGGAACCAGCCCTAATGCTCTGGATTCCTATTAATACATTTGTTCCCCTGCTTCATTACAGAAAGTAGCAATGATCGAACCTGGGCTCTTCCCATAAAAGGGGAATTCACAGCTTCTTTTGCATTTTTCAACTGCATTAGCTGTTCTTTTGTGTTTGCTGAAGTGAAGCAATTTTCTTTTACTTTCAGTGTGGTATTGTGAGGAAGCCGTGTAATTATCAATATCAACTGAATGCCAAGGGACCACTCATTAAGGGGGGTTTACTTATTTGATAGTGTAGCTTACGTTAAATAACCCTAATTTGGTCCCTCTTCTTATGCAGGGCTGTTTGACTTAGAAGAAATTGTATCAGAGGCAAGGCTTGAGAAAAAACAGCAACAAGTATATTGGAATATAACAGGAATAGAATAGATTCAATGTTACTTCACTCTAGAGGCACAAACTTAGCTGGTTACATAAATGTAAGAGCTGGTTACATTTATAGAGGCACTAAACAGATGCATGCCATATGCCAGCAAATATGGAAAACACAAGAATGGCCATCAGACTGGTAAAAATCAACTTATATCCCCATACCAAAAAAGGGAAATGCGAAAGACTGCTCCAACTTCCGTACAGTGGCCCTTATTTCTCATCATGCCAGGAAGACTCCAGCAATACATGGAGCGAGAGTGGCCAGACGTTCAAGCTGGGTTTAGAAAAGGCAGAGGAACCAGAGACCAAATTGCCAATATCCGGATGCTGGAGAATGGAGGAAGGCAGGGAGTTTCAGAAAAACATCTCTTTCTGCTTCATTGACTATTCTAAAGCCTTTGACTGTGTGGATCATCATAACTTGTGGCAAGTTCTTGGTGGGATGGGCATCCCAAGCCCCCTTCCCTCTCTCCTGAGGAATCTGTACAAGGACCAAGGAGCAACAGTCAGAACTGACCACGGAACAACAGGCTGGTTCAAGATTGGGAAAGGCGTCCGGCAAGGCTGCATCCTCTCCCCCAACCTATTCAACTTGTATGCACAACACATCATGCGAGGATGTGCGGGGCTTGAGGAATGCAAAGCTGGGGTGAAAATGGCTGGAAGAAACATTAACAACCTCAGATATGCAGATGACACCACTCTGATGGCCGAAAGCGAGGAGGAGCTGAGGAGCCTTCTCATCAAGGTGAAAGAAGAAAGCACAAAAGCCGGGTTGCAGCTAAACGTCAAAAAAACAAGAATGATTGACAACTGGGAAATAGAGGGAGAAAACGTGGAGGCCGTGACAGACTTTGTATTTCTAGGTGCAAAGATTACTGCAGATGCAGACTGTGGCCAGGAAATCAGAAGACGCTTACTTCTTGGGAGGAGAGCAATGTCCAATCTCGATAAAATAGTGAAGAGTAGAGACATCACACTGGCAACAAAGATCCGCATAGTCAAAGCAATGGTATTCCCCATAGTCACCTACGGATGTGAGAGCTGGACCTTAGGGAAGGCTGAGCGAAGGAAGAGAGATGCTTTTGAACTGTGGTGTTGGAGGAAAGTTCTGAGAGTGCCTTGGACTGCGAGAAGATCCAACCAGTCCATCCTCCAGGAAATAAAGCCCGACTGCTCACTGAGGGAAGGAGACTAGAGACAAAGTTGAAGTCCTTTGGCCACATCATGAGGAGACAGGAAAGCCTAGAGAAGAATGATGCTGGGGAAAGTGGAAGGCAAAAGGAAGAGGGGCCGACCAAGGGCAAGATGGATGGATGGCATCCTTGAAGTGACTGGACTGACCTTGAAGGAGCTGGGGGTGGTGACGGCCGACAGGGAGCTCTGGCGTGGGATGGTCCGTGAGGTCACGAAGAGTCGGTGACGACTGAACGAATGAACAACAACAACAGCCTCAGCATGATTGAGGAGGTGGCGGAGGCATCGCAGGGCCCAAGAGGTGGCAAGAGGCCCAGGTGGCAACAAGGTGCCTCTTCCACCACTTCTGGAGCAGCAGTAACCGTGGTGTGATTGAGGAGGTGGCAGAAGCATTGAAGGGCCCAAGTGGCACTGAGGGAGGCACCGAGGAGGAGGAGGTCACAAAGAGTCGGAAGCAACTAAACGAATAAACAACAATATACTTTAAATAGTAATGCTGATGCTTTTATGTTAAGCTGTTTTGAGTCCCTTTTGAGGGATGATAAATTGGGATATAAATAAACATAATAACAATAATGATGTATGAGTCTACACTGACCATATAGTGTAGCTTGAAACGGTGTTACAACGCAGTGTAGATGGGGCCTGGCTCTTCATTGTTAAGGATAGAACTGGGGCAAGGAGAACCTTGGCTGTGTTTCCAGGACGGCCCAGAATCGTCCCTGACATGGTTGGGCAGTGACAGATTGTGTGGAATATATCTCCACTCGAGTTGGGACGAGGGGGAAAGTTTAATTATAAAAAGGCATTATTTCATGTAGCGGGAACAACAATGCCGCCGGAGGACTGATATAACTCTTGCGTGGCTTTTTAATTAAAAAGAAGCAGAGGAGGGAAAGCGCCCAACGGTTGGAATGGATACCTTGGCAATTTAAAGATGCTGTCACGAAGGGACGAGGACCAGGTGAGGGATGGGAGACGTCGCACAGCAAATGGTGCAAAACTTGGGGTTTACGTAACAGGTTGGTTGCTCTGCAGTTAGATTTGGACCATTCGACAATTTCGAGGGACCGTGAGGTTAATCTTTGCGTGTGTCTACATTGCACAATCAATGCAGTTTGGCACCACTTGAACCGCTGTGACTCGGTGCTATGGAATCCCAGGAGTTATAGTCTGATGAAGAACCAGCACTCTTGGTGGAGAAGGCTAAAAGCTTTGTTGACCACAACTTCCATTATTCCATAGCATTGAACCATCGCAGTTGTGTCAAACGGTATTAATTCTACAATGTAGACACACTCTTCTGTGAACTCCACCTCAATGAGTGTGAACTGAGCAGTCTCTAGAGCAGTGGTTCTCAACCTGGGGGTCGGGACCCCTGGAGGGGTCATGAGGGGGTGTCAGAGGGGTCGCCAAAGACCATCAAAGACAGTATTTTCTGTTGGTCATAGGAGTTCTGTGTGGAAAGTTTGGCCTAAATCTATCGTTGGTGGGCTTCGAAATGCTCTTTGGTTGTAGGTGAACTATAAATCCCAGCAACTAAATACAACTCCCAAATGTCAAGGTCTATTTTCCGCGAACTTCACCAGTGTTCACATTGGGGCATACTGAATATTCGTGCCAAGTTTGGTCCAGATCCATCATTGTTTGAGTCCACAATGCTCTCTGGATATAGGCAAACTACAACTCCAAAACTCAAGGTCAATGCCCACCAAACCCTTCCAGTATTTTCTGTTCGTCATGGGAGTTCTGTGTGCCAAGTTTGGTCCAATTCCATCATTGGTAGAGTTCAGCATGCTCTTTGAATGAAGGTAAACTATAAATCCCAGCAACTACAACTCCCAAATGACAAAATCAACCCCCCCCCCCCAACCCCACCAGTATTCAAATGTGGGTGCATCTGGTATTTGTGCCAAATTTGGTCCTGTGAATGAAAATACATCCTGCATATCAGATATTTACATAACAATTCATAACAGTAGCAAAGTTACAATTATGAGGTAGCAATGAAAAAAATGTAATGGTTGGGGGTCACCACAACATGAGGAACTGTATTAAGGGGTCATGGCATTAGGAACGTTGAGAACCACTGCTCTAGATGCCATTCCTCATGTTGTGGTGACCCCCAACTATAACATTATTTTTGATGCTACTTCACAACAGTAATTTATGATTTGTAAGTATCTGACATGCAGGATGTCTTTTCATTCACTGGACCACATTTGGCACAAATACCTGATATGCCCAAATTTGAATACTGGTGGGGTTGGGGCGGGGATTGATTTTGTCACTTGGGAATTTTAGTTGCTGGGATAATGCTACCCTTCTATTCTGCTTTGGTTAGACTACACCTGGAATATTGTGTCCAATTCTGGGCACCACAAATTCAAGAGAGATATTGACCAGCTGGAATGTGTCCAGAGGAGGGCAACTAAAATGATCAAGGGTCTGGAGAACAAGCCGTATGAGGAGCGGCTTAAGGAGCTGGGCATGTTTAGCCAGAGAGGGGATATGATAGCCATGTATAAATATGTGAGAGGAAGCCACAGGGAGGAGGAGGGAGCAAGCTTCCTTTCTGCTTCCCTGGAGACTAGGACGCAATGGAAGAATGGCTTCAAACTACAAGAAAGGAGATTCCATCTGAACATGAGGAAGAACTTCCTGAGCCGTTCAACAGTGGAACTCTCTGCCCCGGAGTGTGGTGGAGGCTCCTTCTTTGGAGGCTTTTAAACAGAGGCTGGATGGCCATCTGTCAGGGGTGATTTGAATGCAATATTCCTGCTTCTTGGCAGAATGGGGTTGGACTGGATGAAAGCCCAGGAGGTCTCTTCCAACTCTTTGATTCTAGGATTCTACGATTCTGATTCTTTAGTTAACCTGCCATCAAAAAGAATTTTGAACTACACCAATGATGGAATTGAAGCAAACTTGGCACACAGAACTTCCATGACAACAGAAAATACTGGAAGGGTTTGGTGGGCATTGACCTTGAGTTTGGGAGTTGTAGTTTATCTACATCCAGAAAGCACTGTGGACTCAAACAATGATGGATCTGGACCAAACTTGGCACAAATCCTCAATATGCCCAAATGTGAACACTGGCAGAGTTTGGGAAAAAGAGATCTTGACATTTCTGGGATTTATAGTTCACCTACAATCAAAGAGCATTCTGAACCCCACCAACGATAGAATTGCACCTGCGCTGGTACGTCTGTACCAGGAGCTCCAACTTTATTTACTTTCTGTTAAGTGTTTGCATGAAGGGATTCTGCAAAAAGGTGGCTTCCTTTGGTTTGCAGTCATAGGGCAAGCCACTTGTCTATCATTGGGAGCCCAGGGAGATGGGAAGGGAAGAGGGAGCCATTTTTAGTTAGTCTTAGTGTGGAAAGCTAAGTTAGAGGACATGGACAAGCTTCACCTGCACAAAAGCTTCATTTCTTAAGACTATCCAGGGAAACTGAAGTCCAGGAAATTCCAGGGACATTCCAGGGGAAAACAGTCCCAAAGCTCTGGCAGAGAGCTCACAGCCTCTCAGCCTTACAGCATCCGAGGGAAACAGCCCTAAAGTCTCTAAGAAATTCCGGAGGGAAAACAGCTTTACAGACCCAGAGAACTCCAGCTGGAGAATCTGCAAGCCTTTCCTGGTAGGTCTACTCGGTGCTCAAGACGCAGTTTGCATCCGGTAGTAGGACCCACATCAGTAAGGATTAGATTATAGTCAGCCTGGAAGAGGTTAAAAAAGGGTTTTCCTCTAAAGTAAAGGAACAGTTAAAGAAGACAGTTGCCTGTCCCTCGTGGACAAGATTTCTAGAGAGTTGTAGTTTTGTCATAAATACTTTTCAAACTTTCAAAAAGCATTAAGAGGTTCTATTATTTCATTCACATTGAGGCAGAGTATTAGGCACATTATAGCAACAGAAGTCATTAAAAGAGTCATTGTTTCTGGTAATGTAAACATGTTGTTTTCCACCAAGAGTTAATCATTTGTCTCTGGACATCAATGTCAGCAGTTCAGCAACTTTTAATTATAATTCAGCAATTCAGTAGTTTTCCAGACCTCATTTCTTAGGATGGCATTTTTAGCCTACCATACACCTTTCATTCAATTCCATTCAAAGCATACATCATATTTTTTTATCACAGTTTTACATGATCTTTAGACTCCCCTGCTTTCCATCCTTGGCAGATGGAATTTTGTATGCATTCCATCCAGTCCTAACCCATTCTGCCAAGAAGCAGGAAAATCACATTCAAAGCACCCCCAACAGATGGCCATCCAGCCTCTGTTTGAAAGCCTCCAAAGATGGAACCTTCACCACACTCCAGGGCAGAGGGCTCCACTGCTGAACAGCTGTCACAGTCAGGAAGTTCTTCCTCATGTTCAGATGGAATCTCTTTTCCTGTAGTTTGAAGTCAAGAAGCAAGAAAATCCCATTCAAAGCACCCCCGACAGATGGCCATCCAGCCTCCGTTTCAAAGCCTCCAAAGAAGGAGCCTCCACTACACTCCAAGACAGAGAGTTCCACTGCTGAACAGCTCTCACAGTCAGGAAGTTCTTCCTCATGTTCAGGTGGAATCTCCTTTCCTGTAGTTTGAAGTCAAGAAGCAAGAAAATCCCATTCAAAGCACCCCCGACAGATGGCCATCCAGCCTCTGTTTAAGAGCCTCCAGAGAAGGAGCCTCCAGGGCAGAGAGTTCCACTGCTGAGCAGCTCTCACAGTCAGGAAGTTCTTCCTAAAGTTCAGGTGGAATCTCCTTTCTTGTAGTTTGAGGATAATCATGAAGAAGATGCCCTGATGGTAAGAGCTGTTTGAAGATGGAATCTGCAGTTGCCTGGGAGTCCAGTGGAGCCTCATTCTCTGGATACTTTAAGCAGAAGCTGAATGACCATCTGTCAGGAGGGCTTGGATTATGTCTTTCTGCCTTGCAGAAAGAAGGGGGTTGGACTAGATGGCCCTTGGTGTTTCTTCCAACACTATGCTTCTGTGAAGGTGCTTACATACATTGCAAACTGGACTCTGTCCAAAGTGCAGACCTCTGACCCAACTGAGCCGACCACTCAAGGTCACCATCAGCTGCAAAACATGGAGTCAAGTCTCATCAGGCTTTGACTGCAGGATCCCTGCAGATGCACAAGGTGTTTTTCCTCTCCAGCGCTGCCTAATTATTAAAAAGGTGATTAACAAGTTGTTTGCGAGGAGCCTTTCTGAAGAATTTGGAGCATAAGGAGGAGGAAGAGAGCGAGCGAGAGGGAAAATGAACCTTCCAGCCAAGGCATTACTCTCAAGAGGAGCTCAAGATGTTGTTAAGAAGCCGCTGATGGCTAACCTGCCTCCGTTAATTATGGTGACCTTTCGTTCCCAGGCAGCTTCGTTAAGAAGAACGCGCTAATTATTTCTTCCTGGACCTCCCTTTCCCAGACTTACAATAAAGCAAACCTCATAAAGGACAGTGCAACTCTTGGGGAGCTGACCCAGGAGGAAGGCTGGCGGAATAGATCTGTGTGCTTTGGATGCCACCTTTAGGATACACACCGGGAAACAAACATCCATAAATTTCTGTTCAAATACGAAAGGGGGGAAGAACAAGTGAAAGACTGTGTGGCTAAATGGGTGCCAAATACACGTACACAAATCTGGTTGGAGCAATAGGAAAAGGTGTGGACAAAGAGTTGGAAGTTTACTTTTAGGAATGTCCTCAAAGAAGCCTTTTAGAAGAAGACATATAGGTCGTGGTATTGTCGAAGGGAATCACTGGGTTGTTGTAGGTTGTTTCGGGCTAAATGGCCATGTTCTAGAGGCATTTTCTCCTGACGTTTCACCTGCATCTATGGCAAGCATCCTCAGAAGTAGTGAGGTCTGTTGGAACTAGGAAAAAAGGGTTTATATTGTGTCTTTCTGCCACAACAGTGGAATGATCAAGGGTCTGGAGAACAAGCCCTATGAGGAGCGGCTTAGGGAACTGGGCATGTTTAGCCTGAAGAAGAGAAGGCTGAGAGGAGATATGATAGCCATGTATAAATATGTGAGAGGAAGCCACAGGGAGGAGGAGGGAGCAAGCTTGTTTTCTGCTTCCCTGGAGACTAGGACGCGGAACAATGGCTTCAAACTACAAGAGAGGAGATTCCATCTGAACATTAGGAAGAACTTCCTGACTGTGAGAGCCGTTCAGCAGCGGAACTCTCTGCCCCGGAGGGAGTGTGGTGGAGGCTCCTTCTTTGGAAGCTTTTAAGCAGAGGCTGGATGGCCATTTGTCAGGGGTGATTTGAATGCAATATTCCTGCTTCTTGGCAGAATGGGGTTGGACTGGATGGCCCATGAGGTCTCTTCCAACTCTTTGATTCTATGATTATATGATTCTATGACCAGGGTGGGACAAAGGACTCTTGTCTGTTGGAGCTAGGTATGAATGTTTCAACTGATCACCTTGATTAGCATTTGATTGCCTGGCAGTGCCTAGAGCAATCTTTTGTTGAGAGGTGATTAGATGTCCTTGTTTGTTTCCTCTCTGTTGTCGTGCCAGGACTAATTGAGACTGTAACGTATGTTTTCCTTCACCCCTCTAAAGTTTTCTAGCTCATTGCTTTAAAGAAATGACTTTGTGATCAATAAAACTTATTTTGAGTTATTTACAGCGTTTTGGGTTCTTGAAAGTTCCAGTTTCCTATAGGAGGGCAAGAAGCAATCCCTTGGGGGAAATATGCCACTTCCATCCCTCCTTTATTGAGAATAATAGCCCCCAGGTGCGACGGCACACAACTGACCACCTTGATTAGCATATAATGGCCTGACAGTGCCTGGAGCAAACTTTGTTTGTTGAGAGGTCTTTGTTTCCTTGTTTGTTTCCTCTCAGTTGTTGTGCTGTTCTAATTTTAGAGTTTTTTAACACTGGTAGCCAGATTGTGTTCATTTTCATGGTTTCCTCCTTTCTGTTGAAATTGTCCACATGCTTCTTGTGGATTTCAACGGCTTCTCTGTGTAGTCTGACATGGTGGTTGTGAGAGTGGTCCAGCATTTCTGTGCTCTCAAATAATCTGCTGTGTCCAGGTTGGTTCATCGGGTGCTGTGCTATGGCTGACTTCTCTGGCTGACTTTGTCTGCAGTGCCTTCCATGTTCCTTGATTCGTGTCTGGGCAATGCGGCTGCATTTGGTGGTCCCTATGGAGACTTCTTGTCCACAGCTGCATGGGATACAATGGTAGACTCCTGCAGAAGTGAGAGGATCCCTCTTGTCCTTTGCTGAATGGAGCATTTGTTGCATTTTCTTGGTGAGTCTGTAGATAGTTTGTATGTTGTGTTTCCTCATCAGCTTCCCTATGAAGCTGTGGACAAGTCTACATGTTGTTGTTCATTCGTTCAGTCGTCTCCGACTCTTCGTGACCTCATGGACCAGCCCACGCCAGAGCTCCCTGTCGGCCGTCACCACCCCCAGCTCCTTCAAGGTCAGTCCAGTCACTTCACGGATGCCATCCATCCATCTTGCCCTTGGTCGGCCCCTCTTCCTTTTGCCTTCCACTTTCCCCAGCATCATTCCCTTCTCTAGGCTTTGCTGTCTCCTCATGATGTGGCCAAAGGACTTCACCTTTGTCTCTAGTCTCCTTCCCTCCAGTGAGCAGCCGGGCTTTATTTCCTGGAGGATGGACTGGTTGGATCTTCTCGCAGTCCAAGGCACTCTCAGACTTTCCTCCAACACCACAGCTCAAAAGCATCTCTCTTCCTTCGCTCAGCCTTCCCGAAGGTCCAGCTCTCACATCCGTAGGTGACTACAGGGAATGGCTTTGACTAGGCAATGGATCTGTGTTGCCAGTCTGATGTCTCTACTCTTCACTATTTTATCAAGACTGGACATTGCTCTCCTCTCAAGAAGGAAGCGTCTCCTGATTTCCTGGCCACAGTCTGCATCTGCAGTCTACATAGGGACCACCAACGCAGCTCAGCCCACACGAATCAAGGAACATGAAAGGCACTGCAGACTAAGTCAGCCAGAGAAGTCAGCCATAGCAGAGCACCTGATGAACGAACCTGGACACAGCATATTATTATTTGAGAACACAGAAGTGCTGGACCACTCTCACAACCTCCATGTCGATGTTGCAATCACAGGTGACAGCAGGATTGAAGAGAAGCAGTTTGAAAAGATGACATGATATGAGGATTTAAAGATCGAACTGCAAAGACTCTGGGACAAACCAGTCAAGGTGCAGTGCCTCAAGACCTTGGCCTGTACTTAAACACAATCGGCGCTGACAAGATTACCATCTGCAAAAGGCCACCTTACTGGGATCTGCACGCATTATTTGCCGATACATCACACAGTCCTAGTGTGAAGAGGCCACTAATTTGTGAAGAGTTTGTAAAGGAGCCACCAATTTGTAAGGGTTTATTAATTTGATAGTGTAGCTAATAGCTAGTAATATTGATTTGGTCTTTCTTTTGTGTAGCGTGACTTAACTTGGAAAGGAATTGTAACAGGGACAGAGCTTTAGGAAAAACAGTAACAAGTTTATTGAAATGTAGGAGGAGCGTGATGGTTTCAATGTTTCTTACTCTTAGAGGCACATAACTTCAAAGGTTACGTTTATAACATACCTTAAACAACTCTGGAAAGGACTCTTCCTTCCACTAAAAAGGTTTCAAACTTACTTTTCTTCAAACTGTGTTTCTTTCCCTGATAGATTACTTCAGTTACAAGCTTATTCTTTCTTTGTGATGTTTCTGTTGCAATAGAGATTCTCACTGGGTTTCTCTCATACACTAACTATTAATATAAATAGGTCAACTCGACTTATTTAAACTACCAAAGCCTTCCTAATTCTTACTATTATAGAATCAGCCTTTCCCTGTAGTTTTAAACTACAGATTACTTCCCTGGTTCTCACTACACAACAGAACCATCCACTCCTGTAGTTCGCTGACTACAGACTAACTGTTTTAAAATGGCTGCCCTGCCAAGTGGCAGTTGGCTCCGCCTCTGTTTCCATGGTAACCCAGCTCAACATGAGCTGAGCTGGCTACCATCCCCCTTACTTATGCAACTTTAAATACTTACCCTTTAAAACATCTATTTATAATTATAGAATCATAGAATCATAGAATCAAAGAGTTGAAAGAGACCTCATGGGCCATCCAGTCCAACCCCATTCTGCCAAGAAGCAGGAATATTGCATTCAAATCACCCCGGACAGATGGCCATCCAGCCCCTGTTTAAAAGCTTCCAAAGAAGGAGCCTCCACCACACTCCGGGGCAGAGAGTTCCACTGCTGAACGGCTCTCACAGTCAGGAAGTTCTTCCTCATGTTCAGATGGAATCTCCTTTCTTGTAGTTTGTAGCCATTGTTCCACGTCCTAGTCTGCAAGGAAGCAGAAAACAAGCTTGCTCCGTCCTCCTCCCTGTGGCTTCCTCTCACATATTTATACATGGCTATCATATCTCCTCTCAGCCTTCTCTTCTTCAGGCTAAACATGCCCAGCTCCTTCAGCCGCTCCTCATAGGGATTGTTCTCCAGAATGCCTGACCATCATCTCCCATTTTAGTCGCTCTCCTCTGGACACATTCCAGCTTGCCAATATCTCTCTTGAATTGTGGGGCCCAGAATTGGACACAATATTCCAGGTGTGGTCTAACCAAAGCAGAATAGAGCATGGGGAGCATGACTTCCCTAGATCTAGACACTAGGCTCCTCTTGATGGAGGCCAAAATCCCATTGGCTTTTTTTGCCACCACATCACATTCCTGGCTCATGTTTAGCTTGTTGTCCACGAGGACTCCAAGATCTTTTTCACACGTACTGCTCTCGAGCCAGGCGCCCCCCATTCTGTATCTTTGCATTTCGTTTTTCCTGCCAAAGTGGAGTATCTTGCATTTGTCACTGTTGAACTTCATTTTGTTAGTTTTGGCCATTCATCTCTCTAATCTGTCAAGATCGTTTTGAATCCTGCTCCTGTCCTCTGGAGTATTCGCTCTCCCTCCCAATTTGGTGTCGTCTGCAAACTTGATGATCCTGCCTTCTAACCCTTCATTTAAGTCATTAATAAAGATGTTGAACAGGACCGGCCCAGGACGGAACCCTGCTGGTGGCACTCCACTCGTCACTTCTTTCCAGGATGAAGAGGAAGCCTTGGGGAGAATCACCCTCTGGGTTCGTCCATTTAACCAATTCCAGATCCACCTCACCGTAGTTTTGCCTCGCCCACCTTGGACTAGTTTCCTTGCCAGAAGGTCATGGGGGACCTTGTCAAGAAGGCCTTCCTGAAATCCAGGTACGCTCCACCCACGGCATCATTCCCCGCATCTACCCAGCTTGTAACTCTCTCGAAAAAAGAGATCAGATGAGTCTGGCATGACTTGTTTTTGATAAATCCATGTTGACTATTTGCGATGACCGCATTTGTTTCTAAGTGTTTGCAGACCACTTATACATAACTGCAAGTTAAAAATTTACACTTCACCACACCTAGAGACTTGGGAAGTGTCCGGCATGTGATCCAATTCAACAGCCAGTAGCGTGTCTGCTGTGGACTCATCTTGTTGTGTTTCAAATAATAATAATAATAATAATAATAATAATAATAATAATAATAATTGCATTACTTCTTATCCCTCTCTCCTTGCGTCCATATAGATACACACTTGAAGGTACAGAGCAATGACAAACGATATCAGAAACCCATTATTTTTAAAAGGTGATGTTTAATGGCTGTTCCTTTAACTGCTTTTAATTTCATTGGTCATTTAATTACGGCTTTCACTCTGTGTGGGATGTATGTCTGCATTAATGTCCTCATGCACGCATAAAAATGAGTTGAGTGGTTTTTCAGTGCCTGCATTCACCTAGGGATTGCCGTCACGTTGCAAAATACGGGTGTCGATCGCACAAAGGTAGAACTACAAATCCCAGGATTCCCTGGCATGGAGCCACGGCAATTCAAGTGGTATCGAACTGCGTTAATCCTACAGTGCAGATGCACCACCAGACTTACATCTGTTTGGGTTTGGTCTTTTAGATGGTTCCATTTAAACAGAATTTAGTTATTTTGTTCCTGCAGTGCTTTCCGTTTTGCTTCTTTTCCCCTTTAAATGCAATGTGGGTTTTTTAATACTTGAATAATTCTTTGAATGTGGTGATGTTTCCCACTTTACCTGTTGTTCCTTTCTCTCTCTCTCTCTCTCTAATGCAGACCAGAAGCCCTTGCAGGGCTGAGCAGGTGGTGATCCAAAAATTAAACAAATATTTGGCTAATTTATAGACGTTGGAGCGTGCCGCTATCTGCCGGGAGCCTTTGGGGGATCAGGTGGCCGACAGGTTTGAATGAAGTTCTCTTTGACTTTGTTTAATGCAGCTTGACTTTTAATTTAATTGCCTCCCATTCCCAGAGGGACGGCAGAGAAATAAAGCAATGCATTTAAATCAATAGGTATAGAATGCAGGTGTGTGTGGTGTCGGCAGAAAGATGGGGAGCTCTGCTAAATGGGGAGCATCCACAATTGGGGTTTCTGCAAACAAACACCCTCAAGTCTCACATCTACCTCCTTTCTTCAGGGCCACAATGGAGGCAGTGGAAATGGTAATGACTCCGTTGCTTCCGGCATTTCAGTGAACTTCTTTCGCTGGGCAATTAATATTTTAAGAAGGATGCTGTTATCCTTGCTCAAAATCTACGCATCTTGCAAGTTAAGAAGATGGCATGTAGGCAAACACGGGATCAGTTCCCAGGAAGGTGGAGAGAAGAACAAGCCAAGGGGATTCCTTCCTTCCCTCTTTCCTCCTTTCTTTCCTTCCTTCCCCCCTCCCACCCCCCTCTCTCCCTCCCTTCCTTCCTTCCTTCCCTCCTTCCTCCGTCCCTCCCTTCCTTCCTTATTTCCTTCTTTCTTTCCACCCTTCCTTCTCTCCCTTCTTCTTCTCCTTCTCCTTCCTTCCTTCCTTCTTTCCTTCTTTCTTTCTGTCCCTCTTTCCTTCCTTCCTTCCATCCTTCCTTCCTTCCTTCCATTATTCCATCCTTTTATCATTCCTTCCTTCTCCTCCTTCCCACTCTCCCTCCCTCCCTTTCTTCTTTCCTTCCTTATTTCCTTCTTTCTTTCCACCCCTCCTTCCTTCCTTATTTCGGTCCTTATCCTTCTTTCTTTCCTTCCTTCCTTCCTTCTTCCTTCTTCTTCTTCCTTCCTTCCTTCCTTCCTTCTTTCCTTCCTTCTTTCCTTCTTTCTTTCCATCCTTCTTTCCTTCTTTCTTTCCATCCTTTTTTTCCTTCCTTCCTTCCTTCCTTCCTTCCTTCCTTCCTTCCTTCCATCCTTCCATCCTTGCTTGCTTCCTTCCTTCCTTCCTTCCTTCCTTCCTTCCTTCCTTCCTTCCTTCTTTCCTCTTCTTCTTCTTTTCTTCCATTCTTTCTTCCTTTCTTCTTTCTTTCTTTCCTTCCTCATTCCCTTTCTTCCACACAATTTTTTCCTCTTTATGTCCCTGTTCAGTATATTGTACCTTACTTTCTGTCCCTGTGAGAATGGGATTTTGGAAAAATTGACTCATTGTGAAAGCAAGGATTGGTGATAAAGCTTCATTGGAGACACCTTTTCCTGGTGATAATAACTCTTTCATGAGTGGATTCTCTTTTGAGGGGGAGGTTCTGAACTTGAAGTCTTTTGGTATTTGTACCTCTTATTCAGGAGAAGGTTCAGCACTTGGACAGCTCCCATAAGACCTGAAGGCTTTGTGGAGGAGGTCACCATGGGGACCAAGGCTAGAATTGGGTTGTTGTAGGTTTTTCAGGCTATATGGCCATGTTCTAGAGGCATTCTCTCCTGATGTTTTGCCTGCATCTATGGCAAGCATCCACAGAGTTAGTGAGGTCTGTTGGAAGTAGGAAAAAGGGTTTATATATCTGTGGAATGACCCAGGTGGGGCAAAGGACTCTTGTCCATTAAATTAAATTAAATTAACCATCAAATGCTAATTAAGGTGGTCAGTTGAAACATTCACACCTAGCTCCAACAGACAAGAGTCTTTTGCCCCACCTGGATCATTATTCTGAGAATGCTTTCTCCCAGAGCCATGGTTTCTCTAGCTTTCTGAAGGTCAGGAGGGAAGGGGCAGATCTGATCTCCATCGGGAGAGAGTTCCACAGCCGAGGGGCCACCACTGAGAAGGCCCTGTCTCTCGTCCCCACCAGACGCGATTGTGAATGTGGTGGGACCAAGAGCAGAGCCCCTCATAGGGCTTGTTCTCCAGACCCTTGATCATTTGAATCACCCTCATCCTCTGGACACATTTCAGCTTAGCGTCAACATCTCCCTTCAATTGTGGTGCCCAGAATTGGACACAGTGGGATTCCAGGTAAAGCACTATGTCCCAACGCACTTTATCAGAGATTCAGGATATCTCATGCCCTTTCCCCTCCAAACACCCCTCCTTGTCAGGCCCAGCACTATTTTAATTTTAATTGTTACAATTGGCTCATCCATTTATTTATTTTATTTATTTATTTAATACACTTGTATACCGCTAATATCTCAGCCTAAGTCGGCGACTCATTGCGGTTTACAACCATTAAAAACAATATACAATTTAAAACAACAACACATAGACAATACAAATTATTGGGCCACCAATAATAATACCATGCATCTCGTCAATAAAATCACAATCCAGAATTCGTCATCCATAATTAACCAGTCCTTAGTCAGCAAAATTCGGTGGTGACAGACTAACCGAATGCTTGTTTAAATAACCATGTTTTTAGTGTCTTCCGAAAGGCCATCAGCGAAGAGGCTGATCGTATCTCTATAGGGAGGGTGTTCCAAAGCCGAGGGGCCACCACAGAAAAGGCCCTGTCTCTCGTTCCCACCAGCCGCACTTGGGAAGCCGGTGGGATAGAGAGCAGGGACTCTCCAGAAGATCTTAGGGTCCTGGTGGGCTGATAGGCTGAGATACGTTCGGATAGATAAGTTGGGCCAGAACCGTTTAGGGCTTTAAAGGCCAAAACCAGCACTTTGAATTGAGCCCGGTAGCATATCGGCAGCCAGTGGAGCTGGTGCAGCAAAGGAGTTGTGTGCTCCCAGCGCCCTGCTCCTGTTAGTACCATGGCTGCCGCCCGTTGGACTAGTTGGAGCTTCCGGGCTGTCTTCAAAGGCAACCCCACGTAGAGAGCGTTGCAGTAATCAAGGCGGGATGTAACCAGAGCGTGGACTACCGTGGCTAAGTCAGACTTCCCAAGGTACGGTCGCAGTTGGCGCACAAGTTTTAACTGTGCGAATGCTCCCCTGGTCACCGCCGAAACCTGGGGTTCCAGGCTCAGCGATGAGTCCAGGATCACACCCAAACTGCGAACCTGCGTCTTCAGGGGGAGTGCGACCCCATCCAACACAGGCTGTAACCCTATACCCTGTTCGGCCTTACGACTAACCAGGAGTACCTCTGTCTTGTCTGGATTCAATTTCAATTTGTTCGCCCCCATCCAGACCGTCACAGCGGCCAAGCACCGGTTCAGGACCTCGACAGCCTCCTTAGTAGCAGGTGGAAAGGAGTGACAGAGTTGAACATCATCTGCGTACAGATGACATCGCACTCCGAAACTCCGGATGATCTTGCCCAGCGGCTTCATGTAGATGTTAAACAACATGTTTTTAATTGCGTCATTGGGTGTTGTTAATTGTTATTGCTTTGTTTTTTGAGTTATTGTGTTGTTGTTGCTGCTGCTGTTTATTGTTGTATTTGGGCTCGGCCTCTTGTAAGCCACACCGAGTCCTTCGGGAGATGGTAGCGGGGTACAAATAAAGATTTATTATTATATTATTATTAATAATAACAGCTATTGCACTCATTGCTTTGGCTTTTTCTTGTTTAACTTGCAAGCTTGTTTTCTGCTTCCCTGGAGACTAGGACATGGAACAATGGCTTCAAACTACAAGAAAAGAGATTCCATCTGAACATTAGGAAGAACTTCCTGACTGTGAGAGCCATTCAGCAGTGGAACTCTCTGCCCCGGAGGGAGTGTGGTGGAGGCTCCTTCTTTGGAAGCTTTTAAACAGGGGCTGGATGGCCATCTGTCAGGGGTGATTTGAATGCAATATTCTTGCTTCTTGGCAGAATGGGGTTGGACTGGATGGCCCAGGAGGTCTCTTCCAACTCTTTGATTCTATGATTCTATGATTCTAAGAACTTCCTGACTGTGAGAGCCGTTCAGCAGTGGAACTCTCTGCCCTGGAGGGAGTGTGGTGGAGGCTCCTTCTTTGGAGGTTTTTAAACAGAGGCTGGATGGCCATCTGTCAGGGGTCCTTTGAATGCAATATTCCTGCTTCTTGACGGAATGGGGTTAGACTGGATGGCCCAGGAGCTCTCTTCCAACTCTAGGATTCAATGATTCTATGGGGAGCAGGACTTCACTGGATCTCGACAACAGACTCCTCTTGATGCAGACTAAAATCCCATTGGTTTTATTTGCTGCTGCATGACATTCCTGGCTCCTGTTCCCCTTCCTCCCCACGAGGACTCCAAGATCCTTTCCCACATCCTACTATCGGGCCAGGCATCATCGTCCCCCCTTCTGTAACTTTCCATCTCCTTTTTTCTGCCTAAGTGGATTTTCTTGCATTTGTCCCTGTTGAATTTCGTTGCAGAAAGATAGCAATTTGCAAATGATCCGGACGGCCTTTCTCAGTTCCAAGATTACAAGATTACAACCCACATGAAAGAGTCTTTTTTTTTATTGCAAAGCAGCGGAGTCCGGCTTCAGCAGTTCAGGAAGAGTGACTTGGAGCTGTCACTTAATGAAGCCCTGCCTGATGATGATTTATAGTTCAGCCTTGACACAGAAATTAAGAAAGACAAATTGTCCAGGAGACGATTCTCTCCTTCTTCTTCCGCCCCCCGTTTCTTTTCTCCCTCCATCAGCCACATCTTTTTTAACGCGGAATAACTCAATAGCCGTTTTACACATCGGCTGACATATTTAACACATGATGGATTGGGCAACGTGTCGCTTCAACATCCCAGCACTTGGTTTCCGAAAAGAATGGCACAGCAGATCTGCAAGGAAAGGAAAGGCAGGGCTGTGCAGTTAAAGGTTAATCAGGAAACATTGTCCACAGTTGAAGAGAGAAACTGACTCTAAGCTGGAATGTGTCCAGAGGAGGGCAACTAAAATGATCAAAGGTCGGGAGAACAAGCCCTATGAGGAGTGGCTTAAAGATCTGGGCATGTTTAGCCAGAAGAAGAGAAGGCTGAGAGGAGACATGATAGCCATGTATAAATATGTGAGAGGAAGTCATAAGGAGGAGGGTAAACAGGAAGCAGAACAATGGGCCACTAATTGCTGGCCTGCACTGCTGGCTAAAAAAATGTAGCCTCGCCCCGCCTCTCAAACAAAGCAACACTCAAGCAGCTAATTTTAAACACTTACTCAGATTTCTAGTGCCCTCTAACAAAGCAACACTCAAAGCAGCTAACACTCAAAGCAGCAAACAAAGAAACACTCAAAGCAGCTAATTTTAAACACTTACTCAGATTTCTAGTGCCCTCTAAGACAAGGCTTATCCTGAAGCAGAAGGGAACAGGATGGCTTCTTGCTTCCTCAACTTCTTCCTAACTGTGAGAGCTGTTCAGCAGTGGAACTCTCTGCCCCAGAGTGTGGTGGAGGCTCCTTCTTTGGAGGCTTTTAAACAGAGGCTGGATGGCCATCTGTTGGGGATGCTTGGAATGCAATTTTCATGCTTTTTGGTAGAATTGGGTTGGACTGGATGGCCCATGAGGTCTCTTCCAACTCTTTGATTCTATGACTCTATAACTCCAGATAGCAAGCAATCAAGTGCCAGTTAACACCTCCCAAACAGAGGATCCCTCCAGGTAACAGAGGCCAGGCTCCCTCTATGCAGATATTCTCACTGATTGACTTTGCAGCTTCATGGCTACTAAATTGCTAATTGCAACATTCACACTTGCTTCAAACAGACAAGAGTTCTTTCTCCCACCCTGGACATTATTCCACGGGTGTGTGTGCACACACACACTCCACTTGCCTTACTGCCAACAGACCTCTAAAGATAGCATTAGCCACAGATGTAGACAAAACATCAGGAGAGAATGCTGCTGGAACATGGCCACACATCCCAAAAAGCTCACAGAAATCCAGTGATTCGGGCCACAAAAGCCAACAACAACAACAACGACAACGACAACAACAACAACAACATATTATTATTATTATTATTATTATTATTATTATTATTATTATTTGAAACACAACAAGATGAGTCCACAGCAGACAAGGTCACTCTGCTGGCTGTTGTATTGGATCACACGTTGGGCATTTCCCAAGTGTCTAGGACTGTGTGATTTATTGGTGAATAATGCGTGCAGATCCCAGTAAGGTGGCCTTGTGTAGCTGGCAGATGGTAGTCTTGTCAACGCCAATTGTGTTTAAATGCAGGCCAAGATCTTTAGGCACTTCACCCAGTGTGCCGATCACCACTGGGACCCCCTTGACTGGCTTGTTCCAGAGTTTTTGCATTTATTATTATTATTATTAGGCCCTGCTCTCGATCCCGTCTGCTTCGCAAGCATGCTTAGTGGGAACGAGGGACAGGGCCTTCTCTGTGGTGGCCCCTCGGCTGTGGAACTCCCTGCCTAGGGATATTAGATCAGCCCCCTCCCTCCCGACCTTTCGGAAGAAAATAAAAACCTGGCTCTTCGAGCAAGCATTCGGAACCCCGGAATAAATAGTCAAGCTTGAGATGGAGAACGACCCAGGAATGGCCAAGACGATGAAACGGATGAGGATTAGAATGAGAGGATATCACTCTTTTTAAATTGTTATTTATTGTTTTTGTCTAAATGCACTTAACTGTTTTTGTTTTTTGAATGTATGTATTGATGGCATCGAATTGTGCCGATATGTAGACCACCCTGAGTCGCCTGCGGGCTGATATGGGCGGGATATAAATAATGTAAATAAATAACAATAAATATTATTTCTATTATTATTTCTAAATACATTTGGACATAAAGGCCCATCATGATTCGCATCAAAAAAGAGAAGTATAATTATGAATCATGTAGGACATAATTGGTTTTGTTAAGATAAACAGAAGGAGCCTTGATTTTTAATGATGCTGAGAAAGCATTTGACAATTTGAATTGGGGAAAAATTGGTTGGTGCTATTAGAGAAAATAGGATTTGGAAACAGCATCATGACCTGGATTAAATCAACTCGTAAATATTTATCAATTGGCAACTTACAAATGAATGCAAAATTCAAAAAGGAACAAGGGTGATTACCAGTGCGCTATGCGTCATCCATCCCAAAAGTTTGCAAAGTCCAACGAAAGGATTTTGAATCATGTATAAATCTTCATAACACGAATTACCAACCTCATTAGTCTGAATTACTGCTATACTGTCTTTCTCAAATTTAATTTATCATGTTATTTTTGCGTTTCTCCTTTTAGCTGCCTCACAGACCAGATACATTACTCTACCCTGTTGTTGTTGCTGTTTTAAAGACACATACACCCACTTCTTTTTAAGAAGCTAAACAAAAACCTTCAGGCTGGTCCCAGTTTAAACTATCTATTTCTCTTATCCTTTCTGTTGCTCTGTAATTCACAGGAGAACGCGCCCCTTTGCAACACCCCTTCCCTGCAGTGTCCTGTATGCATTTTCAATTTTGGTAATTATTCTTTCCTTGACGGTTTCGCGGAGGCTAATTTCTAAATACAAAGCCTTCTGACGATGGCGTTTGAAGCCTCCCCGGCCGCGGCTGAACTCACAAATGAATATTTATTAGGCTGAAAAGTATTCCTTTGCCAAAGTGTTAACCGTTACATCTTCGTAAAACTCCACTTTTTTTTTGTTCTCCTTTATATTTAATGATGATAGAAGAAACAAAAGTTTCTTCTAGAATATGACTGGCATCTTATTGCTGTTTTGCATGCATGTAAATTTCCATACATAGCAACTTAGTTACACTGGATAATGATATTGAAGGCCAAGGTTAGAATTCTCCTTCGACCATGAAGACTTTGGGCAAGGCACACTCTCTCAGCCTCAGAGAAAGGCAAAAGCCAAGCCTTTCTGGGCAAAATCTTGCCAGGAAAATGTTGTGCATTCAGTTCAAAGTTGTGCATGAACAGTTCTGGCATTGTGGTGGTTGGATTCTTGGATGGTGTTTGAATGGTGGAAACAAGAGGCATGGCCATAGGTATGCAATGTGTTGCATAATCATCATGATTCAGAAACAACTTGAAAGAAAACAACAACAACAACAACAAATTCCATGACATTGTGGAAAGTGTTTCTTTTTGGAAGTGTGATATAATATCCACATTCAGTTCAAAGTTGTGCATGCACAGTTCTGCCATTGTGGTGGTTGGATTCTTGGATGGTGTGCAGTTATTTCCAAGTGTTGTCAATGTATAACTGGAACTGTTGGAATTGTGGAAACAACAGGTATGGCCATAGGTATGCAATGTGTTGCATGATCACCACGATTCAGAAACAACTTGAAATCAAACAACAGCAACAATGACAACAACAAATTCCATGACACATATTGTTGCTTTTTGGAAGTGTGATGCAATATCCACATTCAGTTCAAAGTTGTGCAAGCACCATTCTGCCATTGTAACAGTTGGATTCTTTGATGGTGTGCAATTATTTCCAAGTGTTGTCAATGTATAACTGGAGCTGTTGGAATCGTGGAAACAATAGGTATGGCCATAGGTATGCAATGTGTTGCATGATCAACACGATTCAGAAACAACTTGAAATCAAACAACAGCAACAATGACAACAATAAATTCCATGACACATATTGTTGCTTTTTGGAAGTGTGATGTAATATCCGCATTCAGTTCAAAGTTGTGCAAGCACCATTCTGCCATTGAAATGGTTGGATGCTTTGATTGTGTACAATAATTTGCAAGTGTTGTCAATGTACAACTGGATTTGGTGAAATCATGGAAACAATAGGCAGGGCCATAGGCTGTGCAATGTGCTGCATGATCACCATAATTCAGAAACAACTTGAAAGAAAACAACAACAAAAACAACAAAAACAACAACAACAGCTATGGAATCCTGGGAGTTGAAGTTTGACAAGGAGTGCCTCTGCACCGCAGATTTGATGCATTTTGATCACACTTTAATCAAAACGTAATTATTCTGTGCTATGGAATCCTGTCATCTAACGGCTCCATTCTAGAGAATCCTGGGAGTTGTAGTTTGGTGAACTACCATCACTCTTAGGCCTCGTGCCCTTGTCTGTTTTGGGATATTGCTACCCACTTTGCTCTTGTCTACTTTGAGACACTTTAGGTTAGTTGATTTTGAGCAGGTTTTACTCCTGCCCGGTATGTTTAGCTTTTTGAGGGGAGCGAGAGGGAGAGAGAGCAAGAGAGGGAGGGAGGCTGGAAGGAATACAGGATGAAGAAGAAAAGGATGCTTCTGCCTTTTCGCTTTGTGCTTCTACCATATGAAGTTTATTTTATTTATTTATTTATTGTGTCAGTAGCAACCAGATGGTTGTATTACATTTTTAACAAAACAAACAAACAGACAAAACACAAAGTTTGCAGTCTTGGTAGTTGATTAAATGTCCTTTGACCAGTATCTGTCCCCTTGGAGTGCCTTTGGTGTTGCTGCAAGAAGGTCCTCCCTTGTGCATGTGGCAGGCTCAGGGTGCATTGCAGCAGGTGGTCAGTGGTTTGCTCTTCTCCACACTCATATGTTGTGGATTCCACTTTGTGGCCCCTTTTCTTAAGGTTGGCTCTGCATCTCGTGGTGCCCGAGCGCAGTCTGTTCAGCGCCTTCCAAGTTGCCCAGTCTTCTGTGTGCCCAGGGGGAAGTCTCTTATTTGGTATCAGCCATTGGTTGAGGTTCTGGGTTTGAGCCTGCCACTTTTGGACTCTCGCTTGCTGAGGTGTTCCAGCGAGTGACTCTGTAGATCTTAGAAAACTATTTCTTGATTTAAGTCATTGACGTGCTGGCTGATACCCAAACAGGGGATGAGCTGGAGATGTCACTGCCTTGGTCCTTTCACTATTTTAAAGTTGATCTTCCTTTTGTTATTGTTTCATGTGAATGTGCATTTATACATTATCTGTTATTTATAAAGTACTTATTTAAAAACACGTAATAAAGAAATGCGGGAGTTTTTTGGGGCGGAACAGATTAAGAACATTTTCAATGCATTTCAATGTGCGGAAATTCACTTTGTTAAGAGCTCAGTAACAAAACAAATTAAACTCTTAAGTCAAGGTATCACTGTATATATAAAAGTCAAAGTATGTATGCATGTATATTTGTTTGCCTGTCTGTACCACAAAGGCTGTTGCTAGGTGAAGTGGCCCTTTGCAATGTCACTAGATTGGGAGGAAGGAAGGAAGAAGAGGAAGGAAGGAAGGAAGGAAGGAAAGAAGGAAGGAAGGAAGGAAGGAGGGAAAGAAGGAGGGAGGGCGGGAGGGAAGGGAGGGAGGGAGGAAGGAAGGAAGGAGGAAGGAGGGAGGGAGGGAGGGAGGGAAGGAAGGAAGGAAGGAAGGAAGGAAGGAAGGAAGGAAAAGGAAGGAAGGAGGGAGGGAGGGGAGGGAGGGAGGAAGGAAGGAAGGAAGAAGGGAAGGAAGGAAGGAAGGAAGGAAGGAAGGAGAAAGTGAAGGATGAAACCAAACAGCAAAGGAATTGAAGTACTGAATTAAGATATTCGGTTACTTTATTGATTGATGGATTTAGGTCATTAGTGAGGGAGGGAATGTATGAATGCAATAAGGAATGGTATTGTTATTTATTATGGTAAGTAATGACATTTATGTTAGTGAGTAAAGCCAATACATTATTTTATTGTATTTTATGTAATTAATTAAATATAATTCGTGACTTGATTTAACTTCACACGTGTAATTACTTAATTCTTAATAATTAGTAATTAATTAATTCATGTTAATTATAATTACTTACTTCTGGTCTCACTTTTATTATTTAATTATATTAATGTACTTGACTTCACTTCATTAATTCACCTTCATCATTCTTTCCAATTATTCTTATAATTAATTCATTCCTTAGTATCGTTTCATGTTATGTTTCGTTTAGTTACTTCTTAATTCATTTCCTTTCTTTCGTCCCTTATGTAATTTCTCCTTAAATTTTCTTTTTCTCTCTTCTTACTCTTTTCTTTTCTTCTTCTCTTCCTTCTTTCTTTCTTTTTTCTTTTCTTCTTCTTCTTTCCTTCATTACATTCGCTTACTTCACTTCCTGAATACTGCTTCCTTAATGTTCGGCCTCGTCTTTTCTGAGTTTGCTTACTGTCGGCTTTTTCTCTTTCTTTATTTCGCGGTTACTTTATTTATTCTTATCTTGACTTTTTGTTTTCATTTCCGGTTCTTAACATGCTTCCCTTCAACTATCTTCTATTCTGTCCATTCCCGCAGTACCCCCTCTCATTTAACTCAGCACCTCTCTTACCTTTCTTTCATTTTTCTGAAGGAAGGAAGGAAGGAAAGCAAGCAAAGGGTTATATAAGATATTCTGTTATAAAGCAAAGGTCCATAAAATATCCGGTGGTTCTGTTTCCATTCCAGTTCCCATGCATCTTTATCATAATGTGCCTTCATTGGTCCTGTGATGGAAGAAATCAAGAGACAAACAGACCCAAACAAATGAATAATTGTCCAGAACGGAAGCCGGGCAATCCATATTGCATTTTAATAACCGTTAAAGGTAAGAGGATAAATACAATATTAATTTGATGGACTTTCTTTCCACACTCCAGTAAACATACATTTCCATAATTGTATTTACAGGGCCTGGCTGTGTTGAAAGATAAGGGATAATTACATCCCGGGCTGACAGCAGAGACCTGACAAAAAATTAGACACTTTTCTTAATGTTAACAATAATTAATATTAGGGGTTTCAATTGGATCTTAATTAATAACAAGCGGAGAACGGCACCCAGCGAATTATTTACAGCCCACAAATCAAGATGGGTGAAGCCAGAAGAGTTTTGTTTTCGGTTGCAATAATTTCTCTTTCTGTTGCAGACAAATGGCTCTGCTTGACAAGAGCAAAAGTTAGCCAGACATTTGGGGCGGAAACAGACGGGAGGCACGTGCCCATGGAAATGTCGCCATTCCTTTAGAGATGGATTTACACTGCCACTGTATTGTGTACATCCTTATTACTTTCTTACTTATTTAAGTGATCCCTCATAGTCTGAGTAAGATTGTCCTCCAAGTTCGGTGTCCTGGCGGTGAGTCCGTAGGTGGCTGTGGAGCCCTATTCTTTGTTGGGGTTCAGCCTGATCCTGATCTGTGTGAACTGGATTCTCTGATAGTTTTTCCAACTGAGCAAGCTCTCCCTGACCCTGACAGTGTGGAATCTGTTGTTGATGCTGAGGTCAGCGGCGATGAAAATGAAACTCAACAGCTGGAGGAAAATGTTTTGGAAGTTAGCCGTGATATCTCTCCACCTGGGGTTTTTAATGAGGACCGAAGAGAACAGATAGTTAGAGACAGAAATGTTTCCCAATTTCTACGAAGGTCACATCGTTTACAGGAGAGACAGGCCCAGACGTCAAAGTCAAGGAGCGTTTCAAAGAATAGCTTCTTTGATTTAAGAGGCCTCCTGCCGGGTGCCTCTTTAGATCAAGCAACGTTTGGGACTGTGGCTGTGCCTTGGCAGAATTCCTGTGTTTCATGGCCAGTAATCCCAGAGGCTTAGTTCTCAACTTCATGGTTAGTAAAAGGCTAACAGATTCCTGGTTCTTGTTTTGTGGCTTTTGAAATTTTGCTCAAGTTCAGAGATTCTACTGACTGCTGTGTTTTTCTGTGGCTTTTTGACTTTGCATTTACCTTTCTTTTGTAACCAATTTTGCATCAATAAACAAGGATTGCTTTTCTTACAGTCCAGTGTGGTGGATTTAATCTTATGGTCTCGTTTCTTGAACTGGGATGCAACATTCTTGACCTGCATCTTCTCCCACAGTGAGGACATCGGTTTCCGGGTGGAAGGGTTGGCTTGACTCACCATCCTCTTGGCACATTTCTCTCTTTTGCCATCCATTTTTGCCTCTTCAAATTCTACAGCACTGCTGGTCACAGCTGACCTCCAGTTAGAGAGCTCAAGGGCCAGGGCTTTCCAGTTCTCAATGTCTATGCCACAGTTTTTAAGGTTGGCTTTGAGCCCATCTTTCAATCGCTTTTCCTGTCCTCCAAAATTCCGTTTTCCGTTCTTGAGTTCGGAGTAGAGCAACTGCTTTAGGAGATGGTGGTCGGGCATTTAGACAATGTGGCTGGTCCAGTGGAGTTGATGTTGGAGGACCATCGCTTCAATGCTGGTGGTCTTTCCTTCTTCCAGCACGCTGACATTTGTCTGCCTATATAGAGTAATACACCAATAGAGAGTAGCATTATACGGCATTGTACTTCGGCATTTGGAACTCAGGTTGAAGCAAAGGAGTCATAGAAGCATAGAGCTGGAAGAGCATCTCCTAACATTGACCAACATGACCTCTGACCATGATTTCCTCATTTTCCCAGCACTTCTTCTCATTACTCAATTCAACAACATCTGTTTGACAAAGGATGCAGAAAACCAGGTTCTATGACGTAAAAGGAACACACACAAACATGCCAGAATGTGTCCAGAGGAGGGCCACTAAAATGATCAAGGGTCTGGAGAACAAGCCCTATGCGGAGTGGCTTAAGGAGCTGGGCATGTTCAGCCTGAAGAAGAGAAGGCTGAGAGGAGACATGATGTTGTTGTTGTTCATTCGTTCAGTCGTCTCCGACTCTTCGTGACCTCATGGACCAGCCCACGCCAGAGCTCCCTGTCGGCCGTTACCACCCCCAGCTCCCTCAAGGTCAGTCCAGTCACTTCAAGGATGCCATCCATCCGTCTTGCCCTTGGTCGGCCCCTCTTCCTTTTGCCTTCCACTTTCCCCAGCATAATTGTCTTCTCTAGGCTTTCCTGTCTCCTCATGATGTGGCCAAAGTACTTCAACTTTGTCTCTAGTATCTTTCCCTCCAGTGAGCAGTCGGGCTTTATTTCCTGGAGGATGGACTGGTTGGATCTTCTCGCAGTCCAAGGCACTCTCATCACTTTCCTCCAGCACCACAGCTCAAAAGCATCGATCTTCCTTCGCTCAGCCTTCCCTAAGGTCCAGCTCTCACATCCGTAGTTACTACATACCATGGCTTTGACTAGGCAATGGATCTTTGTTGCCAGTCTGATGTCTCTACTCTTCACTATTTTATCGAGACTGGACATTGCTCTCCTCCCAAGAAGTAAGCGTCTTCTGATTTCCTGGCTACAGTCTGCATCTGCAGTCATCTTTGCACCTAGAAATACAAAGTCTGTCACGGCCTCCACGGTTTCTCCCTCTATTTCCAGTTGTCAATCATTCTTGTTGCCATAATCTTGGTTTTTTTTACGTTTAGCTGCAACCCAGCTTTTGCGCTTTCTTCTTTCACCTTGATTAGAAGGCTCCTCAGCTCCTCTTCGCTTTCAGCCATCAGAGTGGTGTCATCTGCATATCTGAGGTTGTTAATGTTTCTTCCAGCTATTTTCACCCCAGCTTTGCATTCATCAAGCCCCGCACATCGCATGATGTGTTCTGCATACAAGTTAAAAAGGTTGGGTGAGAGTATGCAGCCTTGCCGTACGCCTTTTCCAATCTTGAACCAGTCTGTTGTTCCGTGGTCAGTTCTGACTGTTGCTACTTGGTCCTTGTACAGATTCCTCAGGAGAGAGACAAGGTGGCTTGGGATGCCCATCCCACCAAGAACTTGCCACAATTTATTATGATCCACACAGTCAAAGGCTTTAGAATAGTCAATAAAGCAGAAATAGATGTTTTTCTGAAACTCCCTGCCTTTCTCCATTATCCAGCGGATATTGGCAATCTGGTCTCTCGTTCCTCTGCCTTTTCTAAACCCAGCTTGAACATCTGGCAACTCTCGCTCCATGTATTGCTGGAGTCTTCCTTGCAGGATCTTGAGCATTACCTTACTGGCATGATGAGAAATAAGGGCCACTGTACGGAAGTTGGAGCAGTCTTTCGCATTTCCCTTTTTTGGTATGGGGATATAAGTTGATTTTTTCCAGTCTGATGGCCATTCTTGTGTTTTCCATATTTGCCAGCAAATGGCATGCATCACCTTGACAGCATCATCTTTTAAGATTTTAAACAGTTCAGCATGAACTGAACATGAACATGATAGCCATGTATAAATATGTGAGAGGAAGCCACAGGGAGGAGGAGGGAGCAAGCTTGTTTTCTGCTTCCCTGGAGACTAGGAATGGAGCAATGGCTTCAAACTACAAGAGAGGAGATTCCATCTGAACATGAGGAAGAACTTCCTGACTGTGAGAGCCGTTCAGCAGTGGAACTCTCTGCCCCGGAGTGTGGTGGAGGTTCCTTCTTTGGAAGCTTTTAAACAGAGGCTGGATGGGCATCTGTCAGGGGTGATTTGAATGCAATATTCCTGCTTCTTGGCAGAATGGGGGTGGACTGGATGGCCCAGGAGGTCTCTTCCAACTCTTTGATTCTATGATTCTATGATTCTTCGATTCTATGATTCTATGATTCTATGACAGATAACCCCATCTTCCATGTCATTTGTCAAGAGCATGCAGAAAAGCAGATGCTCAGTTGACATCAGGCTGGATGAAATATGGATCTGGGTTGAAAGACAGAGTCCTCCTCAAAAGGGAAGAAATGAAATTAAAAGTAGCTCTTGCAATGCATTTCTTCAAAGTTTCAGAGCCTGGAAACCATCCCATCTCTGCTGGAATTGACAAGAAATGAATAAAATGTCAGTTGCCTTTTGCTTTAAGTGTAAGAGTAAGTTGGACGTGTTTCTCTTAGAGTAGGAGCAAGTTTTACCCATCCTACGAAAATCCCAGCCTGGAAAAATAGGTGTCCATCTCATAAATCTGACAGTACCTGGAGAAAGAAGGGCCAAAGATGATGGGATTTTTCCCTCCCCCAAAGCGCCTGCAATCCACTCCTGTGATGTATTCCTGCTCAGAAATCTAACCGAGCAGAGAAAAGGAGGCAGGCAAATCCGCCCGATCCCTCTCCTGGTCCTAAAACGCCCTTTTGCTCACGCTCCGAAATACTGCGCCAATATTTCTTTATCCCAGGTATTGTTGGGCCCATCCAAGCAATAAATGTATGCATCCGTTTTAAGAGTGTGTTTATGCAACATAAACTCCCAGCGAACAACATTTCTCAAGCTGTCAGCTTTGGCTACAAGTCAGGGAAGTGTGACAGCATGACAAGAACGCCGCGTCTTTGGCAACTTGCATTTCCCGTCTTCTTCTTCTTTTTCTCGTACAATGTTCCTGGATTCCACAGGTGCGTCTACACTCCAGACCGGATGCAAGATGGCCCCACTTGAACTGCTATGGGAAATTGCTATGGGGTTCCAAAAGAATCTGCTGACAAGCATCTCATCATTAGGAATTTCATCCAAATGTTTAGGTGGAATCTCATTTCCTGCAACTTGGACCCATCACTTATAGAATCCTAGAATCAAAGAGTTGGAAGAGACCTGGTGGGGCATCCACTCCAACCCCATTCTGCCAAGAAGCAGGAATATTGCATTCAAATCACCCCTGACCAGCCACTGCCAGAAGGGACACAGAGTTTCATCTATGCTGATGATCATGCCATCACCACTCAAGCAGGGAGCGTTGAGATGGTAGAACAGAAGCTCTCCGAAGCTCTAGGTGCCCTTACTGCCTATTACAGGGAAAACCAGCTGATCCCTAATCCATCTAAAACACAGACATGTGCCTTTCATCTCAAGAACAGACAAGCATCCCGAGCTCTGAGGATTACCTGGGAAGGAATCCCACTGGAGCATTGCAGCGCACCCAAATACCTGGGAGTCACTCTGGACCGTGCTCTGACCTACAAGAAGCACTGCCTGAACATCAAGCAAAAAGTGGGTGCTAGAAAAGTATCATACGAAAGCTGACTGGCACAACTTGGGGATCACAACCATACACAGTGAAGACATCTGCCCTTGCACTATGCTACTCTGCTGCTGAGTATGCACGCCCAGTGTGGAACATCTCACCACACTAAAACAGTGGATGTGGCTCTTAATGAGACATGCCGCATTATCACGGGGTGTCTGCGCCCTACACCACTGGAGAAATTACACTGCTTAGCCGGTATTGCACCACCTGACATCCGCCGGGAAGTAGCAGCCAATAGTGAAAGGACCAAGGCAGAGACATCTCCAGCTCATCCCCTGTTTGGGTATCAGCCAGCACGTCAACGATTTAAATCTAGACATAGTTTTCTAAGATCTACAGAGACACTCGCTGGAACACCTCAGCAAGCGAGAGTCCAAAAGTGGCAGGCTCAAACCCAGAACCTCAACCAATGGCTGATACCAAATGAGAGCCCCCCCCCCCCCCGGGCACACAGAAGACTGGGCGACTTGGAAGGCACTGAACAGACTGCGCTCTGGCACCACGAGATGCAGAGCCAACCTTAAGAAATGGAGCCACAAAGTGGAGTCCACGACATGTGAGTGTAGAGGAGCAAACCACTGACCACCTGCTGAAATGCAACCTGAGCCCTGCCACATGCACAAGGGAGGACCTTCTTGCGGCAACACCAGAGGAACTCCAAGGGGCCAGATACTGGTCAAAGGACATTTAACCAACTACCAAACTCATAAATTTTGTATTTTGTCTGTTGTTTGCTTTGTTCTGTTAGAAATGTAATATAATAGACTGGTTGCCCTGACACGACAAATAAATAAAAATAAATACCCCTGACAGCTGGCCATCCAGCCTCTGTTTAAAAGCTTCCAAAAAAGGAGCCTCCACCACACTCCATGGTAGAGGGTTCCACTGCTGAATGGTTCTCACAGTCAGGAAGTTCTTCCTCATGTTCAGATGGAATCTCCTTTCTTGGAATCTCCTCTCAGCCTTCTCTTCTGCAAGCTAAACATGCCCAGGAAAAACGAAATGCAAAGAGACAGAATGGGGGACGATGAGGCCTGGCTCGAGAGCAGTACATGTGAAAAAGATCTTGGAGTCCTCGTGGAACAAGTTAAACATGAGCCAGGAATGTGATGTGGCGGCAAAAAAAGCCAATGGGATTTTGGCCTGCATCAATAGGAGCCTAGTGTCCAGATCTAGGGAAGTCATGCTCCCCATGCTCTATTCCGCTTTGGTTAGACCACACCTGGAATATTGTGTCCAATTCTGGGCACCACAATTCAAGAGAGATATTGACAAGCTGGAATGTGTCCAGAGGAGGGCGACTAAAATGATAAAAGGTCTGGAGAACAAGCCCTATGAGGAGCAGCTTAAGGAGCTGGGCATGTTTAGCCTGAAGAAGAGAAGGCTGAGAGGGGATATGATAGTGTACAAATATGTGAGAGGAAGCCACAGGGAGGAAGGAGCAAGCTTCCTTTCTGCTTCCCTGGAGACTAGGACCCGGAACAATGGCTTCAAACTACAAGAGAGGAAATTCCACCTGAACATGAGGAAGAACTTCCTGACTGTGAGAGCTGTTCAGCAGTGGAACTCTCTGTTCCATAGTGTGGTGGAGGCTCCTTCTTTGGAAGCTTTTAAACAGAGGCTGGATGGCCATCTGTCAGGGGTGCTTTGAATGCAATATTCCTGCTTCTTGGCAGAATGGGGTTGGACTGGATGGGCCATGGGTTCTCTTCCAACTCTTTGATTCTATGATTCTATGAGTCCCCTAGTGACACCATCTGGGAGCGACCCTCGAGAAAGGACCGGAGCCACTGCAAAGCAGTACCCCCAAGACCCATTCCCGCGAGGTGTCCCAGAAGGATACCATGATCGACAGTATCAAAGGCCGAAGAGAGGTCCAGCAGAACCAACAGGGACACACTCCCCCTGTCCAGTTCCTGGCGCAGATCATCCACTAAGGAGACCAAGGCTGTCTCAGTTCCATGCCCCGGCCTAAAGCCAGACTGCACTTTGAATTGTGACCGGAAGCCAATTGGCAACCAGTGGAGCTGGCAGAACAGAGTAGTGGTGTTCTCCCTGTATGCCGCTCCAGTTAACAACCTGGCTGCCAACTGTTGGTGTAATTGAAGCTTTTGAGAGGTTTTCAAAAGCAGCCCCACATAGAGAGCGTTGCAGTAGTCTAGTCGGGATGTAACCAGAGTGTGGACCACTATGGCCAAGTCAGACTTCCCAAGGAACGGGCACAGATGGCGCACAAGTTTTAATTGTGCAAAAGCTCTCCTGGGGTCTAGATTATATGAATCTACATGGCCAGATAATCTGGGATAAGCAGATCTAGGATCAGATCCTGGGAGATAGGGCAGTGCAGATCCAGCCTTCCTTTCTAGAGTTGTGGCCAACTTATCTCCCTTCCACAGCACACAAGTTGTAGAGCAAGTTGAGCCTTGTGAGGAAGTGCATTATGGGGGGAACTAGAGTTAGCAGCAAGTCCTCAGAGGAAGTTTTCTTCACTTCGATGGATTTTCTAAAAGGTCAATAAAACCTACCAGGCCACAGCCCCTTCCAGGATTTAGTGCTTTGTCAAAAGGAGTGGTATTTCTCTGCCAATTCTTGAGAGAGAAAGAGGGTTAATGCAGTGTTTGGGGGCACCGGGGGTGTCATAACTCACATTCCCTGGAACAGGAAAGAGTGGGGCCAGGGAGAGAAGTTCATGGACCTCCACGAAGAAGGAGCCCTGCTTCTATCTCTTGGGTGGTAGGAGACTGCCCCCGGGTCAACCCCATCAGCATCCCATGGAAGACCCATCATTCTTGAGTCATGCTGGTGATAAAGATGCCAAAAAATGTGCCTCTCACTCTGCATCTTGGAGATGCCAAAATGAATGGGTCTGTCAGAAAGAGTGAAGGCAGGAGGCAGCTCTGCCGATATTTATCACTCCAGGAGAATCTGTGGAGCGAAGCTTCCTCTGACATCATTTGCAGTTGGGTCAAAGGCATGGCTCCAGGTAACCCCCAACTAGACCCGTAATTGTCTGACTGTCTTCCATGAGAGAAAGCGCTTTCTAATCTCAAACGGTGATGGGTACCATTATACAGCTGGCATTGATGTAGTAGAATGGACCACAGGGCATCCTTTTATCTCAAGGGATATCACATAAAAGAAGCCAAAGTGTGAATGCCAAACTTCAAGGGAAGAGGTCCACTTCAACATGAGGAAGAAGAACCTCTTGATGATAAGAGATGCTTGGTGATGGAAAAGACTTCTCAGATGGAGGTGGACACTGAGTGGTCTTAAACAGAATTAGGGTTGATTTAGGTGTGTACTCCTACTCAATGGATTACATGGCCTTGGGGAGTTTCATAGAATCATAGAATACTGGAGTTTGAAGAGACTGCAAGCCAACCTCCTTCTGTCAGGAAGGAAGGCACAATCCAAGCCCTACCAACAGATGGACCTCCAGCTTCTGTTTAAGGAGACTCCACCAAACTCAAAGAAAACAGATTAGTCTACTGTTCTACAGCTGGAAGTGACCCTGAGGGCCACTAGGACTGTATAATTAATGTTATTGTTTCAATCTATTGTGTATTTGTGGTTTTTATATTGTTGTATATTGTGATATTGTGGCATCGAATTGCTGATGGCTAGCCACTCTGAGTCCCGCCTTGGGATTTGAGAAGGGCGGGGTAGAAATGCTGTAAATAAATAAATAAATAAATACAGTGTCTATGCAACCAAAGATTCAAGGGGTGCATCTATGTCACGTTGCCAGAGCTCTGCCTTATTTAGGTAGAGATGAACCAAACTCCTAATTTGTGTTAAAACAATTTAATTAAAACAGCACTTACTTTCTGGTTGTTTTAATAGTCCAAAACATAAAACACAAAGATAGCACTCAGGCACAGAATATAAAACAAAAACAGCAAACACTGATGCAGGTTCAAGATAACTCCGTAGTCATAAGGTCCAGTCCAGTGGTCAAACGCCAAGAATTCAATAAACAAAGTCCAGGGATCAAGAGTCTATACCAGGGGTAGGGAACCTTTGGCCCTCCAGCTGTGGTGGACTTCAACTCCCACAATTCCTTGAGGCTCGGCATTCGCCCCAAAGGCTTACCTTGGCCCAATGCTGAGCCTCAAGGAATTGTGGGAGTTGAAGTCCACCACAGCTGGAGGGCCAAAGGTTCCCTACCCCTGGTCTATACTGTAGTCAAAAGTCAGTCCAGAGATTCAAGGTTCCAGGATTCCAAAGGTTCAGGAGACAGGTCAGGACACTGAAAATCCAGAAACCTGGGGAAAAACCAGCAGCATCTACCACCAAGATAAGATAAGATAATACTTTTCTCCCAAAGATCAGTCCCAAGGCTCGCTCCTTATATCCAGAAACACCCAGCTGCAACCCATCTCTTGCATGCCTCCACCCTTAATTGCTTTCACCCATGAACTCTTACTTACAGATTACTCAACCCTTTAGAACAGTGTTTCTCAACCTGGGGGTCGGGACCCCTGGAGGGGTCGCGAGAGGGTGTCAGAGGGGTCACCAAAGACCACCAGAAACACAGTATTTCTGTTGGTCATGGGGGTTCTGTGTGGGAAGTTTGGCCCAATTCTATTGGTGGGGTTCAGAATGCTCTTTGATGGTAGGTGAACTATAAATCCCAGCAACTACAACTCCCAAATGTCAAGGTCTGTTTCCCCAAACTCCACCAGTGTTCTCATTTGGGCATACTGGGAATTTGTGCCAAGTTTGGTCCAGATCTATTATTGTTTGAGTCCACAGTGCTCTCTGTATGTAGGGGAACTACAACTCCAAAACTCAAGGTCAATGCCCACCAAACCTTCCAGTATTTTCTGTTGGTCATGGGAATTCTGTGTGCCAAGTTTGATTCAGTTCCATCGTTGGTGGAGTTCAGAATGCTCTTTGATTGTAGGTGAACTATAAATCCCAGCAACTACAACTCCCACAGGACAAAATCAATACCCTCCCCCAATCTGTTACTATTCATAACAGCAGCAAAATGAGTTATGAAGTAGCAACGAAACTAATTTAATGGTTGGGGGTCACCATAACATGAGGAAGCGTACTGAGGTGGCATTAGGAAGGTTGAGAACCACTGCTTTAGAACTAAGACTTACATTAACCCTTCCATCACCAACCACCATCAACTGCAGAACATAATATGTGACAATTAATGCAGCCTGACAACACTTCAGGTCAATGCTATGGAATCCTTGGATTTGGTGAGCCACCAGCACTCATTGGCAGGAAACACTCAAGACCTGGTAAGACTACAATTCCCATGATTTCTTTTCCTTGTGCCATGGCAGATAAAGCGGATCAATCTGCATTCATTCTGCAGTGTGGATGCACCCAAGGCCTATTTGAAATGCCAAATTCTCATTCCTACCTACTTTTTGTAGCCGACATTAAACATAATTTGGAGGGAGGGGATTGATCGCGCAGCAAGGTTCAGGCAATGAATACCTTTTGTCACTTTCCCCCTCGTCCCCTCTCATTATCCCATTAAAAGCCACATTTCTCTGCCATAGATCACCCAGTGAACAAATGGGAATGACAAATGCAAACTGCTCACCAGCCTCCTTTATCAACTTCATCCTTTCCGCAAACGGAGGGGAATCAAATAATTTCGGTGCTTCTCAAAAACCGATTAGTGGGATGAAAACTCTCCGAGTTAATAGTCTAAAGATGAAAAAAGAATCCCACCCGAACTGCTTCTGATTTTTTAATTATTTTGTTTTTATGGTCTGCATCAGATTGCATTGCGCCTCTCCAAGCAGGGACAGTTGGGTTTCTTTAACATCTGATTATATTAGCCAGAGTGACGTGAGAGTGTGTCTCCATCTACACGGCCATATTAAGGCATTTGAAACTGCATTATACAGTCAGTGTAGATTCATACAATCTGTAGACTCGACTCCTTTGAACTGCATTTTATGAGTCTACACCAGGTATGCGCAAACTTGAGCCCTCCTGGTGTTTTGGACTTCAACTTCCACAATTCCTAACAGCCTGTCTTGCATTTCTCTGTATGCTTATAGAATCATAGAATCCTAGAATCCAAGAGTTGGAAGAGACCTCCTGGGCCATCACCCAGTCCAACCCCATTCTGCCAAGAAGCAGGAATATTGCATTCAAATCACCCCTGACAGATGGCCATCCAGCCTCTGTTTAAAAGCTTCCAAAGAAGGAGCCTCCACCACACTCCTGGGCAGAGAGTTCCACTGCTGAACGGCTCTCACAGTCAGGAAGTTCTTTCTCATGTTCAGATGGAATCTCCTCTCTTGTAGTTTGAAGCCATTGTTCCCTTGCATCCTAGTCTCCAGGGAAGCAGGAAGGAAGCTTGCTCCCACCTCCCTGTGGCTTCCTCTCACATATTTATACATGGCTATCATATCTCCTCTCAGCCTTCTCTTCTTCAAGCTAAACATGCCCAGCTCCTTAAGCCACTCCTCAGAGGGCTTGTTCTCCAGACCCTTGATCATTTTAGTCGCCCTCCTCTGGACACACTCCAGCTTGTCAATACTGACATCTCTCTTGAATTGTGATGCCCAGAATTGGACACAATATTCCAGGTGTGGTCTAACCAAAGCAGAATAGAGCATGGGGAGCATGACTCTCCCTCCCAATTTGGTGTCGTCTGTAAACTTGATGATCCTGCCTCCTAACCCTTCATGTAAGTCATTAATAAAGATGTTGAACAGGACTGGGCCCAGGACAGAACCCTGCGGCACTCCGCTCATCACTTCTTTCCAGGATGAAGAGGAAGCCTTGGGGAGAATCACCCTCTGGGTTCGTCCATTTAACCAATTCCAGATCCACCTCACCGTAGTTTTGCCTTGCCCACATTGGACTAGTTTCCTTGCCAGAAGGTCATGGGGGACCTTGTCAAAGAAGGCCTTCCTGAAATCCAGACACGCTCCATCCACGGCATTCTCCGCATCTACCCAGCTTGTAACTCTATCGAAAAAAGAGATCAGATGAGTCTTGTTTTTGATAAATCCATGTTGACTATTAGCGATGACCGCATTTTTTTCTAAGTGTTTGAAGACCACTTCCTTAACAATCTTTTCCAGAATCTTGCCTGGTATCAACGTGAGGCTGACCGGACATTGGTCATTGTTTGGGTCATCCTTTTTTCCCTTCTTGAAGATTGGGACCACATTGGCCCTCCTCCAATCTGCTGGAACTTCTCCCGTTCTCCAAGAACTCTCAAAGATGGTTGCCAATGGTTCCGAAATGACTTCCGCTAGTTCCTTCAATACTCTGGGGTGTAGTTGATCTGGCCCTGAAAGGGGACTTGGACTCATTAAGAGTGGCCAGGTATTCCTGGACGACTTATTTCCCAATTTGGGGTTGGATGTCCTCCAATCCCTCATCCACTCCATCTTGCTGAGGTTGAAGACTCTCTTTTTGTGAGAAGACCGAGGCAAAGAAGGCATTAAGTAGTTCTGCCTTTTCCCTATCATCCCCTGTCAGCATTGCCCCATCTTCTCCTCGAAGATTTTGTACATTTTGAAGGAAATTGCTGTACTTGCATCCTTTTTGGCTGAATTGTAATAAACCTCCATCGCTTCCCTTCAACCTGGTGAGTTAGTTCCTTTGTGCTGACCAACCTGGTTTAGCATATGCTCACCGGGCACGGACTCTTTATCTGCGGTCCTAGCTAAATCTACCACACAGGGCAATTCACCTTTTATTGTATCCTAATAACATCTTCATAGTTCCTGCCATTTGGCTCCTCAATCCACTCCCCACATATGTCCCAATTTGTCTCTTCAATGGCATGGCCAAAAGAAGGCTTTTAAGGAGAGGCTGGACGGCCATCTCCTGGAGGTGATTTAATGTTGCTTTTTGTGTATGGCAGGGGGTTGGACTAGATGGCTCATGTGGTCTCGTCTAAATTAATGAGTCTATGACTCCATCAAGTTTGCAGACGACACCAAATTGGGAGGGATAGCCAATACTCCAAAGGACAGGAGCAGGATTCAAAACGATATTGACAGATTAGAGAGATGGGCCAAAACTAACAAAATGAAGTTCAACAGTGACAAATGCAAGATACTCCACTTTGGCAGGAAAAACGAAATGCAAAGATACAGAATGGGGGATGCCTGGCTCGAGAGCAGTACGTGTGAAAAAGATCTTGGAGTCCTCGTGGACAACAAGTTAAACATGATCCAACAATGTGATGTGGCGGCAAAAAAAGCCAATGGGATTTTGGCCTGCATCAATAGGAGCATAGTGTCTAGATCTAGGGAAGTAATGCTCCCCCTCTATTCTGCTTTGGTTAGACCACACCTGGAATATTGTGTCCAATTCTGGGCACCACAATTCAAGAGAGATATTGACAAGCTGGAATGTGTCCAGAGGAGGGCGACTAAAATGATCAAGGGTCTGGAGAACAAGCCCTATGAGGAGCGGCTTAAGGAGCTGGGCATGTTTAGCCTGAAGAAGAGAAGGCTGAGAGGAGATATGATAGCCATGTATAAATATGTGAGAGGAAGCCACAGGGAGGAGGGAGCAAGGTTGTTTTCTGCTTCCCTGGAGACTAGGACGCGGAACAATGGCTTCAAACTACAAGAGAGGAGATTCCATCTGAACATGAGGAAGAACTTCCTGACTGTGAGAGCCGTTCAGCAGTGGAACTCTCTGCCCCGGAGTGTGGTGGAGGCTCCTTCTTTGGAAGCTTTTAAACAGAGGCTGGATGGCCATCTGTCAGGGGTGATTTGAATGCAATATTCCTGCTTCTTGGCAGGGGTTGGACTGGATGGCCCAGGAGGTCTCTTCCAACTCTTTGATTATTTTATTTATATTATTTATTTATTTGACTTGTATACCGCCACTCCCAATTTGGCTCGGAGCGGTTTACAGCAGTAGATTAAAACAATACAACCAACTTTAAAATACAATAAAACAAGAACAGACATCGAGGGTCCAATAAGACACCAAGACTTCTTACAGAAGGTGACGGACGTAGTGTCTCGCCATCCAGGTTAGGCAGCTGGATCTCCCTCCCACCCGGACGGCCCAGCCAAAGGATCGCCGTCTTCACTGGATTCACCCTCAACCTGCTGGCACGCAACCATCCAGTAATGGCTTCAAGGCACTGATGGAAATTTTTGGGTACAGAGTCCGGCCGGCCCTCCATCCTCAGCACCAGCTGAGTGTCATCAGCGTACTGGTAACACTCCAGCCCAAAACCTCGAACACTCCCCTATTGCCAGCAATGGGGATATTTATATTATATTATATTACTGTATATACTTGAGTATAAACCGGCCCTCCATCCTCAGAATGAGCTGAGTGTCATCAGCGTACTGGTAACACTCCAGCCCAAAGCTCCGCACCAGTCGGGCAAGCGGTTGCTTATTTATTTATTTATTTAGCAGTTTTGTATACCGGTCTTCTCACCTCCATTCAAGGGACTCATATAGATGTGGGGTTGCCTTTGAAGACAGTCCGGAAGCTCC
>NW_026844366.1:3909812-3922567 GCF_025583915.1 Anolis sagrei ordinatus
TCCCACCTCCCTGTGGCTTCCTCTCACATATTTATACATGGCTATCATATCTCCTCTCAGCCTTCTCTTCTCCAGCCTCTTTAAGCCGCTCCTCATAGGGCTTGTTCTCCAGACCCTTGATCTGCTCCCTCCTCCCTGTGGCTTCCTCTCACATATTTATACATGGCCCTCATCATATCTCCTCTCAGCCTTCTCTTCTTCAGGCTAAACATGCCCAGCTCCTTAAGCCGCTCCTCATAGGGCTTGTTCTCCAGACCCCTTATCATTTTAGTCGCTCTCCTCTGGACACATTCCAGCTTGTCAATATCTCAGAATGCTACTGGAACATGACAATAAAGCCCAAAAAAACTCTCAGCAACCCAGGCGCCTATGATTCCCCGTTGCCCACAACGATGCCTCTCCCCCTTCACATGAAAGCATCCTCAGCTTTGCCAGCCATGCTGGATTTTGAATCCCTTCCATGTTGTTCTGATATCCTTGTCCCTTTTTAGCAGCCAGAAACATGCCTTAAAATATTCATGGCTCTTTATGCCGATCTGCTGGGGTTGCTTCCAGCCGTTACTTTGTTCCACGGCAGCAAAGAGGGTGTTTACTTGGTATAAATCAAATCCTTTTGTCCCCACGGAGCAACAAGAGCTGTGTGGAGCAGATAATGGCGTGTATTTAAGGGAAACACGGGCCTGTCGCCATATCCCCTTCCCCGCCGCGACCCAAGGCTCGGCCCTGGATTTATTTCCCCGTTGATTAATCCCCCTTTGCTCAATATTGGCACCCACACAATGCGCCGCATTTTGATGCCTTTGCAACATGGCACGGAGAAGTGACCCATATTCATAACGCCAGGCCCAGCCTCCACCCAAAAAGGCTTGTGCAAGAAGAGCAAGAAATACACTCATAGCCCTGTAAATCGAAGGACGGAGAAGATTCCTCCCATAAATCTAAAGAAAAGAAAGAAAAATCAAGGAGAGAGCAGGAAGGGAATAAATCTTGGACACAACACGTCCCTTTTGCTTTTGGAAGGAAAAGGGGAAAAAAGAATATATATAAATCAAATCGGAAGGGAACAAATTAAATCTTGGACACAAACACGTCCCTTTTGCTTCTGAAGGGCTTTTTTCCCTTTTTGCTCTTTCTGAAGGGGCCAAAAAAAAAAAATCCCAGCCCAGTGCAGTGTTTCCCACGTTGAGTGCAATCCTTGGTGAAGAAAGAAAGCGAAAGAAGAATGGGAGAGAAGAAAGGAAGAAAAAAAGAAATCATAGAATCAAAGAGTTGGAGAGACCTCATGGGCCACCAAAGTCCAATCCATCATCCAGTCCAACCCCACCCATCTGCTGAACAAATTTGTATGGAAAAGTAGAGATGGAAGGGAAGAGTCCAACCCCATTCAGCCAAGAAGCAGGAAAAGAATTCATTCAAAGCACCCCTGACAGATGGCAATCCAGCCTCTGTTTAAAAGCTTCCAAAGAAGGAGCCTCCACCACACTCCGGGCAGAGAGTTCCACTGCTGAACAGCTCTCACAGTCAGGAAGTTCTTCCTCATGTTCAGATGGAATCTCCTCTCTTGTAGTTTGAAGCCATTGTTCCGCGTCCTAGTCTCCAGGGAAGCAGAAAAAGCTTGCTCCCTCCTCCCTGTGGCTTCCTCTCACATATTTATACATGGCTATCATATCCTCTCTCAGCCTTCTCTTCTTCAGGCTAAACATGCCCAGCTCCTTAAGCCTGCTCCTCATAGGGCTTGTTCTCCAGACCCTTGATCATTTTAGTCACCCTCCTCTGGACACATTCCAAGCTTGTCAATATCTCTCTTGAATTGTGGTGCCCAGAATTGGACACAATATTCCAGGTGTGGTCTAACCAAAGCAGAATAGAGGGGTAGCATTACTTCCTTAGATCTAGACACTAGGCTCCTTTTGATGCAGGCCAAAATCCCATTGGCTTTTTTTGCCGCCACATCACATTGTTGGCTCATGTTTAACTTGTTGTCCACGAGGACTCCAAGATCTTTTTCACATGTACTGCTCTCGAGCCAGGCATTGTCCCCATTCTGTATCTTTGCATTTCGTTTTTCCTGCCAAAGTGGAGTATCTTGCATTTGTCACTGTTGAACTTCAAAGAGGAGAAGGCAATGATGTATTATGCCTGACTTGAAGCACCAGAAACAATGGGCCTGTGTTCAGATTCTGGAACTTTGCATACTTACTAACTTACTTACTTAGGTGATCAGTCGTTGTCTGAGTAGGATTGTCCTCCCCATGGCCTGGATTGTTTGCTGAGGAATGCGTTTTGCTAGAAATGCTAGAAATGCAATATGTGTCTGCCCAGGGCCAAAAACCAAAAGGTAAGGGCATATGAAATGCCCGACCCAGAGAACATCCTCCTCAACAACAAACAAGCTCTGGTGATGTTCTATGCTGGTCACACAGACCTCAGATAAGGACTAACACATATGCAGGAGTAGAGACATCAGACTGGCAACCAAGATCCATTGCCTAGTCAAAGCCATGGTCTTCCCTGTAGTCACCTACGGATGTGAGAGCTGGACCTTCGGGAAGGCTGAGCGAAGGAAGAGAGATGCTTTTGAGCTGTGGTGTTGGAGGAAAGTGCTGAGAGTGCCTTGGACTGCGAGAAGATCCAACCAGTCCATCCTCCAGGAAAGAAAGCCCGACTGCTCACTGGAGGGAAGGAGACTAGAGACAAAGTTGAAGTCCTTTGGCCACATCATGAGGAGACAGGAAAGCCTAGAGAAGAAGAATGATGCTGGGGAAAGTGGAAGGCAAAAGGAAGAGGGGCCGACCAAGGGCAAGGTGGATGGATGGTATCCTTGAAGTGACTGGACTGACCTTGAGGGAGCTGGGGGTGGTAACGGCCGACAGGGAGCTCTGGCGTGGGCTGGTCCATGAGGTCACGAAGAGTCGGAGACGACTGAACGAATGAACAACAACAACAACAGGAGATATTGCTCAAGGCACACGTTATTGTTGTCTATGGACCTCTTCTTTCTTCTTCTTCTTTCTTTAGGCAATCCCTCGTAGTCCGAGGATGATGGTCCTCCAAGATCAGTGTATTGGCAATAGGTCCATAGGTGGCTGTGGAGCTCTATTCTTGACCTACATCTTCTATTTTGACCTACATCAGTTTCCAGGTGGAAGGCGGTCCCGGTCGGGGTTGGCTTGATGCGCCTTCCTCTTGGCACATTTCTCTCTTTCGCCCTCCATTCGTGCCTCTTCAAATTCTGCAGCACTGCTGGTCACAGCTGACCTCCAGCTGGAGCGCTCAAGGGCCAGGGCTTCCCAGTTCTCAGTGTCTATGCCAGAGTTTTTAAGGTTGGCTTTGAGCCCATCTTTCAATCTCTTTTCCTGTCCACCAACATTCCGTTTTCCGTTCTTGAGTTCGGAGTAGAGCAACTGCTTTGGGAGACGGTGGTCGGGCATCCGGACAACGTGGCCGGTCCAGCGGAGTTGATGGTGGAGGAGCATCGCTTCAATGCTGCTGCTCTTTGCTTCTTCCAGCACGCTTGCATTTGTTAAAAGGGAGGGGGCTGATCTAATATCCCTGAGGAAGGCGTTCCATAGCCAAGGGCCCACCACTGAGAAGGCGTGTCTCTCGTCCCTGCCAACCATACTTGTGACGAAGTCGGGTTTGACAGCAGGGCCTCCCTAGATGATCTTAAAGTCCTGGAGGGTTCATAAGGGGAGATGCGTTCAGACAAACAGGTAAGTTGGGCCAGAACTGTTTAGGGCTTTATAGGCTAATGCCAGCACTTTGAATTGTGCCCGGTAGTAAACCGGCAGCCAGTGGAGCTAGCGCAACAGAGGAGTTGTGTGCTCCCTGTGTGCCGCTCCTGTTAGCAACATGGCTGCCACTCGCTGGACCATCTGGAGCTTCTGGGCAGTCTTCAAAGGCAACCCCACGTAGAGAGCGTTGCAGTAGTCTATACAGGATGTAACCAGAGCATGGACTACCGTGTCCAAATCAGACTTCCCAAGGTATGGGCGCAGCTGGTGCACAACCACACTCACAGCATCCCTAACAGATGGCCATCCAGCCTCTGTTTCAAAGCATCCAAAGAAGGAGCCTCCACCACACTCGGGCAGAGAGTTCCACTGCTGAACAGCTCTCACAGTCAGGAAGTTCTTCCTCGTGTTCAGATGGAATCTCCTCTCTTGTAGTTTGAAGCCATTGTTCCCTTGCGTCCTAGTCTCCAGGGAAGCAGAAAACAAGCTTGCTCCCTCTTCCTCCCTGTGGCTTCCTCTCACATATTTATACACAGCTATGATGTCTCCTCTCAGGCTTCTCTTTTTCAGGATAAACATGCCCAGCTCTTTAAGCCGCTCCTCATAGGGCTTGTTCTCCAGACCCTTGATCATTTTAGTCGCTCTCCTCTGGACACATTCCAGCTTGTCAACATCTCCCTTCAATTGTGGTGCCCAGAATTGGACACAGTGTGATTCCATTTGTGGTCTAACCAAGCAGAATAGAGTATGGGGAGCATGGCTTCCCTGGATCTGGAAAACAACTACTACTACTACTACTTTATTTTTATACCCCGCCAACCGTCTCTCCTAGGGGACTTACAAGGGACACAGCCAAAATTACAATTCAAACACACATGTAAAACAATTCAATCAATTAAAACATCAGATAAAACAAATAACAATAATTTTTACAGGAGTGCAGGAAAGTGCGACAATATGGTACACTAGGCTCCTATTGATGGAGGCCAAAATTCCATTGGCGCGTTTTGCCGCAGCATCACATTGTTGGCTCATGTTTCACTTGTTGTCCACGAGGACTTCAAGATCTTTTCCACACATCCTGCTCTCGTCTTCCATTGTGTATCTTTGCATTTCATTTTTTTCTGCCTAAGTGAAGTATCAGAATGGGTACAATGCCATGGATGAGCTAAGAGACTTGGATTGGAGAAGTATGCACTGAAACAAACTCATTGAGAAAGGAAGTGTTTGGCTCCTGCTTTATGTCTGCCCAAAATGCACAGGTTCTTCATCACTGTGTTGGTGCTGGACAATCAGGAAGTGATCAATTTCCTTTACAACGGCATTAAAAATGAGATTTGGAGGCGTTCCCCTCCGTTCTGAGAAGTCCTCTCTGCCTCATTCCATGAGGCAGATGTCAGCTGTTTGCAATGTCCATCGCAATTCTGGAATGACCTCTAGCAAAATTTGGTAAACCCATCTTTCGAAAGGTCGGAATGGGCACCAAGGGATGAGGAGGAGAAAGGGGTCCCTCCGGAGCCCATATGGGGCTGGACTCCATCTTCTGATTTCTGCCATCAGGACAACAGATGGAAAGTTCCCTGTCTGCAGCAGGGCTAATTCTGCTTTGGTTTGGATGAGGAATATATCTCCCATCGCCCCCGACCGGAGAATGCCAGCCTGCCTTCTGTTCCGCCTGATGTTCAAGGGGCCGGAAAGGGCCATGTAAACATGACAAGCCACCGCGTCCATCAGCAGCAGACTAATCCGCTTGGTAATAATTCATTGCATCCATCATCTTTGCAGCTCCGAGAGACAGCAGCTGCCAGGAAAGCATCCTTCTCCGGCTCGGTCTCCAATGCCGCTGCAAGAAAGGGCACCGAAGGACATTCCCGGCCTGTTTCAGGAGCGGCTTTAGGATCTCCAAAGCGAGGATGCTGCTTGGATGGTTAGAGAGGCTGCAGAGGGGAAGTTCAATTTGGAAAAGGAGCCACATTTCCATCTCATGTTCCGTTTCCCATCAGAAAGTGCAGCAAGCACAAAATGAAGTTCAATGGGGACAAATGCAAGAGACTCCACTTTGGCAGAAAAAATGAAAGATACACAATGGGGAACGAGGCCTGACTCGAGAGCAGTACGTGTGAAAAAGATCTTGGAATTCTCATGGACAACAAATTAAACATGAGCCAACAATGGGATATGGTGGCAAAAAAACCAATGGGATTTTGGCCTGCATCAATAGGAGTCTAGTGTCTAGATCAGTGGTTCTCAACCTGGGGGTTGCGGCCCCCAGGGGGGTCATTGGGCCATTTTTGGGGGTCGCAAAGGTGCCTTGGCCTTGCCATGAGCGCACCGTTCTCCCCGCCCCCTGCGTCTTTCCGAGTTTGGAAGGGCGCGGGGGGTGAGGCGGAGGGCTGCACTCACGGCCTAGCCATGAGCACCGCCTTTCTCCCCGCCCCCAGTGTACCCTTCTGAGCTCTTTGATGGCAGGGGAGCTATACATCTCAGTAGCTCCCAAATGCTGAGGTCTGTTTCCCCCAAACTCCACCAGTGTTTACATTGGGGCATATTGAGTATCCATGCCAAGTTTGGTCCAGATCCATCATTGTTTGAGTCTGCAATGCTCTCTGGATGCAGGTGAACTACAACTCCAAAACTCCAGGTCAGTGCTCACCAAACCCTTCCAGTATTTTTCTTTGGTTGTGGGAGTTCTGTGTGTCAAGTTTGGTCCAATTCCATCATTGGTGGAGTTCAAAATGCTCTTTGATTGTAGGTGAACTATAAATCCCAGCAACTACAACTCCCAAATGACATAATCAATTCTCCCTCCAGCCCCACCAGTGTTCAAATTTGGGCATATTGGGTAAGGTAAGGTAAAAGTTTTCCCCTGACATTAAGTCCAGTCGTGTCCAACTCTGGGAGTTGGTGCTCAATTTCTAGGGCAAAGAGCCGGCATTGTCCATAGACACCTCCAAGGTCATGTGGCTGACATGACAGCATGGAGCACTGTTGTTGGGTATTTGTGCCAAATTTGGTCTAGTGAATGAAAATACATCCTGCATTTCAAATATTTACATTATGATTCATAACAGTAATACAATTACAATCAGGAAGTAGCATAATAATAATTTTATGGTTGGGGGTCACCACAACATGAGGCGCTGTATTAAGGGGTTGCAGCATTAGGAAGATTGAGAACCACTGGTCTAGATCCAGGGAAGTTATGCTCCCCATGCTCTATTCTGCCTTGGTTAGTCCACATCTGGAATACTGCATCCAATTGTGGTGCAGCTGGATGGGAGTCAGCTGCATGAGGATCACTACTGACCAAAAGGTCATGAGTTCTAAGCCAGGCTGGGTCAGAGTGAACTTCTGATCTATGTGTGTAGCTTGACCTTTGCAGCCCGAAAGACAGTTGCAACTGTCAAGTAGGAAATTTAGGTACCACTTATGTGGGGACGCTAATTTAACTAATTTATGAAGCCATAAAAATCTCCAGTAAGCAAGCAAAGAATGAGGAAGTATTTCTTCAGTGTCACAAATGGACGATGAAGCAACAGCTCCCCTGGTGGTCAGAATATCCTCATGAAAAGCTGGAATGTTAAATAGCCTCTATGTGTCTGCCTATATATGTTGTGTGTCTATGGCATTGAATGTTTGCCATGTATATACATTGTAATCCGTGAGGGGTGAGAAGGGTGGAATATAAATATTGTAAATATAATAAATAAATAATAAATTCTGCCGCCATAACTGAAGAGAGACGTTGACCGGCTGGAATGTGTCCAGGGGAGTGTGACCAAAATGATCAACGGTCTGGAAAACAAGCCCTATGAGGAGCGGCTGAAAGAGCTGGCTGTTGCAACTCAGGGTAGCTTTCACCTTGCTCCAGACACCACCACACCAAAGTTGTAGGTTTTGTAGTTTATTGAGAAAAAGGCAAAATCAAAACAAAGTACAAGAAATGCAGAAGTTCCATAGGCAGGACAAAGGCTTAAATGCAAAGACAAAGTTCCCAAGATCCAAAGCAAAAACATGAAACACAATCCTTTAGCAATGGTCAAACAAGAGTCCATGGTAAACAGTTGAAAACAAGGCCCAAATCCCAGACTCAGGAAGCCAGAAGTGACGGTCTGGATGGGGGCGAACAAATTGAAACTGAATCCAGGCAAGACAGAGGTACTCCTGGTCAGTCGCAAGGCCGAACAGGGTATAGGGTTACAGCCTGTGTTGGATGGGGTCGCACTCCCCCTGAAGACGCAGGTTCGCAGCTTGGGTGTGATCCTGGACTCATCGCTGAGCCTGGAACCCCAGGTTTCGGCGGTGACCAGGGGAGCATTTGCACAGTTAAAACTCGTGCGCCAACTGCGCCCGTACCTTGGGAAGTCTGACTTGGCCACGGTAGTCCACGCTCTGGTTACATCCCGTTTAGACTACTGCAACGCTCTCTACGTGGGGTTGCCTTTGAAGACGGCCCGGAAGCTCCAATTAGTCCAACGCTCGGCAGCCATGATACTAACAGGAGCGGAGCGCAGGGAGCATACAACTCCTCTGCTGCACCAGCTCCACTGGCTGCCGATTTGCTACCGGGCTCAATTCAAAGTGCTGGCGTTGGCCTTTAAAGCCCTAAACGGTTCTGGCCCAACCTACCTATCCGAACGTATCTCGGCCTACCAGCCCACCAGGACCCTAAGATCTTCTGGGGGGCCCTACTCTCTATCCCACCTGCTTCACAGGTGCGGCTGGCGGGGACGAGAGACAGGGCCTTTTCTGTGGTGGCCCCGCGGCTATGGAACGCCCTTCCCATGGAGGTAAGATCAGCTCCCTCATTGATGGTATTCAGGAAAAGACTAAAAACGTGGATGTTCGAGCAGGCGTTCGGTTAACTCAGTGCAATAAGTGTAATGATTGAAGGACTGGCAATCTGGACGACGAAACTGGATCACGATTTTAGTCAAGAGATGAATTGGATTGTTTATTGATATATGTATTGTGGATTATGTTTTTATGCTTTTAAACTGTATACTGTTGTTTGTTATAAGTTGTTGTAAACCGCGTTGAGTCGCCGGCTAGGCTGAGAAACGGCGGTATACAAGTATAGCAAATAAATAAATAAATAAATAAGAAATGTGCTGCTAAAAACCAAAGTTCATCCACAGAAGTTTGCATGGGAAGAGCTACATTGGACTGACAGCCCCTGCTTGTCAGCTACAAGGCTAAATACCCTTTGCAGACATGAACACATTGCGTTGACCTTTGGCACACTTGGTTTCTTGCTTGCTTGCCAAGCGAGTGCTTCTCTGGAACCTTAATTGCAGATGATCTTGCCTGCTCATTAATTCATTATCTTCAAGGATATGTAACCCCTTATCTTGGTCCAGCTGGACTGGATCACTGTGGGGAGGAAGAAGACGTTTCCACCTGGCCGTTTGGGATTTCACTCTCGTTCTCAGTCTCACTAACATTCCTTTCCCCTGGGAACTGACTTGCTGTTTCTCCTTCAGCAGCCCCACCGTCAGCCCTGTCTGAAACATGTACAGAAATCTGTAATCCATCATCCTCTTCATCGTCCTGTAGGAATTCTGGCTCAGAAGGCCCAAAGAGCTCAGCTTCAGACTCAGTCGAGCTGAGTCACAACACTGGGCAAGTTTAGCCTGAAAAAGAGAAGGCTGAGAGGAGACATGATAGCCATGTATAAATATGTGAGAAGTCATGGGGAGGGATTCTAGGATTCTATGATTCTCTAAGCCTGATCCATGGCTCCAACGGCAGCATGTGAAGATCCTCAAGGAGATATTTGGCACTTTGGAGGGATAGGAATTAATCTCCTTTCATCTTTCGAGAGCATTTTGATTATGGGAAGGAAGAGCTGTCCAATCATGGAACAAACCGCTTCCTGGCAGTCTGGTGGAGTTTCCTTCTCGAAGTGTTTAAGTAAAGGCCGAATGGTCATCTATCGGGAGGGCTTGGATTGTGTCTCCCTGCCTGACAGATAGAAGAGGGTTGGACTGGATGGCCCCCAGGGGCCTTCCCTTTCTGCAACCGGGAGTGGAGTGAATTGTGAAGCCGCAGCCCTTCCAAACTGCATCGGTAGTTACTTGCCCTTGCAAAACAAATGCAACAAAATACTATAATTCTACTCCCGACACCCATTAAATTAAGCCTTGCTTTTCACTACAGCTTTTTAATTCAACACGACCTGGCCTCTCCATCAAATTTGCATTTTTAATTTTTCAGTTATGAATAAAATCCCATATAAATTTTGAATGAGAAACTTTTTTTTCCTCCCCCAAGAGCCGGGCTCCCCTCGCAAGTTATTGCAAAGGCGTATTTCATATTAATAATGCAGTGGAATTAATTGGTCTTCCCCTCTTCTCTGCTCAGGATCGGCCCCAGTTTGCTTTTGCATCATCACAGAATCCTAGAGTTGGAAGAGACCTCATGGGCCATCCAATCCAACACCATTCTGCCAAAAAGAAGGAAAATTACATTCAAAGCATTCCCGACAGATGGCCATCTAGTATCTGCTTCAAAGCCTCCAAAAAAAAGGAGTCTCCACCACACTCTGGGGCAGAGAGTTCCACTGCTGAACAGCTCTCTAACAGTCAGTTAGTTCTTCCTAATGTTCAGATGGAATCTCCTTTCTTATAGTTTGAAGCCTATGCTCCATTGCATCGTAGTCTCCAGGGCAGCAGAAAACAAGCCTGGTCCCTCCTCTCTAGGACTTCCCCTCACTATATGGCCCTCATCATGTCTCCTCTCTGCCTTTTCTTCTTCAGGCTAAACATGCCCAGGTCTTTCAGCCACTTCTCATAGGGCTTGTTCTACCGACTCTTGATCATTCCAGCTTAGGGTCAACATCTCCCTTCAATAGCAGTGCCTAGAACTGGACACAGTGTCATTCCTAAACGGTTCTGGCCCAGATTATCTGTCCGGACGTATCTCCTGTTACGAACCGTCACAAAGCTTAAGATCATCAGGAGACGCCCTGCTCTCATTCCCACCACTTTCACAAACGTGGTTGGTGGAGATGAGAGACAGGGCCTTCTCGGCAGTGGTCCCCCGTCTGTGGAACTCTCTCCCCATAGATATCAGGTTGGCCACCTTCCTTCTGTTCTTTAGAAGACAACTGAAGACTTGGCTCTGGGACCAGGTGTTCGATTAGTGGACAGCGGCAATTGGCAAGAAAACTTAGGATATCTGCGACATTGGATTTACCCTGATTTGGACTTGGTTTTAATTGACATGTTTAATTTATTGTTTAATGAATTTGTATAATGCTTTTAATGATTTTTTACTGTTTTGAATGTCATTTTTAATGTAATGTATTGTCAAAGGCTTTCATGGCTGGAATCACTGGGTTGTTGTAGGTTTTTTCGGGCTATATGGCCATGTTCTAGAGGCATTCTCTCCTGACGTTTCACCTGCATCTATGGCAAGCATCCTCAGAGGTAATGAGGTCTCTTGGAGCTAGTAAACAGGGTTTATATATCTGTGGAATGACCAGGGTGGGACAAAGGACTCTTGTCTGCTGGAGCTAGGTGTGAATGTTTCAACTGACCACCTTGATTAGCATTTGATGGCCTGGCAGTGCCTGGAGCAATCTTTTGTTGAGAGGTGATTAGATGTCCTTGTTTGTCCTACTCGGACAACAAGGGATTGCCTAAGTAAGTAAGTACTAAGTAAAGCAATCATGGCCTATTGTGCTTCCCTTGGGCCCAAGGTTAGGAAGAACAATTCCATTTTTAATCTAGAATCCTCTCGATGTTTGGTCTGAATTTCTTTCTTTTTCTTTTGCTTCAACTGTAACGTGACGCTTGGAAGTCCATATTTTAGACTCCATTTCTACAGTTGCTCAGGCACAAAGGCAGTTCCTTGTTTTGCATGAAAGCGACGTCTTCTCCCTGATCCAGCCTGATAAAAATGGAAATAGGCTTTTAAAAATCCAGAGGAAAATCTTTGTGTCCTTTGTGTAGCTGTTTTGTACCTATCCCAATGTCACGGCGTGTATATATAAATATATGTGTCTATAGTGGAGTTTAAATAAAGTCCATTCTTTCCTATTAGACAGCTCTCTTGCTGTGATAAATATTGCAGATAGTATATATATGTATATATATCATGAGAGAGAGAGAGAAAGGAGACACACTAAAAGGACATTTATTCCTATTTCCAGTAGAAGAAGAAATCCACTGCCAGTAAACAAGTACTTTGCTCTTATCTGGGTATTTTTGTTGTCTGCATTCGGGGAGATAAAGCCCTAGTATTTTATCGCTCCGCAATGCAATGCCGGCCCGCCTCTCCAGCAAGGTCTGCTTTAAGGTGAGATATAGAAATGTATAAATAAGCAGCCCTTGCAAGCAAAGGAGGCCCGCAAATGCATTAAGCCCCCACCCTTTGCACACCTGCTTCCTCCCTTGGCTTTTCGGATTATCTCTCCGCCGTTAGGCATTAGTGAAGCTGCCACTTTGGTGTATTCTGGAGGCTTGTCGGTGATTTCCGCTAACCGTTAACACGTGGGTTCAGGGCTCGCTGCACTTTGCTACTCCAAAGGCTAGATTCGCAGGTTCGCAGTCTGGGAGTTCTCCTGGATTCATCGCTGAGCCTGGAGCCCCAGGTTTCGGCGGTGGTCAGGGGAGCTTTTGCACAATTAAAACTTGTGCGCCAGCTGCACCCGTACCTTGGGAAGTCTGACTTGGCCACGGTGGTCCACACTTTGGTTACATCCCGTTTAGACTACTGCAACGCTCTCTACGTGAGGTTGCCTCTGAAGACTGCCAGGAAGCTGCAGCTAGTCCAACGCACGGCAGCCAGACTACTAACGGGTGCTGGGTACAGGGAGCACACCACTCCGCTGTGACACCAGGTCCACTGGCTGCCAATTAGCTTCTGAGCACAATTCAAAGTGCTGGTGTTAACCTGGAAAGCCCTAAACAACTCCGCCCTGTTTACCTCTCCGAACATATTCTCCCCTTGTTGTTCATTCGTTCAGTCGTCTCCAACTCTTCGTGACCTCATGGACCAGCCCACGCCAGAGCTCCC
>NW_026844366.1:3922667-3960651 GCF_025583915.1 Anolis sagrei ordinatus
CCATCTGCTTCTCTGGCCATGGAACTCAACAAAGAAGCTCCTGTTTTGTAGCAGGTTTCCTATGAGGCGGGTATATACGGTAATATAATATAATATAAATATCCCCATTGCTGGCAATAGGGTCACCCAAAAGTTGTCATGCATCCCATAAACCATGGAATACAGGGTCCCAAAACTACATAATATGGCCTTTTCCCCCATTCCAACACAACAGCATTGCAGCGAATGCATTTCATTGAATCCTTGCATTACAAGAGTGACAGAGCCGGCAGCAGAAGTTTTTCTTTGCATTTCTTGGAGATTGTTCCAATTACAACGATCTCCCTTCTAAAGCAAAGAGAGAGAGAGAAGGAGGACAGAGTTTTTTAATTTTATGTTTATGTGATTAGTTACATATTAACATTCATAAAGGCATTCGCCCATCAGGGTAAACTGACTTAATGTGGTGCAAGAAGCGCTAAAAGGCAGGGAGGAACAGTAATTTTAAAAATTAATTTAAAACAATTTTGCAGCTTGCCCTGGGAAAAAAAAGGGAAAGGGGGAGGGAGAGGGAAAGAGAGAGAAATCATTAAGTGGGCCAGATTAATATTCGCAGCAGATGCGAGACAATCGAGCGTCTCTGTCCCTTTTGCGTGGCGGAATTGGGAAGAAATGCCGCTCAGAGTTCGTATTTCAAATCCAGGTCCCGGGGTCTCTTTCCTACTTGGAAAACTTGGCCAAACCTTGTCCAACTCCAGCAACAACAAAGCCTCATCCCTGAAATCCCTATTTTGCAACATGGGACCTATCTTTCGTTCATCCATCAAAAATAATTAACGCGGTTCCATTACACCCCATGGATCTCTCTGCCCACAGAATGAAGAATCATAGAATCCTAGAATCAAAGAGTTGGAAGAGACCTCCTGGGCCATCATCCAGTCCAACCCCATTCTGCCAAGAAGCAGGAATATTGCATTCAAATCACCCCTGACAGATGCCCATCCAGCCTCTGCTTAAAAGCTTCCAAAGAAGGAGCCTCCACCACACTCCGGGGCAGAGAGTTCCACTGCTGAACGGCTCTCACAGTCAGGAAGTTCTTCCTCATGTTCAGGTGGAATCTCCTCTCTTGTAGTTTGAAGCCATTGTTCCATTGCGTCCTAGTCTCCAAGGAAGCAGAAAACAAGCTTGCTCCCTCCTCCTCCCTGTGGCTTCCTCTCACATATTTATACATAGCTATCATGTCTCCTCTCAGCCTTCTCTTCTTCAGGCTAAACATGCCCAGTTCCCTAAGCCGCTCCTCAGGGAACTGAGCATGTTTAGCCTGAAGAAGAGAAGGCTGAGAGGAGAAAGATCAAATTTGCTCCTTGACGCCGCTTCCTCCCTCTCTCAGTGTTTGTTCATTTGTAGCAAGGCTCAAGAATCGTGTTCCCAAAGTTTTCACCATTACAGGAAAGAGATCTTGGAGTCCTCATGGACAACAAGTTGAACATGAGCCAACAATGTGATGTGGCGGCAAAAAAAGCCAATGGGATTTTGGCCTGCGTCAAGAGGAACCTAGTGTCTAGATCTAGGGAAGTCATGCTCCCCATGCTCTATTCTGCTTTGGTTAGACCACACCTGGAATATTGTGTCCAATTCTGGGCACCACAATTCAAGAGAGATATTGACAAGCTGGAATGTGTCCAGAGGAGGGCGACTCAAATGATCAAGGGTCTGGAGAACAAGCCCTATGAGGAGCGGCTTAAGGAGCTGGGCATGTTTAGCCTGAAGAAGAGAAGGTTCAGAGGAGATATGATGAGAGCCATGTATAAATATGTGGGAAGAAGCCACAGGAGGGAGGAGGGAGCAAGTTTGTTTTCTGCTTCCTTGGAGACTAGGACGCAAGGGAACAATGGCTTCAAACTACAAGAGAGGAGATTCCATCTGAACATGAGGAAGAACTTCCTGACTGTGAGAGCCGTTCAGCAGTGGAACTCTCTGCCCCGGAGGGAGTGTGGTGGAGGCTCCTTCTTTGGAAGCTTTGAAACAGAGGCTGGATGGCCATTTGTCAGGGGTGATTTGAATGCAATATTCCTGCTTCTTGGCAGAATGGGGTTGGACTGGATGAAGGCCCAGGAGGTCTCTTCCAACTCTTTGATTCTATGATTCTATGATTCCTCCCTTTCAGTGCTTGTTCATTTGTAGCAAGGCTCAAGATCGTGTTCCAAAAGTTTTCTCCATTCGAGGAACTTCAGTGCAAAGTGACCTCAGCCATTGGAGGACTGGCTCATTGCCTCAGATGCCTTTATAAGATATAAGGGACGGAGACCTCCAGACTCAATTATATTCATAAGTTGACTAGATATATTACACATCGATATTCCAAAAGTAAATATTCCAATGGCTTCTCTATTTCAATGGCTTCTGTGCTGTCACGCGCTGGGCCTGTGAAAGAGTCTGTAGACAGGACGTGTTTTCTGAATGCCTAACAAGACGCCGGGTGTGCCTCGGCTGAGAGGCCTTTCAGATTTCCCCACACAAAGTTCTTTTAAAGACTTAGAAAGTTCAACAAAGTTTTTATTGTTGCTTAAAACTTCAATAAATCAAACAACTACTTCAAGGCTTTGAATCAACTGGTGGCTTGCTTGAATACTGTCCACAAGGTACAGGCAACTTCCTTCATAAACTGTTTCTTCCTCCTACAAGGGAAATCCTTGAACACTCCCTGGGCAATCTAACTTAAGTTCTACTGGCGTGGGCCTCTACACCCGGTCCCAATTGTGTTATGGTTGCCGCGAGTGGTCCTTACCAAACAGAGTCCTTTAGTAGATTTCCAAGAGGAAAGAAGGCTTTCAATTCCTAGCGAAGGCTGGCTGTAGAGTTGTGGCACTAAATTCCCCAACAAAGGCTATGCTGTAGTTCTCTGTAGAGCTGTGGGACTGGATCCCCCCAGCAAAGCTGTAAAAGACGAACTCTGTGCCCTGTAGTGTGGTGGAGGCTCTTTCTTTGGAAGCTTTGAAACAGAGGCTGGATGGCCATCTGTCAAGGGTGATTTGAATGCAATATTCCTGCTTCTTGGCAGAATGGGGTTGGACTGGATGGCCCATGAGGTCTCTTCCAACTCTTTGATTCTATGATTCTATGATTCTATGACCTGCACCTTCTAGAAATAGTTTTCTAAGATCTACAGAGACACTCACTGGAACACCTCAGCAAGCGAGAGTCCAAAAGTGGCAGGCTCAAACCCAGAACCTCAATCCATGGGTGATACCAAATGAGAGACTCCCCCCTGGGCACACAGAAGACTGGGCGACTTGGAAGGTGCTGAACAGACTGCGCTCTGGCACCACGAGATGCAGAGCCAACGTTCAGAAATGGGACTCCAACGTGGAATCCTCGACATGCGAGTGTGGAGAGGAGCAAACCACTGACCACCTGCTGTAATGCAACCTGAGCCCTGCCACATGCACAAGGGAGGACTTTCTTGCAGCAACACCAGAAGCACTCCAAGTGGCCAGATACTGGTCAAAGGACATTTAATCAACTACCAAACTCACAAATTTTGTATTTTGTCTGTTTGTTTGCTTTGTTCTGTTAGAAATGTAATATAATTTGACTGGTTGTCCTGACACGACAAATACCTGCACCTTCAATTTGGCTCGGCAACTTATCGGCAGCTAATCACCTCTCAACGAAAGATTCCTGCAGGCAGTAGCAAGCGACACCTAAAAACGACCAGGCCGTCAAATGGTAATCAATGTGGCCAGTTGAAACATTCACACCTGCCTCCAACAGACAAGAGTTCTTTCTCCCACCCTGGATATTATTCCACAGATATATAAACCCCATTTTCCTATCTCCAACAGACCTCACAACCTCTGAGGATGCTTGCCATAGATGCAGATAAAATGTCAGGAGAGAATGCTTCTAGAACATGGCCATATAGCCCAAAAAACCTACAACAACCCAGTGATTCCAGCCACGAAATCCTTCAACAATACATGTTGTCGCTGTTGGCCCAGCTCTCTAATCTAAAGAGACTTCTTTCCAGCCTTTTTCTGGTCCCTCAACAAAGTGCAACTCCCCTAGCATTGAGCCATGGCGGTTAAAGTGGTGTCAAACCGCATTAATTTCATTGTGTGGATGCACCCAGGGCTCACTGTTTGCTTCCCGAAAGGGGCGTCCACTTTTGTTTTGCTGTTGTTTCAAAGCTGACAGTGATTTAGGTTCGGTGTATTTTTACCACCCGCTCCTAATCCGGGGGATAAATCATCCTGAAGGACACTTATTCCTGGCTGTCATTTTGCAGGAAGATGCTATTAAAGTGACACTCGCGACAACGGTGCAATTCAGAAACAAATTTGCGGCTGATGATTTTCGATGTGCATCGCTTTCTCATCAGAGGGGGAGAGGCGCCGGCGCCGGCGGATTCGCCGGGCAAAATGATAATTACTTAATCCTTCATTTAGGAGAGCATCACTCTCTCCCCTTGCCCTCCGTGGCTCTGTTATTAACTGCATTCATTTCAGCTTCCCGGCTTTTCCCCTCGCTGTGTTTTGGAGATACTGATCTAAAAACAGCCTCCCAATTTTAAACTTCGGCTGGATCTACGTTGCCATATAATGAAGTTTCAATGCAATGAAACTGTATTATGGAACTGTATTTATATGACAGTGTAGATGGAGCTGTAGGACTTTTGAACCTTCCTGGAAGATGCCTCGAGAGTTATTTCATCAGGAAAGATGGGCCTAAAGTCCATTGGCCTTTTATTGTTTCTGCAAAAAGGTGAATCTTCTGCTCTTCTGTCCTTGGAGGGATAATTATGGAACAAGGATGACATATACACATATATACACACACATATACACATACTAGCTTTACCTGCCACGCGTTGCTGTGGTCAACCTTCTCTCCCTCTTTCTCTCCTTCTTTCACTCCTTCCTTCATTTCCTTTTCTTCTTTCCTTTCTTCCTTCTCTACCTGTTTACTTCCTTCCTTAGCTTTTTGCTCCCATCCTTCCTTCTCTTTTTTCTTTCCTTCCCTCCCTCTTTCTCTCCTTCTTTCTCTTCTTCCTTTGCTCCGTCTTTCCTCCCTTCCCTTTTTTCTTTCCTTCTCTCCTCCTTCCTTCTCTTCCTCTTTCCTTCCTCCTCCCTTTTTTTCCTTCCTCTTTCTCTCCTTTCTTCCCTCTCTATCTCTTTCCTTCCTTCCTTCGCTCTTGACTTCCAGACTTCCTTTTCTTTCTTTCTTTTCTTCCCTCCCTTTCTCTTCTTCCTTCGCTTTTTTTCCTCTCTTCCCCTTCCCAAATTCCCCTTCCCTTGCACCAGTTTCTGACATAGAATCATAGAATCAAAGAGTTGGAAGAGACCTCATGGGCCATCCAGTCCAACCCACTGCCAAGAAGCAGGAATATTGCATTCAAAGCACCCCTGACAGATGGCCATCCAGCCTCTGTTTAAAAGCCTCCAAAAAGGAGCCTCCACCACACTCCGGGGCAGAGAGTTCCACTGCTGAACGGCTCTCACAGTCAGGAAGTTCTTCCTCATGTTCAGATGGAATCTCCTCTCTTGTAGTTTGAAGCCATTGTTCCCTTGCGTCCTAGTCTCCAGGGAAGCAGAAAACAAGCTTGCTCCCTCCTCCCTGTGGCTTCCTCTCACATATTTATACATGGCTATCATATCTCCTCTCATCCTTCTCTTCTTCAGGCTAAACATGCCCAGCTCCTTAAGCCGCTCCTCATAGGGCTTGTTCTCCAGACCCTTGATCATTTGAGTCGCCCTCCTCTGGACACATTCCAGCTTGTCAATATCTCTCTTGAATTGTGGTGCCCAGAATTGGACACAATATTCCAGGTGTGGTCTAACCAAAGCAGAATAGAGGGGTAGCATGACTTCCCTAGATCTAGACACTAGGCTCCTCTTGATGCAGGCCAAAATCCCATTGGCTTTTTTTGCCGCCACATCACATTGTTGGCTCATGTTTAACTTGTTGTCCACGAGGACTCCAAGATCTTTTTCAGTTAGAGTTAGGGAAATACATACATACATACAAATACATACATACAAATATTAATAAATTAACATGAGTCAAATGCTCTAGTGAAAAGCCACATGTCCTAAGTGCTAGAGTAAAAGGCCCTAAGTCACGCATGGCTCTCAAGTAGGGAGGCAAGGAATTCCATAAGGCAGGGGCAGAAATAGAGAAAGCCCATCTGCGTATGGTGCTTTCCAAGGGCACTTCTCTAGGGCCCGGTATATAGAGCAAATTGCGTTGAGATTGTTGTGGCGACCTCCGATGATGGGAGAAGGAGAGGCGGTCTCTAAGATACAATGGACCCTGGCCATATAAACTTTTTAAGGGTCAGGACCAGCATCTTATACAAACCACGATACTCAATTGGGAGCCAGTGTAGATGCCACAGCACTGGTGTTCTATGGCATTTCATGGGCGTTCTTGTGAGCAACCTGGCTGCAGCATTCTGGACAATACGGAGCTTTCGGGTCGTAGAAATAGGAAGGCCGACATACAAGGCGTTACAATAGTCCAGCCTAGATGTGACCGTGGCATGAATGACTGTTGCCAGAGCCTCATCCGACAGGAAAGGTGCCAATTGCCTCACTTGTTGTAGATGGAAAAAGGCCTGTTTGCTGGCAGCAGCCACCTGAGCCTCCATCATCAGCTGCAAATCCAAAACAACACCAAGGCTCTTAATGGTAGGTGATGGAGATAGAGTAGCATCATCAAAGGTAGGGAACGGATGGGTCAGACCTATCGGGCAGCCATGCCACAGGATCTCAGTCTTTGCCGGATTCACCTTCAGTCTGCTAGCACGTAGCCAGTTCGACAAAGCCTCCAGGCATAAGGTGAAATTGTCAGGTAGTGATGTTACTCCAGGCTCCAAGCGCAACAGGAGTTGGGTGTCGTCCGCATATTGGTAGCAGTCCAGGCCGAATCTCTGAGCCAAACTGGTAAGGGGTCCAACATAGATGTTGAAGAGAAGAGGGGAGAGAATTGCACCTTGGGGGACCGCGCATAGGAGGGGGGGACTTTCGGAGACTTGGTCCATATATTCCACGCACTGACTCCGGTTTCGGAGGAATGAATTGAACCAATTGAGGGCCTGACCACCTTGGGGGACCCCACATAGGAGGGGGGATTTATCAGAGACTCCACGCGTTGGCTCCGGTTCCAGAGAAATGAGTTGAACCAATTGAAGACCTGACCGTGAACTCCGGACATGGCGAGACGGTGGATCATTAAATCGTAGTCAACGGTGTCAAACGCTGCACTAAGATCGAGAAGTACCAGAAGCACCGATCTGCCGCTATCAGACTGGCGACGAAGTTCATCTGTAATAGCAACCAGGACCGTCTCCGTCCCATGACCCGGGCGAAAACCTGACTGGAAAGGGTCCAGGCTGGCTGTGTCATCCAAAAATTGCTGCAATTGTCCCAATCATTTCACAAAACCATCCCTCAACAGAAGCATCACATATTCTCTCAAATTCAGTCATAATCCATACATTCAACATTCATACTCACCATCCGTCTTCATTCTGGAGGCGGGTGTTCAGCATGCGGCATCCCTTCAGGTCTGGCACGCAGTCAAAGAGGAGAGTGGCCTCCTTATGTGGCACTTCTTGTTGTTGTCGTTGTACTTGATTGTTTAGACAACCTGTCATTCAGCCCAGACTCACTGAAGCCTCATCAATTCTGGAACAGATGTTGTTTAACTTCCTTAACTTAAAGTGTCATTGTCTCTGACTATGTAAACATACATTGTTTACACCAAAAGTTCTCAAGTTAGTTATCATCCGTTCAGCAGTTTCCTCATTATCGCTTTTCATGCCACAGTTAATGGATTCTTCACCTCCTCCAGAATGCCATTTTCAGGTGTTGTTTTTAGTTTGGTGACTTATAGAATCATAGAATCATAGAGTTGGAAGAGACCTCCTGGGCCATCCAGTCCAACCCCATTCTGCCAAGAAGCAGGAATATTGTATTCAAATCACCCCTGACAGATGGCCATCCAGCCTCTGTTTCAAAGCTTCCAAAGAAGGAGCCTCTACCACACTCTGCGGCAGAGAGTTCCACTGCTGAACGGCTCTCACAGTCAGGAAGTTCCTCCTCATGTTCAGATGGAATCTCCTCTCTTGTAGTTTGAAGCCATTGCTCCATTGCGTCCTACTCTCCTTCAGTCTTGTTAGACCTGTATAGGCCCTAGCCAGGCCCTAATCACACAATTTCATCCATCCATCCATCACACTACATTGGAGCTATCTAGCATATACCTTTGCCTTTAGACCTGTTCATTAATTGTGCAGAAAAGGCTGTTGTTCAGGACTTATTTCTGCACCAAAATTGTAGGTGATATATTTACATGGAAAACAATATTTTGTGTGCAGAAACGCTACATTCTTCATACAAATCAACTGTTTTCTAATTTCTATACATACATAAAACCCATGTGCAAGTTTCGTGCAGAATGAGTTTTAACCTACAAAGATTTTAATTAACCTATTAGAGTTTACAACACTAAAATATTTATTTGTTATTTATTTCACACATAACCCTCTCTCAACATCTTTATTAATGACTTAGATGAAGGGTTGGAAGGCAGGATCATCAAGTTTGCACACGACACCAAATTGGGAGGGATAGCCAATACTCCAGAGGACAGGAGCAGAATAGAAAACGATCTTGACAGATTAGAGACATGAAGGGCTGAAACTAACACAATCAAGTTCAACAGGGACAAATGCAAGGGACTCCACTTTGGCAGGAAAAACGAAATGCAAAGAGACAGAATGCGGGACAATGCCTGGCTCGAGAGCAGTACGTGTAGAAAAGATCTTGGAGTCCTCGTGGACAACAAGTTAAACATGAGCCAGGAATGTGATGTGGCGGCAAAAAAAGCCAATGGGATTTTGGCCTGCATCAAGAGGAGCATAGTGTCTATATCCACTATGAAGTGGATATAGACACTATATAAGTGTCTATATAGACACTATATAAGAAGTGGCGGAGAGGTAGAACGCCGAGGCCTCCACCATCTAGACCCAAACGGAGCGTTCCTTATCAACTAATCCAAGCTGTGGCTGCCGGACTGCCGAAAACCCCCTCCCTAAATGGACTCACATTTGGGGCGAGGTGTGCTGGTTGCTGGTTGTCGCCCGTCCCCCTCGCGCCTTCCGGGAGGTGAGTTTGATCTGCCCGGCTGACATCATGGGCGCCATTGCCGCGTTGGCGGCCTGATCCAGCGGGGGACGCGGCGTTCTGCGGGGGCGCCCAGCTGTTGGCTGTCCTGCTGCTCCTCCACGGAGCTTGCTGCCTGGCATTGGGGCTGGAGTTCTGTTGGCTGGTGGGCGTCCCGGGGCGCTGCCCGCGGCCTCAGCGTCTCTGCTGCCGAGCCGCGTTCCTGCTGCCGCGCTGCCGCGCCTGGGCCTGCAGGTGGAAGTGGGCCGTGACCCTTCCACTCGTCGGCGCGGCCTGGGCCTAGTGCGCTACTCAGCCTGCCCCGTGGCCGCCTCCGGCGGGCTCCCGCTGCCCACGGCTCCGATATTTATTGAGGTCCCTCGGCGTCTTCTGGGGTCCCGCGGCGCTGTGCAACTTGAAGAGGGGCTGGCCCTCCATCGTACCGGCCTCCTGCTATTCAGTTCGGCCCTCATCGGCTTCCAGCTCGAACCAGCTTGCTGGTGGTCGTTAGGACATCTCTTTTGCGTCCTTTGTTACTCTTGGATGCTGCCCACCAGAGCCTTGGTACTGACCAAGTGCGCCACATTGTGTTGACCGAGCTGTGTGAGATCACCTGCCTGACTGACTGTGTTGACCGAATTGCGTCATTACCATTTGGCCGACTGAATGCATTTCCAGCGTCTGTGCCAGCAGATTACCATTGGAGGATTAATCACAGTTTAATCTGCCGCCATCGTACGAGACTCCATCATCTCGTTTGCCTCCAGGCTAATACAGAGGCAGTTCCACTTCCAAAGTTCCATTTGTGTTGACCAATTTTGTGCTGCCCAACTGTGTAACGCAAGCCGTGTGTAGTCCTCCTGCTGTGCTGACCAATCATCTCGCCTGACCGAGCAACTCAAGCTGTGTTTAGACCAATTTGTGCTGACCAACTGCCGTGTTGACCAACTCCGGAAAGACTGAGAGATTCATCCGCTGTTTACATCGGCTGTCCATCGACAACACCTTGAATCACAACAACGCTACTAACCTACTAACTCTTAATAGTGTGTCTATATAATATTGACATAGTTCGTTCCTTGCCTGCCTTTGTGCAAATCTGGTAATAAGAACGTAAGATAGCACCAAGGTGCCTGCCTTATTTGCTGCTATACTGTCCTAGCACTTGCGCCCCCTTCCCTACCCTCTATGCCGCACTTTAGTTAGCGCAGAGAGCCAGATTGGGTATTTGTTGCATTTTATGATCCTGCACTTTATGAATGTGCCCAACGGCACGCAGATGCACTGCTGACTGTGTTGCACTTTAAGACTCCGCACTTTACAAACCTCTAAGTGTTTAATTGCCGTGGCTGAACCGCTTAATATCATCGGGATTATTATTATCCATGTGGTCCCCCATCCCCCTATTTGTGCTGTTCCTGCTTTTAGTGACCAGTGGAAGGGACAAAGGAGGAAGTGGGCTGGAGCCTGTGAACAATAATGAGGTGGGGAGGGGGGAGGAGGGGAAGCAAGGGAATTGGCAGGGACCAACAAACCAAACATCTAATGAAACAGATATTAAGACCCTGGTTAGGGACTGCGGCATGGAGGGGGGGAGGTGTTCCACTAGCCGAGGGGCCCCCATAGAGGTCGTGGTGGGGAGGAGGAGATGCGGAAAAAGGAGACCTCGAATTCGGCCTAATTCGGACCGCTTATCAAAATTAGTAATCCCAAATCGGTCTCCTAAGGTAAATTGGTGTAACCAGGTGAGCGGGCCCTCCGGATTGAAGGTGGTGCTGCTGAACGCCAGATCTGTCAACGGAAAAACGACCTTTATCCAGGACTTAATCCTGGACGAGCGGGCAGATCTGGCGTGCATTACGGAGACCTGGTTGGATGAAGCTGGGGGGGGTGAATCTGACCCAGCTTTGTCCCCCAGGTTTCTCTGTACAGCACCAACCGAGATCCGGAGGACAGGGAGGCGGGGTTGCAGTGGTCTATAGAGATTCCATCCATCTGACCAGGAGCCCCATCCCGCAGACCACAAATTTTGAATGCGTCCATCTAAGGGTGGGTGACCGGGACAGATTAGGGATTCTGCTAGTGTACCGTCCACCTCGCTGCACTACAGTCTCCCTACCTGAGCTAGCGGGGGTAGTCTCGAGCCTGGCGTTGGAGTCTCCAACGGCTTCTGGTGCTGGGAGACTTCAATATCCATGCCGAGGCGACCCTCACAGGAGCGGCTCAGGACTTCATGTCCGCCATGGCAACCATGGGGCTGTCCCAACAGATATCTGGCCCCACCCATTGTGCTGGACACACATTGGACTTGGTTTTCTGCCAGGGATGGGAGCAGGGTGGCGGTGTGGAGGAGTTGTCCATCTCTCCGTTGCCATGGACTGACCACTTCCTGATCAGATTTAGGCTCACTGCACCCCCTAACCCCCATTAAGATGGTCCGCCCCAGGAGGCTTATGGATCCAAATGGATTCCTGACGGCTCTTGGGGATTTTCCCGCCACCTCGGTAGGTGACCCTGTTGAGGCCTTGGTGCTCTCTGCAATGGGGAAATGGCCAGGGCAATAGACACGATCGCTCCAGAACGTCCCCTCTCAAGTAGCCGAGCCAAACCAGCGCCTTGGTTTACTGAGGAGCTGGCAGCGTTGAAGCGAAGGAAGAGGGAACTAGAGAGCGTGTGGCGTTCAGACCCAAGCGAGTCAAATCGAGCACGGTTTGTGTCCTTTTTAAGGGCATACGCCGCGGCAATAAAAGCCGCAAAGAAAACCTTCTTTGCGGCTTCCATTGCGTCTGCAAAGAACCGTCCGGCGGAGTTGTTTCGGATTGTCAGAGGTCTTTTAACTCCCGCCACTTCAGGCGGGAGCCCTGACAATTCGGTCACGCGCTGTGAAGCATTTGCTCGGTTCTTTGCAGACAAAGTCGCTTTGATCCGTTCTGGGCTGGACGCCACATTAAATGCAGTCTCTGTGGATGTGACACAAGCACCTGCTTGTCCGATTTTGTTGGATTCTTTTCAGTTTGTGAAACCCGAGGATGTGGACAAGATACTTGGAGGAATGAGACCCACCACGTCCATCCTAGACCCCTGCCCATCCTGGCTTCTGAAGGAGGCCAGAGGGGGATTGGCTGAGTGGGTAACGGTGGTGGTTAATGCCTCCCTTAGGGAAGGCAAGATTCCAGCGTGCTTAAAACAAGCAGTTATAAAACCGCTGTTGAAGAAACCATCATTGGACCCCACTAAATTCGACAACTTCCGGCCTGTTTCCAATCTCCCCTTTTTGGGCAAAGTCATGGAAAGCGTGGTGGCCTCACAACTCCAGGTATTCTTGAGAGACACGGATATTCTGGATCCGGCACAGTCTGGTTTCAGACCGGGACATGGTACCGAGACGGTCTTGGTCGCCTTAGTGGATGATCTGCGCCGGGAGCTAGACAGGGGGAGTGTGTCCCTGTTGGTGCTCCTGGACCTCTCAGCGGCCTTCGATACCGTCGACCACGGTATTCTTCTGGGGCGCCTTGCGGAGATGGGTCTTGGGGGCACTGCTTTGCAGTGGCTCCAGTCATTTCTGGAGGGTCGTACCCAGAAGGTGTTAGTGGGGGACTCCTGTTCAACGCCACAGCCTTTGACTTGTGGGGTTCCACAGGGCTCTATATTGTCCCCCATGCTGTTTAATATCTACATGAAGCCGCTGGGTGAGATCATCCGGAGTTTCGGGGTGCGGTGTCATCTGTACGCAGATGATGTCCAACTCTGTCACTCCTTCCCACCTGCTACTAAGGAGGCTGTCGAGGTCCTGAACCGGTGCCTGGCCGCTGTAATGGTCTGGATGAGGGCGAACAAACTGACATTAAATCCAGACAAGACAGAGGTACTCCTGGTCAGTCGCAAGGCCGAACAGGGTATAGGGTTACAGCCTGTGCTGGACGGTGTCGCACTCCCCTTGAAGGCGCAGGTTCGCAGCTTGGGTGTGACCCTGGATTCATCTTTGAGCCTGGATCCCCAGGTTTCAGGGGTGACCAGGGGAGCATTTGCACAGCTTCGGCTCGTGCGCCCGCTGCGCCCGTATCTTGGGAAGTCTGACTTGGCCACGGTGGTACACGCTTTGGTCACATCCCCCTCGACTACTGCAACGCTCTCTACGTGGGGCTGCCCTTGAAGACGGCCCGGAAGCTTCAGCTAGTCCAGCGCGCGGCAGCCATGTTGTTAACGGGAGCAGGGCGCGCAGAGAGCATACAACGCCCCTGCTGTCCCAGCTCCACTGGCTGCCGATTTGCTACCGGGCCCAATTTAAGGTGCTGGTGTTATCCTACAAACCTAAACGGTTCCGGCCCAAAATACCTTTCGGACCGCATCTCGGCCTATGAGCCCACGAGGGCCTTGAGATCGTCTGGGGAGGCCCTTCTCTCGATCCCGCCTGCCTCACAGGCACGTCTGGCGGGGACGAGAGAGAGGGCCTTCTCAGTGGTGGCCCCCCGGCTGTGGAACGCCCTCCCTGTTGACATCAGACAGGCGCCCTCCCTTATGGCTTTCCGTAAGAGCCTAAAGACCTGGCTATTCGAGAAGGCATTTAATTGAGAGCTACACGAATCTGGTAATGACAACTGGAACGGACTATGGATTATGAGACTGGCTACGATTCTATGTTGTGACGGTGCGGATTTGTTAGTGTGATTTAGATTAGATTAGATTAATGTGTAATATGGTTAGGTTGTTATATTGTGTATTTTTTGTAAACTGTTTTTATATGTTGTACACCGCCGCGAGTCGCCCTAGGGCTGAGAGCGGCGGTCAACAAATGCAGTAAATAAATAAATAAATAAATAAATAATCCTTGTACTCCATGCTCTATTCCGCTTTGGTTAGACCACTTTACCTGGAATATTGTGTCCAATTCTGGGCACCACAATTCAAGAGAGATATTGACAAGCTGGAATGTGTCCAGAGGAGGGCGACTCACATGATCAAGGGTCTGGAGAACAAGCCCTATGAGGAGCGGCTTAAGGAGCTGGGCATGTTTAGCCTGAAGAAGAGAAGGATGAGAGGAGATATGAGCGCCATGTATAAATATGTGAGAGGAAGCCACAGGGAGGAGGGAGCAAGCTTGTTTTCTGCTTCCTTGGAGACTAGGACGCGGAACAATGGCTTCAAATTACAAGAAAGGAGATTCCATCTGAACATGAGGAAGAACTTCCTGACTGTGAGAGCCGTTCAGCAGTGGAACTCTCTGCCCCAGAGTGTGGTGGAGGCTCCTCCTTTGGAAGCTTTTAAACAGAGGCTGGATGGCCATCTGTCAGGGGTGATTTGAATGCAATATTCCTGCTTCTTGGCAGAATGGGGTTGGACTGGATGATTGCCCATGAGGTCTCTTCCAACTCTTTGATTCTATGATTCTATTATCTCTGTCCCTGTTGGAAAGAGGAAGTGCTCCAAATAATTATACATGGAACGTGGTTGCTTCTTCTACAACCACAGTGTGATTCATAACAACAGGTTTCAAGTGGCAGGAATTCACACAGAAAACAACAAAACTAATAACGCCATGCTATTCAATTAGCGTTGCCATTTTGCAACAGGTCTTTGCAGCACTGTTCATGCATTCCATTTACCAAGACATAATTATTTCAAGAGCCTATCGCAAGGTTATCCATCATGCCATTAATGCCGCAGTGTTTTCCTAATGAAGGCTCAGAAAACAGGCAGACTTTGCTTCTGGTCTGCTCCTAAACGCAAACCTTCTCCCTTGAAAGGCCCGGTAGTGAAAAAATGCCCAAGACTCTGTTTTCTCCAAGAATCATAGAATCATAGAATGAAAGAGTTGGAAGAGACCTCCTGGGCCATCCAGTCCAACCCCATTCTGCCAAGAAGCAGGAATATTGCATTCAAATCACCCCTGACAGATGGCCATCCATCCTCTGTTTAAAAGCTTCCAAAGGAGGAACCTCCACCACACTCCGGGGCAGAGAGTTCCACTGCTGAACAGCTCTCACAGTCAGGAAGTTCTTCCTCATGTTCAGATGGAATCTCCTTTCTTGTATCCTTGTAACCCTCTTGTATCCTTGTATATTGTGTCCTTGTCTCAAGGGAAGCAGAAAACAAGGTTGCTCCCTCCTCTCTATTACTTCCTCTCACATATTTATCCATGGATATCATGTCTCCTCTCAGCCTTCTCTTCTTCAGGCTAAACATGCCCAGCTTCTTAAGCCGCTCCTCATAGGGCTAGTTCTTCAGACCTTTGATCATTTGAGTCGCCCTCCTCTGGACACATTCCAGCTTGTCAATCTCTCTCTTCAATTGTGATGCCCAGAATTGGACACAATATTCCAGGTGTGGTTAACCAAAGCGGAATAGAGCATGGGGAGCCTAGATCTAGACACTAGGCTCCTCTTGATGCAGGCCAAAGAGAACTTTCCTTCTCTTTGCCTGAAACAATTCCCGACCTCTATGACACTGGATGGAATTTGATTTTTAGACTTTGATTTTTATCTAATCTGTTGAACTTATTACAATGGTAGAGCACATTGATCACTGTGAGCCCACCAAGTTTCAGAACGTTTCACTTCTCCGTGGATTTTGGGGGAATATTCAAAGTTTTTATAAACAACATTAAGAAAAACTACCAAAGTGATCTCCATGAATTTTCTATACAATGACAAAAGTTAACAGAGAATTATTTCCCCAAATTTCAGAAATATTCATACATCTACTAATTTTAGGGATTTTTTAAAAGTGTTGACAATTTTTTTTAAAAAAGCCACAACTTTTTAAAAAGTCAGCTCTGGCTTTTTCTTTCTTCTGCTTCAGTTCCCCCTGTTTATAAGGCCTTCCCAATAGTGTAGAGACCTTCCTTCGTATTAGTTTTTGGGTGGAGCTTAAAATCCCCCCAGAGACCAGTCTTAGTTGATCTGTTCCATTTCCCTGTATTGCGCTCTTGCTGGACTCTTCCTTTTTCTGCAGCAGAGCTATAGAGGCTTGGATATTGTCTGGTATCCTAGGCCCAAACAATCCACACAGGCATTCTTAGCACCTGCTACATTTAGCAGTATTTTTATACCAACAGTCCAAAGGACAACAGAAGCTTTTGACCAACCTAAGCTTGACAAGAGAGAATTTTAAAACAGTTTGTAAGCAGCAATTTATAATCCATCACTTTGCACCAGAGGCAAGAGAGACTTTCAAAGACTCCAGAAAGGTTCTTGCATCCATCCTGAGTACTCTCCCTCACTTGGAGGAAGCGGAGGTCCACCCGGCTGCAACTCAGAGCACCAGATGGCATCACTCGAAGGGCTGAAGGGTTTTGTTTGTGCGGAATCTGTGGAGAGCCCCTCGAGACTCTCTCTGCCCAAGAGCACCGCTCTAAATCAGCCAAGAGGAGCCAAGGAGGGCCTGCAATTATTTTTGAATTGTCTGGGCCACTTTGGAACAGGGCCCAGTGGGTAAGGAGTCCAAGCAGAGCAACCAGGGGTATATCTGCCCCAAACAGTTAACTCTTTAGATGCTATGGTCCATCATATGGAATTCTAGCCCTTTGTGTAGGATCCTGGGGTTTGCAACTGCTATGTTCGGAACAACAACCCCCCCCCCCCCCCCAAGCCAAGAGGGAAATGTAGACACTCCGAACAGAAATTTATTTATTTATTTGGTTTACTTTTACCCCTTGGGAGATGCTAGCGGGGTACAAATAAAGTTATAATAATAATATAATAATAATAATACAGAAAGGTTAGCACTCTCAATGCTTGATCTTGACAGATTAGAGAGATGATGGCCCAAAACTAACAAAATTAAGTTCAACAGGGACAAATGCAAGATACTCCACTTAGGCAGAAAAAACGAAATGCAAAGATACAAAATGGGGGACGATGAGGTCTGGCTCGAGAGCAGGACGTGGGGAAAAGATCTTGGAGTCCTCGTGGACAACAAGTTAAAGATGAGCCAGGAATGTGATGTGGCGGCAAAAAAAAGCCAATGGGATTTTGGCCTTCATCAAGAGGAGCCTAGTGTCTAGATCCAGGGAAGTCATGCTCCCCATGCTCTATTCCACTTTGGTTAGACCACACCTGGAATATTGTGTCCAATTCTGGGCACCACAATTCAAGAGAGATATTGACCCTAAGCTGGAATGTGTCCAGAGGAGGGCGACTCAAATGATCAAAGGTCTGGAGAACAAGCCCTATGAGGAGCGGCTTAAGGAGCTGGGCATGTTTAGCCTGAAGAAGAGAAGGCTGAGAGGAGATATGATAGCCATGTATAAATATGTGAGAGGAAGCCACAGGAGGAGGGAGCGAGGAAGCTTGTTTTCTGCTTCCCTGGAGACTAGGACGCAATGAACAATGGCTTCAAACTACAAGAGAGGAGATTCCATCTGAAGAGGAAGAACTTCCTGACTGTGAGAGCCGTTCAGCAGTGGAACTCTCTGCCCCGGAGTGTGGTGGAGGTTCCTCCTTTGGAAGCTTTTAAACAGAGGCTGGATGGCCATCTGTCAGGGGTGATTTGAGTGCAATATTCCTGCTTCTTGGCAGAATGGGTGGGACTGGATGGCCTATGAGGTCTCTTCCAACTCTTTGAGTCTATGATTCTATGATTCTAATGCTGGGATGTCACCGGACCATGTGTTGAGTCCTCTGCTATACACTTTGAACACGTATGATTGTACTTCTGTCCACTATAGCAACACCATTACCACATTTGTGGATGATACAACCGTGGTGGGGCTTCTTATCCCTGAAGGAGATGGGTCTGCCTATCAGGATGAGGTGGATCGGCTGCTCTGGTGGTGCAGGGACAATAATCTGGTCCTTAACTTCAATAAGACCAAAGAGCTTATAGTGGACTGCAGAAAGAACAGACCAGAAACCCCGCCCTTCATCATAACTGCACAGTGGCAGATGGGAAGGCACTCCAGAGGGTCACCACTTCTGCCGAGAGGAACGTGAAGATGCCTGATGTAGTTGCCCAGGCAGGATTTTCCTCCTGATGTTTTGGTGATCCACTTGGGTGGAAATGACTTGGGCCTGCTCAAAGGCCAGGCACTATTCATGCAGGCAGTGGCCGATTTCTGCAAGATTAAGGAGATGTGGACTCATACCCACATTATATGGTCCGAAATTGTGCCGAGGCTCAAGGGACCGCCTCTCCCCCCCCCCCCCCCCCCCCCCCTACCAACCCCAGAGATCCCTCCGTTCTGAGGACCAAGATCTATTGGAAGTCCCCAGTGTCAAGACCTTGCGTCTAACAGCAACCAGGCGCAGAGCCTTCACAGCAGTGGCACCATCGCTCTGGAATACTCTGCCACCTGAAGTCCGTGCCTTGCGGGACTTACCAGCTTTCCGCAGGGCATGTCAGATTTTAGCCATTCTTGTGAGGCGCTCCGACCCCAGGGGAGTGGCGGCATATACATTCAAACAATAAATAAATAAATAAATAAATAAATAAAAATATAGTAAATAAATAAATAAAATAAATATTGGTTAACCCTCCCAATGTGGTCTTTTCAGCTGTCGTGTCCCAACGTGGGCTCATGTTCGGCTTGTGGCCAATGAAGACTCCCAGATCCTTTTCACAAGCACTTTCTTTAAAAGCCATTCCAAGCTAGCTATCTCTGGTAGTTAGTCATATAATTCAGTACGTTATCTTTTTGAAGAGGAGAAGACTGGGATGGAAGCCTGGCCCTTGCACCACTCGACCGGCTGCCTCTTCCCATTCATTTTGAGCCGATGTGTTTCCACACCAGCCCCTTGGAAAGGCCCAGCCAGGACCTTGCAAGTCCTTTGAAAAGAAATAGTAACTTCTGTCCACCAGCTCAGTCCCTCTTCGTCTCTTTGATAATCCTTTTTTATGCAGGCAGGGTTTCAAAAAGGAAAGGTTTTAAGAATGAAGAAGGAGGGGCTGAAAAGTCTTTTCAAGTGTTTTAAGGTTTTTCAGCGTTTTGAGGGATTTTGTTTAATTCTGTTTTAATATTTGTACGTTGAGGATCTTCAATTGTGCTGCTTTTAAAATGTTGTAAGATTTTTGCATCTCAATCAAAGGATAAAAGCAGAAAAAGTATTACACCATGTTGTTTAATCTTGATATAGAATCCTAGAATCAAAGAGTTGGAAGAGACCTCCTGGGCCATCATCCAGTCAAACCCCATTCTGCCAAGAAGCAGGAATATTGCATTCAAATCACCCCTGACCGATGGCCATCCAGCCTCTGTTTAAAAGCTTCCAAAGAAGGAGCCTCCACCACACTCCGGGGCAGAGAGTTCCACTGCTGAACGGCTCTCACAGTCAGGAAGTTCTTCCTAATGTTCAGATGGAATCTCCTTTCTTGCAGTTTGAAGCCATTGTTCTGTGTCCTAGTCTCCAGGGCAGCTTGCTCCCTCCTGCCTATGACTTCCTCTCACCATATTTATACATGGCTATCATGTCTCCTCTCAGCCTTCTCTTCTTCAGGGTAAACATGTCCAGCTCTTAAGCCGCTCCTCATAGGGCTTGTTCTCCAGACCCTTGATCATTTTAGTCGCCCTCCTCTGGACACATTCCAGCTTGTCAATATCTCTCTTGAATTGTGGTGCCCAGAATTGGACACAATATTCCAGGTGTGGTCTAACCAAGGCGGAATAGAGCATGAGGAGCAGGACTTCCCTAGATCTAGACACTATGCTCCTCTTGATGCAGGCCAAAATCCCATTGGCTTTTTTTGCCACCACATCACATTGTTGGCTCATGTTTAACCTGTTGTCCACGAGGACTCGAAGATCTTTCTCACACGTACTGCTCTCAAGGACATCTAATCACCTCTCAACAAAAGTTTGCTCCGGGCACTGTCAGACCATTATATGCTAATCTAGGTGGTCAGTTGAAACATTCACACCTAGCTCCAGCAGACAAGAGTCCTTTGTCCCACCCTGGTCATTCCACAGATATATAAACCCTTTTTCCTAGTTCCAACAGACCTCACTACCTCTGGAGATGCTGCCATAGATGCAGACGAAATGTCAGGAGAGAATGCCTCTAGAACATGGCCATATAGCCGGAAAAAAACCTACAACAACCCAGTGATTCCGGCCATGAAAGACTTCGACAATACAAAGTTTTTATTATTTTTATTTTATTATTATTATTTATTATATTTTTATTATTTGATTTATATTATTATAATCAACTACCAAGCTTGCAAACTTTGTGTTTTGTATGTTTTTTTGTTTGTTTGTTAAAAAATGCAATACACGATAAATAAATGCTCCTGACACAATAAATAAATAAAAAATTATTATACTCTGTGCTGACATCCTTTCTGGGCAGAAAGAATAAACCTCAGTTCATGTTGCTTCCAAATGTGGTTCGTGTATTTTTTAAATCTATTTATTATTTATTTATTTATTTAAAAGTTTTGTATCCCGGCCTTCTCACCTCTCTTGAGGGACTCAGACCGGTTTCCAACCATAATATCACATACAATCAATAAAACATCATAATACATATTACAGTAAAACATTAAAACAGCAATTACAATCAATAACTATAATGGTCAGTCGTCACACTAAAATCGTTGTTCATCATCCTCCATCCATATCTCAGGGTGTTGGCTCACTCGTCGAATGCCTGTCTCCATAACCAGTCTTCACCTGTTTCCTAAATGTCAGGATAGAAGGGGCGGTTCTGATCTCCAGTGGGAGAGAGTTGCAGAGTCGAAGGGCCACCACCGAGAAGGCCCTGTCCCTCGTCCCCACCAGACGCGCTTGCGAGGCCGGTGGGACCGAGAGCAGGGCCTCTCCAGACGATCTTAGTGGTCTTGATGGTTTGTAGGGGAGAATGTGGCCAGGAAATCAGGAGACGCTTCCTTCTTGGGAGGAGAGCAATGTCCAGTCTCGATAAAATAGTAAAGAGTAGAGACATCAGACTGGCAACCAAGATCCATTGCCTAGTCAAAGCCATGGTATTCCCTGTAGTCACCTACGGATGTGAGAGCTGGACCTTAGGTAAGGCTGAGCGAAGGAAGATAGATGCTTTTGAACTGTGGTGTTGGAGGAAAGTTCTGAGAGTGCCTTGGACTGCGAGAAGATCCAACCAGCCCATCCTCCAGGAAATCAAGCCCAACTGCTCACTGGAGGGAAGGATACTAGAGACAAAGTTGAAGTACTTTGGCCACATCATGAGGAGACAGGAAAGCCTAGAGAAGACAATTATGCTGGGGAAAGTGGAAGGCAAAAGGAAGAGGGGCCGACCAAGGACAAGATGGATGGATGGCATCCTTGAAGTGACTGGACTGACCTTGAAGGAGCTGGGGGTGGTGATGGCCGATAGGGAGCTCTGGCGTGGGCTGGTCCATGAGGTCACGAAGAGTTGGAGACGACTGAACGAATGAACAACAAGGGGAGAATATGTTCGGAGAGGTAAACAGGGCGGAGTTGTTTAGGGCTTTCCAGGTTAACACCAGCACTTTGAATTGTGCTCAGAAGCTAATTGGCAGCCAGTGGAGCTGGTGTAACAGCGGAGTGGTGTGCTCCCTGTACCCAGCACCCGTTAGTAATCTGGCTGCCGTGCGTTGGACTTGCTGCAGCTTCCGGGCAGTCTTCAGAGGCAACCCCACGTAGAGAGCGTTGCAGTAATCTAAGCGGGATGTAACCAAAGTGTGGACCACCGTGGCCAAGTCAGACTTCCCAAGGTACGGGCGCAGCTGGCGCACAAGTTTTAATTGTGCAAAAGCTCCCCTGACCACCGCCGAAACCTGGGGCTCCAGGCTCAGCGATGAATCCAGGAGAACTCCCAGACTGCGAACCTGCGAATCTAGCCTTTGGAGTAGCAAAGTGCAGCGAGCCCTGAACCCACGTGTTAACGGTTAGCGGAAATCACCGACAAGCCTCCAGAATACACCAAAGTGGCAGCTTCACTAATGCCTAACGGCGGAGAGATAATCCGAAAAGCCAAGGGAGGAAGCAGGTGTGCAAAGGGTGGGGGCTTAATGCATTTGCGGGCCTCCTTTGCTTGCAAGGGCTGCTTATTTATACATTTCTATATCTCACCTTAAAGCAGACCTTGCTGGAGAGGCGGGCCGGCATTGCATTGCGGAGCGATAAAATACTAGGGCTTTATCTCCCCGAATGCAGACAACAAAAATACCCAGATAAGAGCAAAGTACTTGTTTACTGGCAGTGGATTTCTTCTTCTACTGGAAATAGGAATAAATGTCCTTTTAGTGTGTCTCCTTTCTCTCTCTCTCTCATGATATATATACATATATATACTATCTGCAATATTTATCACAGCAAGAGAGCTGTCTAATAGGAAAGAATGGACTTTATTTAAACTCCACTATAGACACATATATTTATATATACACGCCGTGACATTGGGATAGGTACAAAACAGCTACACAAAGGACACAAAGATTTTCCTCTGGATTTTTAAAAGCCTATTTCCATTTTTATCAGGCTGGATCAGGGAGAAGACGTCGCTTTCATGCAAAACAAGGAACTGCCTTTGTGCCTGAGCAACTGTAGAAATGGAGTCTAAAATATGGACTTCCAAGCGTCACGTTACAGTTGAAGCAAAAGAAAAAGAAAGAAATTCAGACCAAACATCGAGAGGATTCTAGATTAAAAATGGAATTGTTCTTCCTAACCTTGGGCCCAAGGGAAGCACAATAGGCCATGATTGCTTTACTTAGTACTTACTTACTTAGGCAATCCCTTGTTGTCCGAGTAGGACAAACAAGGACATCTAATCACCTCTCAACAAAAGATTGCTCCAGGCACTGCCAGGCCATCAAATGCTAATCAAGGTGGTCAGTTGAAACATTCACACCTAGCTCCAGCAGACAAGAGTCCTTTTTCCCACCCTGGTTATCCCACAGATATATAAACCCCTTTTTCCTAGTTCCAACAGACCTCACAACCTCTGAGGATGCTTGCCATAGATGCAGGTGAAACGTCAGGAGAGAATGCTTCTAGAACATGGCCACATAGCCCGAAAAACCTACAACAACCCAGTGATTCCAGCCATGAAAGCCTTTGACAATACATTACATTAAAAATGACATTCAAAACAGTAAAAAATCATTAAAAGCATTATACAAATTCATTAAACAATAAATTAAACATGTCAATTAAAACCAAGTCCAAATCAGGGTAAATCCAATGTCGCAGATATCCTAAGTTTTCTTGCCAATTGCCGCTGTCCACTAATCGAACACCTGGTCCCAGAGCCAAGTCTTCAGTTGTCTTCTAAAGAACAGAAGGAAGGTGGCCAACCTGATATCTATGGGGAGAGAGTTCCACAGACGGGGGACCACTGCCGAGAAGGCCCTGTCTCTCATCTCCACCAACCACGTTTGTGAAAGTGGTGGGAATGAGAGCAGGGCGTCTCCTGATGATCTTAAGCTTTGTGACGGTTCGTAACAGGAGATACGTCCGGACAGATAATCTGGGCCAGAACCGTTTAGGAATGACACTGTGTCCAGTTCTAGGCACTGCTATTGAAGGGAGATGTTGACCCTAAGCTGGAATGATCAAGAGTCGGTAGAACAAGCCCTATGAGAAGTGGCTGAAAGACCTGGGCATGTTTAGCCTGAAGAAGAAAAGGCAGAGAGGAGACATGATGAGGGCCATATAGTGAGGGGAAGTCCTAGAGAGGAGGGACCAGGCTTGTTTTCTGCTGCCCTGGAGACTACGATGCAATGGAGCATAGGCTTCAAACTATAAGAAAGGAGATTCCATCTGAACATTAGGAAGAACTAACTGACTGTTAGAGAGCTGTTCAGCAGTGGAACTCTCTGCCCCAGAGTGTGGTGGAGACTCCTTTTTTTTGGAGGCTTTAGCAGAGGCTGGATGGCCATCTGTCAGGGTGCTTTGAATGCAATTTTCCTGCTTCTTGGCAGAATGGGGTTGGACTGGATGGCCCATGAGGTCTCTTCCAACTCTAGGATTCTGTGATGATGCAAAAGCAAACTGGGGCCGATCCTGAGCAGAGAAGAGGGGAAGACCAATTAATTCCACTGCATTATTAATATGAAATACGCCTTTGCAATAACTTGCGAGGGGAGCCCGGCTCTTGGGGGAGGAAAAAAAAGTTTCTCATTCAAAATTTATATGGGATTTTATTCATAACTGAAAAATTAAAAATGCAAATTTGATGGAGAGGCCAGGTCGTGTTGAATTAAAAAGCTGTAGTGAAAAGCAAGGCTTAATTTAATGGGTGTCGGGAGTAGAATTATAGTATTTTGTTGCATTTGTTTTGCAAGGGCAAGTAACTACCGATGCAGTTTGGAAGGGCTGCGGCTTCACAATTCACTCCACTCCCGGTTGCAGAAAGGGAAGGCCCCTGGGGGCCATCCAGTCCAACCCTCTTCTATCTGTCAGGCAGGGAGACACAATCCAAGCCCTCCCGATAGATGACCATTCGGCCTTTACTTAAACACTTCGAGAAGGAAACTCCACCAGACTGCCAGGAAGCGGTTTGTTCCATGATTGGACAGCTCTTCCTTCCCATAATCAAAATGCTCTCGAAAGATGAAAGGAGATTAATTCCTATCCCTCCAAAGTGCCAAATATCTCCTTGAGGATCTTCACATGCTGCCGTTGGAGCCATGGATCAGGCTTAGAGAATCATAGAATCCTAGAATCCCTCCCCATGACTTCTCACATATTTATACATGGCTATCATGTCTCCTCTCAGCCTTCTCTTTTTCAGGCTAAACTTGCCCAGTGTTGTGACTCAGCTTGACTCTGAGTCTGAAGCTGAGCTCTTTGGGCCTTCTGAGCCAGAATTCCTACAGGATGATGAAGAGGATGATGGATTACAGATTTCTGTACATGTTTCAGACAGGGCTGACGGTGGGGCTGCTGAAGGGGAAACAGCAAGTCAGTTCCCAGGGGAAAGGAATGTTAGTGAGACTGATAACGAGAGTGAAATCCCACACGGCCAGGTGGAGACGTCTTTGCCTTCCCACAGTGATCCAGTCCAGCTGGACCAAGATAAGGGGTTACATAGCCTTGAAGATAATGAATTAATGAGCAGGCAAGATCATCTGCAATTAAGGCTCCAGAGAAGCACTCGTTTGGCTAGCAAACGAGAAGCCAAGGGTGCCAAAGGTCAACGCAATGTGTTCATGTCTGCAAAGGGTATTTAGCCTTGTAGCTGACAAGCAGGGGCTGTCAGTCCAATGTAGCTCTTCCCATGCAAACTTCTGTGGATTAATTTTGGTTTTTAGCAGCACATTTCTTATTTATTTATTTATTTATTTGCTATACTTGTATACCGCCGTTTCTCAGCCTAGCCGGCGACTCAACGCGGTTTACAACAACTTATAACAAACAACAGTATACAGTTTAAAAGCATAAAAACATAATCCACAATACATATATCAATAAACAATCCAATTCATCTCTTGACTAAAATCGTGATCCAGTTTCGTCGTCCAGATTGCCAGTCCTTCAATCATTACACTTATTGCACTGAGTTAACCGAACGCCTGCTCGAACATCCACGTTTTTAGTCTTTTCCTGAATACCATCAATGAGGGAGCTGATCTTACCTCCATGGGAAGGGCGTTCCATAGCCGCGGGGCCACCACAGAAAAGGCCCTGTCCCTCGTCCCTGCCAGCCGCACCTGTGAAGCAGGCGGGATAGAGAGTAGGGCCCCCCCAGAAGATCTTAGGGTCCTGGTGGGCTGATAGGCCGAGATACGTTCGGATAGGTAAGTTGGGCCAGAACCGTTTAGGGCTTTAAAGGCCAACGCCAGCACTTTGAATTGAGCCCGGTAGCAAATCGGCAGCCAGTGGAGTTGGCACAGCAGGGGGGTTGTATGCTCCCTGCGTCCCGCTCCTGTTAGTATCATGGCTGCCGAGCGTTGGACTAGTTGGAGCTTCCGAGCCGTCTTCAAAGGCAACCCCACGTAGAGAGCGTTGCAGTAGTCTAAACGGGATGTAACCAGAGCGTGGACTACCGTGGCCAAGTCAGACTTCCCAAGGTACGGGCGCAGCTGGTGCACAAGTCTTAACTGTGCAAAAGCTCCCCTGGCCACCGCCGAAACCTGTGGTTCCAGGCTCAGCAATGAATCCAGGATCACTCCCTGGCTGCGAACCTGTGTCTTCAGGGGGAGTGTAACCCCATCCAACACAGGCTGTAACCCTACCCTGTTCGGCCTTGCGACTGACCAGGAGTACCTCTGTCTTGCCTGGATTCAGTTTCAATTTGTTCGCCCCCATCCAGACCGTCACTTCTGGCTTCCTGAGTCTGGGATTTGGGCCTTGTTTTCAACTGTTTACCATGGACTCTTGTTTGACCATTGCTAAAGGATTATGCTTCATGTTTTTGCCTTTGGATCTTGGGAACTTTGTCTTTGCATTTAAGCCTTTGTCCTGCCTATGGAACTTCTGCATTTCTTGTACTTTGTTTTGATTTTGCCTTTTTCTCAATAAACTACAAAACCTACAACTTTGGTGTGGTGGTGTCTGGAGCAAGGTGAAAGCTACCCTGAGTTGCAACAGCCAGCTCTTTCAGCCGCTCCTCATAGGGCTTGTTTTCCAGACCGTTGATCATTTTGGTCACACTCCCCTGGACACATTCCAGCCGGTCAACGTCTCTCTTCAGTTATGGCGGCAGAATTTATTATTTATTTATTATATTTACAATATTTATATTCCACCCTTCTCACCCCTCACGGATTACAATGTATATACATGGCAAACATTCAATGCCATAGACACACAACATATATAGGCAGACACATAGAGGCTATTTAACATTCCAGCTTTTCATGAGGATATTCTGACCACCAGGGGAGCTGTTGCTTCATCGTCCATTTGTGACACTGAAGAAATACTTCCTCATTCTTTGCTTGCTTACTGGAGATTTTTATGGCTTCATAAATTAGTTAAATTAGCGTCCCCACATAAGTGGTACCTAAATTTCCTACTTGACAGTTGCAACTGTCTTTCGGGCTGCAAAGGTCAAGCTACACACATAGATCAGAAGTTCACTCTGACCCAGCCTGGCTTAGAACTCATGACCTTTTGGTCAGTAGTGATCCTCATGCAGCTGACTCCCATCCAGCTGCACCACAATTGGATGCAGTATTCCAGATGTGGACTAACCAAGGCAGAATAGAGCATGGGGAGCATAACTTCCCTGGATCTAGACCAGTGGTTCTCAATCTTCCTAATGCTGCAACCCCTTAATACAGCGCCTCATGTTGTGGTGACCCCCAACCATAAAATTATTATTATGCTACTTCCTGATTGTAATTGTATTACTGTTATGAATCATAATGTAAATATTTGAAATGCAGGATGTATTTTCATTCACTAGACCAAATTTGGCACAAATACCCAACAACAGTGCTCCATGCTGTCATGTCAGCCACATGACCTTGGAGGTGTCTATGGACAATGCCGGCTCTTTGCCCTAGAAATTGAGCACCAACTCCCAGAGTTGGACACGACTGGACTTAATGTCAGGGGAAAACTTTTACCTTACCTTACCCAATATGCCCAAATTTGAACACTGGTGGGGCTGGAGGGAGAATTGATTATGTCATTTGGGAGTTGTAGTTGCTGGGATTTATAGTTCACCTACAATCAAAGAGCATTTTGAACTCCACCAATGATGGAATTGGACCAAACTTGACACACAGAACTCCCACAACCAAAGAAAAATACTGGAAGGGTTTGGTGAGCACTGACCTGGAGTTTTGGAGTTGTAGTTCACCTGCATCCAGAGAGCATTGCAGACTCAAACAATGATGGATCTGGACCAAACTTGGCATGGATACTCAATATGCCCCAATGTAAACACTGGTGGAGTTTGGGGGAAACAGACCTCAGCATTTGGGAGCTACTGAGATGTATAGCTCCCCTGCCATCAAAGAGCTCAGAAGGGTACACTGGGGGCGGGGAGAAAGGCGGTGCTCATGGCTAGGCCGTGAGTGCAGCCCTCCGCCTCACCCCCCGCGCCCTTCCAAACTCGGAAAGACGCAGGGGGCGGGGAGAACGGTGCGCTCATGGCAAGGCCAAGGCACCTTTGCGACCCCCAAAAATGGCCCAATGACCCCCCTGGGGGCCGCAACCCCCAGGTTGAGAACCACTGATCTAGACACTAGACTCCTATTGATGCAGGCCAAAATCCCATTGGTTTTTTTGCCACCATATCCCATTGTTGGCTCATGTTTAATTTGTTGTCCATGAGAATTCCAAGATCTTTTTCACACGTACTGCTCTCGAGTCAGGCCTCGTTCCCCATTGTGTATCTTTCATTTTTTCTGCCAAAGTGGAGTCTCTTGCATTTGTCCCCATTGAACTTCATTTTGTGCTTGCTGCACTTTCTGATGGGAAACGGAACATGAGATGGAAATGTGGCTCCTTTTCCAAATTGAACTTCCCCTCTGCAGCCTCTCTAACCATCCAAGCAGCATCCTCGCTTTGGAGATCCTAAAGCCGCTCCTGAAACAGGCCGGGAATGTCCTTCGGTGCCCTTTCTTGCAGCGGCATTGGAGACCGAGCCGGAGAAGGATGCTTTCCTGGCAGCTGCTGTCTCTCGGAGCTGCAAAGATGATGGATGCAATGAATTATTACCAAGCGGATTAGTCTGCTGCTGATGGACGCGGTGGCTTGTCATGTTTACATGGCCCTTTCCGGCCCCTTGAACATCAGGCGGAACAGAAGGCAGGCTGGCATTCTCCGGTCGGGGGCGATGGGAGATATATTCCTCATCCAAACCAAAGCAGAATTAGCCCTGCTGCAGACAGGGAACTTTCCATCTGTTGTCCTGATGGCAGAAATCAGAAGATGGAGTCCAGCCCCATATGGGCTCCGGAGGGACCCCTTTCTCCTCCTCATCCCTTGGTGCCCATTCCGACCTTTCGAAAGATGGGTTTACCAAATTTTGCTAGAGGTCATTCCAGAATTGCGATGGACATTGCAAACAGCTGACATCTGCCTCATGGAATGAGGCAGAGAGGACTTCTCAGAACGGAGGGGAACGCCTCCAAATCTCATTTTTAATGCCGTTGTAAAGGAAATTGATCACTTCCTGATTGTCCAGCACCAACACAGTGATGAAGAACCTGTGCATTTTGGGCAGACATAAAGCAGGAGCCAAACACTTCCTTTCTCAATGAGTTTGTTTCAGTGCATACTTCTCCAATCCAAGTCTCTTAGCTCATCCATGGCATTGTACCCATTCTGATACTTCACTTAGGCAGAAAAAAATGAAATGCAAAGATACACAATGGAAGACGAGAGCAGGATGTGTGGAAAAGATCTTGAAGTCCTCGTGGACAACAAGTGAAACATGAGCCAACAATGTGATGCTGCGGCAAAACGCGCCAATGGAATTTTGGCCTCCATCAATAGGAGCCTAGTGTACCATATTGTCGCACTTTCCTGCACTCCTGTAAAAATTATTGTTATTTGTTTTATCTGATGTTTTAATTGATTGAATTGTTTTACATGTGTGTTTGAATTGTAATTTTGGCTGTGTCCCTTGTAAGTCCCCTAGGAGAGACGGTTGGCGGGGTATAAAAATAAAGTAGTAGTAGTAGTAGTTGTTTTCCAGATCCAGGGAAGCCATGCTCCCCATACTCTATTCTGCTTGGTTAGACCACAAATGGAATCACACTGTGTCCAATTCTGGGCACCACAATTGAAGGGAGATGTTGACTCTAAGCTGGAATGTGTCCAGAGGAGGGCGACTCAAAGGATCAAGGGTCTGGAGAACAAGCCCTATGAGGAGCGGCTTAAGGAGCTGGGCATGTTTAGCCTGAAGAAGAGAAGGCTGAGAGGAGATATGATAGCCATGTATAAATCTGTGAGAGGAAGCCACAGGGAGGAGGGAGCAAGCTTGTTTTCTGCTTCCCTGGAGACTAGGACGCGGAACAATGGCTTCAAACTACAAGAAAGGAGATTCCATCTGAACATGAGGAAGAACTTCCTGACTGTGAGAGCTGTTCAGCAGTGGAACTCTCTTCCCCGGAGTGTGGTGGAGGCTCCTTCTTTGGATGCTTTGAAACAGAGGCTGGATGGCCATCTGTTAGGGATGCTGTGAGTGTGGTTGTGCACCAGCTGCGCCCATGCCTTGGGAAGTCTGATTTGGACACGGTAGTCCATGCTCTGGTTACATCCTGTATAGACTACTGCAACGCTCTCTACGTGGGGTTGCCTTTGAAGACTGCCCAGAAGCTCCAGATGGTCCAGCGAGTGGCAGCCATGTTGCTAACAGGAGCAGCACACAGGGAGCACACAACTCCTCTGTTGCGCTAGCTCCACTGGCTGCCGGTCTACTACCGGGCCCAATTCAAAGTGCTGGCTTTAACCTATAAAGCCCTAAACAGTTCTGGCCCAACTTATTTGTCTGAACGCATCTCCCCTTATGAACCCTCCAGGACTTTAAGATCATCTAGGGAGGCCCTGCTCATACTGCTGCCTTTGTCACAAGTACGTTTGGTGGAGACGAGAGACAGGGCCTTCTCAGTGGTGGGCCCTCGGCTATGGAACGCCTTCCTCAGGGATATTAGATCAGCCCCCTCCCTTTTAACAAATGCAAGCGTGCTGGAAGAAGCAAAGAGCAGCAGCATTGAAGCGATGCTCCTCCACCATCAACTCCGCTGGACCGGCCACGTTGTCCGGATGCCCGACCACCGTCTCCCAAAGCAGTTGCTCTACTCCGAACTCAAGAACGGAAAGCGGAATGTTGGACAGGAAAAGAGATTGAAAGATGGGCTCAAAGCCAACCTTAAAAACTCTGGCATAGACACTGAGAACTGGGAAGCCCTGGCCCTTGAGCGCTCCAGCTGGAGGTCAGCTGTGACCAGCAGTGCTGCAGAATTTGAAGAGGCACGAATGGAGGGCGAAAGAGAGAAATGTGCCAAGAGGAAAGCGCATCAAGCCAACCCCGACCGGGACCGCCTTCCACCTGGAAACCCTGATGTAGGCAGGAGAAGATGTAGGTCAAGAATAGAGCTCCACAGCCACCTATGGACCTATTGCCAATACACTGATCTTGGAGGACCATCATCCTCGGACTACGAGGGATTGCCTAAAGAAAGAAGAAGAAGAAAGAAGAGGTCCATAGACAACAATAACGTGTGCCTTGAGCAATATCTCCTGTTGTTGTTGTTGTTCATTCGTTCAGTCGTCTCCGACTCTTCGTGACCTCATGGACCAGCCCACGCCAGAGCTCCCTGTCGGCCGTTACCACCCCCAGCTCCCTCAAGGTCAGTCCAGTCACTTCAAGGATGCCATCCATCCATCTTGCCCTTGGTCGGCCCCTCTTCCTTTTGCCTTCCACTTTCCCCAGCATCATTGTCTTCTCTAGGCTTTGCTGTCTCCTCATGATGTGGCCAAAGGACTTCCACTTTCCCTCTAGTCTCCTTCCCTCCAGTGAGCAGTCGGGCTTTCTTTCCTGGAGGATGGACTGGTTGGATCTTCTCGCAGTCCAAGGCACTCTCAGCACTTTCCTCCAACACCACAGCTCAAAAGCATCTCTCTTCCTTCGCTCAGCCTTCCCGAAGGTCCAGCTCTCACATCCGTAGGTGACTACAGGGAAGACCATGGCTTTGACTAGGCAATGGATCTTGGTTGCCAGTCTGATGTCTCTACTCCTGCATATGTGTTAGTCCTTATCTGAGGTCTGTGTGACCAGCATAGAACATCACCAGAGCTTGTTTGTTGTTGAGGAGGATGTTCTCTGGGTCGGGCATTTCATATGCCCTTACCTTTTGGTTTTTGGCCCTGGGCAGACACATATTGCATTTCTAGCATTTCTAGCAAAACGCATTCCTCAGCAAACAATCCAGGCCATGGGGAGGACAATCCTACTCAGACAACGACTGATCACCTAAGTAAGTAAGTTAGTAAGTATGCAAAGTTCCAGAATCTGAACACAGGCCCATTGTTTCTGGTGCTTCAAGTCAGGCATAATACATCATTGCCTTCTCCTCTTTGAAGTTCAACAGTGACAAAAGCAAGATACTCCACTTTGGCAGGAAAAACGAAATGCAAAGATACAAAATGGGGGACAATGCCTGGCTCGAGAGCAGTACATGTGAAAAAGATCTTGGAGTCCTCGTGGACAACAAGTTAAACATGAGCCAGGAATGTGATGTGGCGGCAAAAAAAGCCAATGGGATTTTGGCCTGCATCAAGAGGAGCATAGTGTCTAGATCCAGGGAAGTCATGCTACCCCTCTATTCTTTTGGTTAGACCACACCTGGAATATTGTGTCCAATTCTGGGCACCACAATTCAAGAGAGATATTGACAAGCTGGAATGTGTCCAGAGGAGGGGGACTAAAATGATAAAGGGTCTGGAGAACAAGCCCTATGAGGAGCGGCTTAAGGAGCTGGGCATGTTTAGCCTGAAGAAGAGAAGGCTGAGAGGAGATATGATAGCCATGTATAAATATGTGAGAGGAAGCCACAGGGAGTAGGAGGGAGCAAGCTTGTTTTCTGCTTCCTTGGAGACTAGGACGCGGAACAATGGCTTCAAACTACAAGAGAGGAGATTCCATCTGAACATGAGGAAGAACTTCCTGACTGTGAGAGCCGTTCAGCAGTGGAACTCTCTGCCCCGGAGTGTGGTGGAGGCTCCTTCTTTGGAAGCTTTTAAACAGAGGCTGGATGGCCATCTGCCAGGGGTGATTTGAATGCAATATTCCTGCTTCTTGGCAGAATGGGGTTGGACTGGATGGCCCACAAGGTCTCTTCCAACTCTTTGATTCTATGATTCTTTCCTTCCCATTCTTTCTTTCTTCACTGGGATTTTGGCCCCTTCAAAAAGCAAAAGGGACGTGTTGTGTCCAAGATTTATTCCCTTCCTGCTCTCTCCTTGATTTTTCTTTCTTTTCTTTAGATTTATGGGAGGAATCTTCTCCGTCCTTCGATTTACAGGGCTATGTGTATTTCTTGCTCTTCTTGCACAAGCCTTTTTGGGTGGAGGCTGGGCCTGGCGTTATGAATATGGGTCACTTCTCCGTGCCATGTTGCAAAGGCATCAAAATGCGGCGCATTGTGTGGGTGCCAATATTGAGCAAAGGGGGATTAATCAACGGGGAAATAAATCCAGGGCCGAGCCTTGGGTCGCGGCGGGGAAGGGGATATGGCGACAGGCCCGTGTTTCCCTTAAATACACGCCATTATCTGCTCCACACAGCTCTTGTTGCTCCGTGGGGACAAAAGGATTTGATTTATACCAAGTAAACACCCTCTTTGCTGCCGTGGAACAAAGTAACGGCTGGAAGCAACCCCAGCAGATCGGCATAAAGAGCCATGAATATTTTAAGGCATGTTTCTGGCTGCTAAAAAGGGACAAGGATATCAGAACAACATGGAAGGGATTCAAAATCCAGCATGGCTGGCAAAGCTGAGGATGCTTTCATGTGAAGGGGGAGAGGCATCGTTGTGGGCAACGGGGAATCATAGGCGCCTGGGTTGCTGAGAGTTTTTTTGGGCTTTATTGTCATGTTCCAGTAGCATTCTGAGATATTGACAAGCTGGAATGTGTCCAGAGGAGGGCGACTAAAATGATAAGGGTCTGGAGAACAAGCCCTATGAGGAGCGGCTTAAGGAGCTGGGCATGTTTAGCCTGAAGAAGAGAAGGCTGAGAGGATATGATAGCCATGTATAAATATGTGAGAGGAAGCCACAGGGAGGAGGGAGCAGATCAAGGGTCTGGAGAACAAGCCGTATGAGGAGCGGCTTAAGGAGCTGGGCATGTTTAGCCTGAAGAAGAGAAGGCTGAGAGGAGATATGATAGCCATGTATAAATATGTGAGAGGAAGCCACAGGGAGGAGGGAGCAAGATCAAGGGTCTGGAGAACAAGCCCTATGAGGAGCGGCTTAAGGAGCTGGGCATGTTTAGCCTGAAGAAGAGAAGGCTGAGAGGAGATATGATAGCCATGTATAAATATGTGAGAGGAAGCCACAGGAAGGAGGGAGCAGATTAAGGGTCTGGAGAACAAGCCCTATGAGGAGCGGCTTAAGGAGCTGGGCATGTTTAGCCTGAAGAAGAGAAGGCTGAGAGGGATATGATAGCCATGTATAAATATGTGAGAGGAAGCCACAGGGAGGAGGGAGCAATCAAGGGTCTGGAGAACAAGCCCTATGAGGAGCGGCTTAAAGAGCTGGGCATGTTTAGCCTGAAGAAGAGAAGGCTGGAGGAGCAACATGAGAGATATTGACAAGCTGGAATGTGTCCAGAGGAGGGTGACTAAAATGATCAAGGGTCTGGAGAACAAGCCCTATGAGGAGCGGCTTAGGGAGCTGGGCATGTTTAGCCTGAAGAAGAGAAGGCTGAGAGGAGATATGATAGCCATGTATAAATATGTGAGAGGAAGCCACAGGGAGGAGGGAGCAGATCAAGGGTCTGGAGAACAAGCCCTATGAGGAGCGGCTTAAGGAGCTGGGCATGTTTAGCCTGAAGAAGAGAAGGCTGAGAGGAGATATGATAGCCATGTATAAATATGTGAGAGGAAGCCACAGGGAGGAGGAAGCAGATCAGGGTTTGGAGAACAAGCCCTATGAGGAGCGGCTTAAGGAGCTGGGCATGTTTAGCCTGAAGAAGAGAAGGCTGAGAGGAGATATGATAGCCATGTATAAATATGTGAGAGGAAGCCACAGGGAGGGGGGAGCAGATCAAGGGTCTGGAGAACAAGCCCTATGAGGAGCGGCTTAAGGAGCTGGGCATGTTTAGCCTGAAGAAGAGAAGGCTGAGAGGAGAGTTTTTTAATACTGGCAGCCAGAAGTCAGACATCAGGAGAGCTCCAAGACTAAGAAAAAGCCACGAATCGGCTTAAGGAGCTGGGCATGTTTAGCCTGAAGAAAGAGAAGGCCGAGAGGAGATATGATAGCCATGTATAAATATGTGAGAGGAAGCCACAGGGAGGAGGGCAACTCAAATGAACAAGGGACTGGAGAACAAGCCCTGTGAGGAGCAGATTAAAGAGCTGGTTGTTTTTAGCCTGAAGAAGAGAAGGCTGAAGAGGAGATATGATAGCCATGTATAAATATGTGAGAGGAAGCCACAGGGAGGAGGGAGCAAGCTTGTTTTCTGCTTCCTTGGAGACTAGGACGCGGAACAATGGGTTCAAACTACAAGAGAGGAGATTCCATCTGAACATGAGGAAGAACTTCCTGACTGTGAGAGCTGTTCAGCAGTGGAACTCTCTGCCCCGGAGTGTGGTGGAGGCTCCTTCTTTGGAGACTGAAACAGAGGCTGGATGGCCATCCAACAGGTGTGCTTTGAATGCAATTTGCCTGCTTCTTGGCAGGCGTTTGGACTGGATGGCCCAGGAGGTCTCTTCCAACTCTTTGATTCTATGATTCTATAGGTGGAGTGTGTGTGTGTGCATGTATGTATGTGTGTGTGTATATATATAATATAAATAAAAATGTAATGTTCATAGAATCAAAGAGTTGGAAGAGACCTCATGGGCCATCCAGTCCAACCCCCTGCCTCACTGCCAATAGACCTCTGAAGATGCCAACCACATTTTCAGGCTCCTCCTAAAGATTGCCAGCATTGGGGCATGCCTGATGTCCTTAGGGAGTGAGTTCCAGAATTGAGGGGCCACCACCGAGAAGGCCCTCTCTCTCGTCCCCACCAATCGTGCTTGCGATGGAGGTGGGAGCATGAGCAGGGCCTCTCCAGATGATCAAAGAGATTGTGTGGGTTCGTACACAGAGATGCGGTCACGCAGGTAGGCGGGTCCCACACCGTTCAGGGCTTTGTAGATAAGAATCTGCACCTTGAATTGGGTCTGGAAAATGAACGGCAGCCAATGGAGCTCCTTAAACAGGAGGGTAGACCTCTCCCTGTAAGAAGCACCGGTTAGTAACCTGGCCACCGCTCGTTGAACCAACTGAAATTTCCAGGCTGTTTTCAAGGGCAGCCCCATGTAGAGTGCATTACAGTAGTCCAATCTGGAGTTGACTAAGGCATGGACCACCCTGGCCAGATCCAACTTGTCTTGAGAGACATTAAGTCCCATGTGCACGTACCTACCTGTTGTGTGTTTACTTGAACGCCACACCGACAGTCTCTTCCAACTCTAGGACTCTATGGCATTTTGCTGCTGTTTTGGAGAGCTCAGAGTTCATTGTCCCTTCACTCGCAATGGCCTGTGAATATGCTAGCCACCTGAACTAGGACAAGAAGAGACGAAAGTATTGTCGAAGGCTTTCATGGCTGGAATCACTAGGTTCTTGTGGGTTTTTTTCGGGCTATAGGGCCGTGTTCTAGAGGCATTCTCTCCTGACGTTTCGCCTGCATCTATGGCAAGCATCCTCAGAGGTAGTGAGGTCTGTTGGAATTAGGAAAATTGAGGTTATATATCTGTGGAATGGCTGGGGTGGGGCACAGAGCTCTTCTCTGATGGAGCTAGGTGTGAATGTTTCAACTGATCACCTTCATTAGCATTTGAAGGCCTGGCTGAGCTGTATATGTATGCATATGTATATGGCTGTATACCATGCAGCTGTGGACAAGTCTCCATAGGGACCACCAAACACAGCAGCATTGCCCAAACACGAATCAAGGAACATGAAAGGCACTGCAGACTCCTTCAGCCAGAGAAGTCAGCCATAGCAGAGCACCTGATGAACCAGCCTCAGGCGAAACGTCAGGAGAAATGCCTCTAGAACATGGCCCTATAGCCCGAAAAAACCCACAAGAACCTAAGAGAGGAAAGGTTGGTTTCCTGCTGCTCCAGAGGGTAGGGTCAGGTGTAATAGATTTAAGTGTCAGGAGGGTCGATTTTTGATTGAACATTAGAACTTCTTGGTGCAGTTTGGCAATGGTGCAAGGCACTGGAGAGCCCTGCCTTGAGCGGAGTGGGGTGGGACTGGATGGATGGCCTCTGGGGTTCCCTCCAAATGCAAGGATGCGATGCTTCTCTGCTGGAGGCAACAGCTGGGTTCCACTTGAGGAAAGCGAAAAGCCAACCTCTATAATCAGCCGGAGCCACGGCGAGAGAAATGAATCACATGCACATCTGAGAAAAGAGGGCTTCTTCTTCTTCTCTTCTCTTTTTTCTCCCCTTCATAACTGGAGACATTTTTGATCAGGAAATTAGCACTTTAAGTAATTAAAGAGGCTCATTTTCCCCCACTTTATCCAACTTTTGAAAATTACAGCCTTTCATTTCTTAACAGCCAAACCCTGGTGGGATTTCACGACGAGGGAATTCGCTGATGAGAAGTAAAATTGTGTGCGTCTGCGAAAGCAAGCACGGAGTTCTCCTGCACAACCTTCAAGGTGGGAAAGGGAAAGGGCCGGTGCATCTACACCGTGGAATTAATGCAGTTCCATAACAGTTTGACTGCCCTGGGTGAATGCGACGGAATCCCAGAAGTTGTAGTTTGGTGAGGCACCAGCCCTGTTTGGCAGAGAAGGATGAAAACCTTGCGAAACTACAAATCCCAGTATTCCGTAGCACTGGGCCATGGCAGCTAAAGTGATGTCAAACTGCATTAATGCTACAGTGTAGATCAGGCCTGCATAATATGCCATTGGTGAGGCCCACAGAGTGATTCCACTGTTGTCCCCCATCTGCTAGGACTTTCCTGCGTTTTCCCTCCCGGGATTGTGTGAGGAAGGAAAAAGGAGAGAAAGAAAGAATGAAAGACAAAATGAGAAAAAGAAAGAGCAAAGGGAAAGAGAAAGAAAAAGTTAGGTGGGAAAGAGAGAAGGAAGAAGGAAGGAAAAGAGGAAGGAAGAAGGTTGGAAAAAGACAGGAAAGAAGAGAAAAAGGAAGGAGAAAGAACAAAGGGTAGAAAAAGGGAGGGGGGAGGGGGGAGAAGAAAGGGAAGGGAGGGAGAAAGAAAGGGAAGGAGAGAAGTAAGGAAGGAGAAGAAAGGGAAGGGAG
>NW_026844366.1:3962346-4027535 GCF_025583915.1 Anolis sagrei ordinatus
TTTATATTGCAAGGCTGTGAATACACAAAAGTCACAAATTCTTTGCTTTCCAGAGGCTTCGATTCCCCAAACGCTCCAATTAGAGTTAGTCCTCCAAAGCAGATAGGAACATTCGGGATATAAATTAACATTATTATTATTATTATTATTATTATTATTATTATTATTATTATTATTAAAGCAGCAAGGGGTGCATCCACACTGGATAGATAATGCAGTTTAATCCCACTTTCAGTGCCATGGCTTAAGACTATGGAGTCCTGGACATAGGCACACAGACCCATCATGATCCAACTTAAAATACTGGAAGGGTTTTTTTTTTGGGGGGGGGGGTGATAGATGGGGGGGGGGGGGTCAAGGACTTTTTCTATTTGCTTGGCCTAGTTGACAGGAACAGAGAGAAATCCCAATGCAGCTGGGAGTTGGAGTCCAGCTGCATCTGGGGAGCCAAGAGAATCCCACTTGTACAAAACAACATATACACATGTATTTTGATTGATGATAGATAGATGATAGATAGATTGATAGATAGATAGATGATAGGAAGATAGATAGGAGGACAGATAGGAAGATAGGAAGATGTGTGAGAGAGATAGGAAGATGGATGGGAAGATAAATAGATGATAGATAGATAGATAGATAGATAGATAGATAGATAGATAGATAGATATTACCGGTCCAACGGGCAGCAGCCAGGATGTTAACTCCTTACAGAGAGAGGTCAACCCTCCTGTTCAAGGAGCTCCACTGGCTGCCGTTTATTTTCCGAGCCCAATTTAAGGTGCAGGTGCTCACCTACAAAGCCCTGAACGGTTTGGGACCACCCTACCTGCGTGACCGCATCGCTGTCTACGAACCCACACGCTCACTCCGGTCATCTGGAGAGGCCCTGCTCGTGATCCCGCCCACGTCACAAGCGCGCTTGGTGGGGACGCGAGACAGGGCCTTCTCCGTGGTGGCCCCCCGCCTCTGGAACACCCTCCCAAAAGATCTCAGACAAGCCCCTACACTGGCAGTCTTCAGAAAGAATTTGAAAACCTGGCTGTTCCAACGTGCCTTTTCAGATTAGGAATCTCCCACTACCAAATCCCAGAAGCACTTTAGTACCAAAATCACTGCACACTGCACACCGCACTTATATCATAATCCCACACCCCTCCGATACATCAGCACTTTTAACCTTGTACCCCTACTCCGGCCGACTCAGTTTTTAATAATGTCTTGTCGTATTGCTATTGTTATTGTTTTTCTGCTTAACTGTTTTATTTGCTAGATATTGTATTGTTGTATTGTGTTGGGCTTCGGCCTATTGTGAGCCGCATCGAATCCTTCGGGAGATGCTAGCGGGGTACAAATAAAGTTATAATAATAATAATAATAATAATAATAATAATAATAATAGATAGAGATAGTGAGAGAGAGATGGGAAGATAGATAAATGATAGATGGATAGGAAGATAGATAGATAGATAGATAGATAGATAGATAGATAGATAGATGATAGGAAGATAGATAGGAGGACAGATAGGCAAACAAATACAGATAGATAGATAGATAGATAGATAGATAGATAGACAGATAGATGATAGATAGATAGATGATAGATAGATAGATAAATAGATAGATAGGAAGAAAGATAGGAAGATGTGTGAGAAAGATAGGAAGATGGATGGGAAGATAAATAGATGATAGATAGATAGATAGATAGATAGATAGATAGATAGATAGATAGATAGATGATAGATAGATGATAGATAGATGATAGATAGATGATAGATAGATAGATAGATAGATAGATAGATAGATAGATAGATAGATAGATAGATAGATAGATAGATAGATAGGAAGAAAGATAGGAAGATAGGAAGATGTGTGAGAAAGATAGGAAGATGGATGGGAAGATAAATAGATGATAGATAGATAGATAGATGATAGATATAGATAGATAGATAGATAGATGATAGATAGATAGATAGATAGATAGATAGATAGATAGATAGATAGATGATAGATGATAGATAGATAGATAGATAGATAGATAGATAGATAGATAGATAGGAAGAAAGATAGGAAGATAGGAAGATGTGTGAGAAAGATAGGAAGATGGATGGGAAGATAAATAGATGATAGATAGATAGATAGATAGATAGATAGATAGATAGATAGATAGATAGATAGATAGATAGATAGATAGAGAGATAAGATAGATAGATAGATAGATGATAGATAGATAGATAGATAGATAGATAGATAGATAGATAGATAGATAGATAGATAGATAGATAGATAGACAGATAGGCAGATAGGCAGATAGGCAGATATAGATAGATAGGAAGAAAGATAGATGGGAAGACAGAAAGACAGATAGGAAGATGATAGATAGATAGATAATAAACGTTATTTATACCCCATCACCATCTTCCCAACGGGGACTCAGGACGGCTTACATGAGGCCAAAGATAGATAGATAGATAGATAGATAGATAGATAGATAGATAGATAGATGAAAACAGGAAGATAGTCAGGCAAACAAATAGATACAGATAGAAGGAATAAAGATAGATAGATGGTAAGTTAGAGGGAGGGAGGGGGAGGGAAAGAGGAAGATATATAGGAAGATAGACAGGAAGGTGAGAGAGAGAGAGGAAGGAAGATAGATGGATGGTGGATGGATAGATAGGAAGATAGATAGGAAGAGAGAGAGAGATAGGAAGATAGATAGATGATGGATGGATGGATGGATGGATGGGTAGATAGGAAGATAGATAGGAAGAGAGAGAGAGATAGGAAGATAGATAGATGATGGATGGATGGATGGATGGATGGATGGATGGGTAGATAGGAAGATAGATAGGAAGGTAGATAGATAGATAGATAGATAGATAGATAGATAGATAGATAGATAGATAGGAACGAGATCGTCTGGGGAGGCCCTTCTCTCGATCCCGCCTGCCTCACAGGCACGTCTGGCGGGGACGAGAGATAGGGCCTTCTCGGTGGTGGCCCCCCGGCTGTGGAACGCCCTCCCTGTAGATATCAGACAGGCGCCCTCCCTGATGGCATTCCGTAAGAGCCTACACAGTAATAATAATAAACCTTTATTTATACCCCGCTACCATCTCCCGAAGGACTCGGTGCAGCTTACAAGAGGCCGAGCCCAAATACATCAGTAAAAAAGCAACAACAACAATATGGACAATAAATAAACTCATAAAAAAAGCAATAAACAGTAACAATAACACCACGATGCATTAAAAACCTATGGCAGGGCCAAATGTAATAATTAAAATTATTAAAAATGCTGGGCATGACAAGGTGACATATAACTAGGTTAGATATTTGGAGAGAGATGGAGCGAGCAGACAATCCTAGATCATTAGTAAAGTGCATTTAGGGACATATTGCTAGGAGTTTCCTTATTCTGGGAAGGCACACTGGAACAACCATGTTTTCAGGCTCCTCCTAAAGACTGCCAGAGTTGGGGCATGCCTGATGTCCTTGGGAGTGAGTTCCAGAGTCGAGGGGCCACCACTGAGAAGCAGTGCGTCTCAGTTGGCCAAAGCCCCAGATACAGGTGCGAAAAGGAATCCGTTCTCTCTTCCAGGCAATGCAAAGCAAGACTATTATGAGAAAGCACCCTTTTTCCTTATGATGTTCCTTATTTCTATTACACAGGGGCCGGCTGCCCTCTCTGCGCCCTCTTCCCCAAATCAGGCCGTGCCCTTTTTGTGTGTGTTCACAATGTTTTCATCTATGGAAAGGGCAGCGTGCCTAAGCTGGAGCCAAAGGGAGGGGAAGGCACATTATCAGAGAGAGAGATGGTGCTTAAAGGACAAAGGGACGAGACAAGAGACGGAACTTCAAAGCAGGACCCATTACATTGTATCCAGGGAGAAACAAGGCATTAGCAAAAAGGATCGGCTGCAAATCTGCTCGGATTTGAGGGCGGAGGAGGAGGAGGAGGGTTCTCCCAGTGCCCGGCCAGGCCCGGCTTTGAATGCCCCAAAAGGATGGGCAGGAAGGACAGAGGCTGCACTGCCCGCCTTGATCTTGACATGGGCCTGGATGGACAGAAGAAAGAAAGAGAGAGGGAGAGAGGGAGAGAGAGAGAGAGAGAGATTCATTGTCATGGTATGAAAGGCAATGTTCTAGCTCCTGCTATGAGGCAACTTTTCAGAGTTTCGGACTGAGGTGTTATCTCTACGCAGATGATGTCCAAATCTGTCACTCCTTCCCACCTGTCACCAAGGAGGCTGTCCAAACCTTGAACCGGTGTTTGGCTGCTGTGTCAGACTGGATGAGAGCTAACAAATTGAAATTGAATCCAGACAAGACAGAGGTCCTACTGGTCAGTCGCAAGGCCGAACAGGGCATAGGGTTACAGCCTGTGTTAGACGGGGTTACACTCCCCCTGAAGACGCAGGTTCGCAGCTTGAGAGTGATCCTGGACTCATCGCTGAGCCTGGAACCCAGGTTTCGGCGGTGGCCAGGAAAGCTTTTGCACAATTAAAACCTGTGCACCAGCTGCTCCCGTACCTTGGGAAGTCGGACTTGGCCACGGTAGTCCACGCTCTTGTTAAATCCCGAATAGATTACTGCAACGCGCTCTACATGGGGTTGCCTTTGAAGACTGTTCGGAAACTTCAACTAGTCCAGCGAGAGGCAGCCAGATTACTCACCGGAGCGTCATACAGGGAGCATACCACCCCTCTGCTATGTCAGCTCCACTGGTTGCCGATCCAATTCCGAGCACAATTCAGAGTGCTGGTTTTGACCTACAAAACCCTATACGGTTCCGGCCCAGAGCATCTGTCCGAACGGATCTCCCTCTACGTCCCACCTCGGAGTTTATGATCTTCTGGGGAGGCCCTGCTCTCGACCCCCTCTATCACAAGTGAGATTGGTGGGGACGAGGAGCAGGGCCTTCTCGGTGGTGGCCCCTCACCTGTGGAACTCACTCCCCGGGGAAATTAGGTCATCGACATCCCCCTCTCCTTTAGAAGGAAATTAAAAACCTGGATTTGGGACCAGGCCTTCGGGTAATCTGGCGGATAGCTAAGGCACAAGCGACGACCAAAATTGTTGGATTGGACAATGTGGAATTTGAATTTACGGACTCTGAGATGATAAACGTTGAGCATTAGATTGTTTTAAGGACTGTGATATATAATGTTTTAATTGTTTAATTGTTTAATTACTGTTTATATGTGAAACTTGGTGGTTGCTGTCACAGGACGTCCAACTCTTTGTCACCCAAGTCAGATGTTCCCACCTCAACATCTTCAGCATGTCAACATCTCTCTTCAATTGTGGTGCCCAGAATTGGACACAATATTCCAGGTGTGGTCTGACCAAGGCAGAATAGAGTATGACTTCCCTGGATCTAGACACTAGGCTCCTCTTGATGCAGGCCAAAATCCCATTGGTTTTTTTTGCTGCCACTTCATCTCATTCCTGGCTCATGTTTAACTTGTTGTCCACGAGGACTCCAAGATCTTTTTCACATGTACTGCTCTCAAGCGATGCATCCCCCATTCTGTCTCTTTGCATTTCCTTTTTTTTCTGCCTAAGTGTAGTCTCTTGCATTTGTCCGTTAAATTTCATTTTGTTAGTTTTGGCCCATCATCTCTCTCATCTGTGAAGATCCTTTTGAATTCTTCTACTGTCTTCTGGAGTATTGGCTCTCCCTCCCAATTTGGTCCCATCTGCAGACTTGATGTTCCTGTCTTCTAACACAGCGGTTCTCAACCTGGGGGTCACAACCCCTCGGGGGGTCATTTGGCCATTTTCTGGGGGTCGCGAAGCCGTATTGGCTTCGCCAAAATGGTGGCCCACCCCCTGAGCCAGTGGCACTCCCACGTGCGAAGCCATCCACCTGTCCCTCACCATAGTTTTGCCTAGCCTAACCCACATATGACGGGTGGGTTTGCCCATGCCTGTTCTACAGTGTAGATGTGTCTACCTTCCCCTTCACTTTTACTCAACATTGAAACTAGGAATGTTGCCAGGGAAATGGAGAGATTGCCCAGTTCAACTTGCGGCAAAGAAAACACCGACATCTGGAAGAGGAAGGAAACCTTTCCCATCCCTTTCGGTTGCTATTCCCCTGAAGGCTTCTATCAAACCTTTACAAGCCAGTAACTTTTGTGGGCTTGTTTACAAGAGGCTGCCTTGGCCAAGGTGTCCTTTCCTGGTGGCTGGAGCATCGTGAAACCCTGTTTGCAACCACCCAGGGCCGAATCACGTCTCCTTGGCTGGCTGAATCACATATTATCTTGCACAAATACATTCCCTGCATACAAGCAGTGGGTGTTTAGTCTGATATGCAACAGTCCAAGGTCATGCGAGTGGATTGGGCATGTTATTGGGTGCCATTTTGAGTCAAATTGTTGTTTATATATGCTACTGGCTTTATTTTGTATTGTACTGTGTGTTTATTGTATTTTATGTCTTGTTTTAGGCACTTTGTGTCATGTGTAAGCCACCCCGAGTCTCTTTGAGGAGATGGAGGCAAGGTACGTAAATAAAGTTATTATTTATTACTTTATTATTATTATTACTTCTTTCTCTAAAAGTGCCTGATGCAAATTGTCAGACTGAAAATGGATTAAAGAACATTTTTTGAGGTTCAAAAGGCAGTCATGACAAATGCCAGTGGAGTGCCCAAAGTGCATCAGAAATACCTGATGCCATCGCCTGAATATGCATCCCCACAACTCATCAACAAAGTTATACATTTTGCATCCATAGCTATGGATTCACAAAGTTGCCAAACATAGGATTTCAGGCATCATTCCTAATATAGGTTGAGTCTCCCTATCCAAAATGCTTGGATAACAAAAGGTAACAAAAAAGTAGTGCAACTAATTATAGTTACAATATACGAGGGTTGAATTAAAAGTAATGCCTCCACCTTCGTAACTCCTCAACAGATGGCAGTACTGGTTTGTGTCAGGTACTGGCTTGTTCAGTAGACTCTCCTTTACAGTTCCATTTCAGTGGGAAGCCTTAGCATTGAACAGTTGTGTTGTTAAAGTGTGAAGTATGGAACCCTGCGCAGACAGTCGGTCAATGCGACTTAAGCAACGTGCAGTCAGTGAATTCACCAGAGAATGCAAGCTGCTTATGGTGATTGTGTTGATGTGAGTACTGTGCATCGTTGGGCAAGTAACTTTAAAGATGTTGAGGTGGGAACATCTGACTTGTGTGACAAAGAGTTGAACGTCCTGTGACAGCAACAACCAGGTTTCACAAGCAAAAGGTTGACAGATAGATTCAGGATGATCATCGTATCACTCAGAGAGAAATTTCAAGCATAATCAGCATTTCACAAAAACGTGTGGGTCACATTATTGCTTTGCTTAGCTGTCGGAAGATCTGTGCACGATGGGTTGTGGAAACAGAGTGTTGACTTCTTCCATGACGGCTTCAGAAAACTTGTTCATCGTTGGCAGAAATGTATCCAGTTGTCTGGTGCTTAAGTGGCAAAGTGAATAGTGGTAGTTAAAGAGCACATTCTAAGGATTATTTCTGCGTTTGATTTATTAAAATTTTCCCATCAAAACCCAAGTAACGAAGGTGGAGGCATTACTTTTCATTCAACCCTCGTATGTGTATTTGGCTGGGCTGCGTCCACGTACACAGGCAGCCTCCCACTTCCACAAAAGCTCCCACTACGCAGGAGACACCCAAGGCCCTCCCTCTAGTGACATTGCAGGTTATAGTGAACACCACATCCCAGTGTTCCTTCCTCTCTCCGTTGGTGTGGAATTTGCATGACCCTGCTCACTGCCTTAACCCTTTCCTACCCTTTCCTATGGCACACAGCAAACAGAGGAATTGCACCCATTCAATGAAGGATCTGGGCCAAATTTGGCACCCAGAGCCTCCATGACCAACAAAACATAGTGGAGGGGTTTTGGAGGGGACTCACACCCTCGCGTGGGAGTTGTAGTTCACCCTGCATCCAGAGAGCATTCTGAACCCCACCAATGACAGATCTGGGCCAAACTTGGCACACAGAAGCCTGGTGACCAACAGAACATACTGGAGGGTTTAGAGGGGACTGATCAAGTAACGAAGGTTGTTTTGGTACAGCCGCACCAGGAGTTCCAGCTTATCTTGCTATCTGTTTGATGCTGCATGTATTTTGAAGTTATATGCCTTTGCAGTTAGATGGCTCTCCTTATTTTGCAGTTATTGGGTCAATTGCTTGTCAATTATCCTTAGGTTCCCTAGTCCCGCCCCCTTTTTGGGCTTTGGTAGGGAAGTGAGCCATTTTGAGTTTAGTTTCAGCCAGGTAAGCCAATGTATGGGATGTGTGTTGCTTCCCCTGTACAAAGGCTTCAACCTTTAAGAATTCCAGGGTCACAGAAACACTAACAGAATCTCCAGGGAAAGAATTTCCAGGGGAGAACAGCTTTAAGAGTCTCCTAAGAACTCCAGGGAAGCCTTCCACAGCCTTGAGAGTTTCCAGGAAGACAGCCAACTGGAGAACATCCATGGCCTTGCTGGTAGGTCCTCTCAGCGCTCGAGAAGCAGTTTGGCCTGGCAGTGGGACCCACACCAGTGAGGGTTGGATTTTAGTCAGCCTTGGGAGAAGTTAAAAAAGGGGGATTTTCCTTTAGAGAAAGTTATTGAAGATAGTGCCTGTCCCCTGTGGGCAAGATTGAGAGAACTAATTCTTTATCAAGAAAGCTTTGAAGTACCTGTTTGATTCATTAATAAAATACTTTGTTGTATTTTTCAAGCCATATCAAGACTCTTTTGTAGTGGAAACCTCTGAGAACTTCTTCTTAGGCCCCTGGCTTCCCACTGGGCAAAGGTTACACATCCTATATTTAAAACCAACCAAATACAGGCCCAGCGGCGACAGAACAAAGGTGGAGGCATTTCTTTTCATTCAACCCTCATAGAACGCGTCCAATTTCAAAAACACTTTAGAAACTATCCCCCCCCCCAATCCCACCCTTAATTTTGTAATGAGTGTTGAAACATTTTTTCATTGATTGCCCAGGCCTATTGACCTGTAATACGTTGGCCTTTCCCCCCAAATCAAGTCTCAAAGTGGTTTCCAACAGTCAAAGCAAACATCAAAACGATCTTGACAGATTAGAGAGATGGGCCAAAACTAACAAAATGAAGTTCAACAGTGACAAATGCAAGATACTCCACTTTGGCAGGAAAAACGAAATGCAAAGAGACAGAATGGGGGATGCCTGGCTCGAGAGCAGTACGTGTGAAAAAGATCTTGGAGTCCTCGTGGGGAGGAAGGGGAACATGAGCCAGGAATGTGATGTGGCGGCAAAAAAAGCCAATGGGATTTTGGCCTGCATCAATAGGAGCCTAGTGTCTAGATCTAAGGAAGTAATGCTACCCCTCTATTCTGCTTTGGTTAGACCACATCTGGAATATTGTGTCCAATTCTGGGCACCACAATTCAAGAGAGATATTGACAAGCTGGAATGTGTCCAGAGGAGGGCGACTAAAATGATCAAGGGTCTGGAGAACAAACCCTATGAGGAGCGGCTTAAGGAGCTGGGCATGTTTAGCCTGAAGAAGAGAAGGCTGAGAGGAGACATGATAGCCATGTATAAATATTTGAGAGGAAGCCACAGGGAGGAGGGAGCAAGCTTGTTTTCTGCTTCCTTGGAGACTAGGACGCAATGGAACAATGGCTTCAAACTACAAGAGAGGAGATTCCATCTGAACATTAGGAAGAACTTCCTGACTGTGAGAGCCGTTCAGCAGTGGAACTCTCTGCCCCGGAGGGCGTGTGGTGGAGGCTCCTTCTTTGGAAGCTTTTAAACAGAGGCTGGATGGCCATCTGTCAGGGGTGATTTGAATGCAATATTCCTGCTTCTTGGCAGAATGGGGTTGGACTGGATGGCCCTTGAGGTCTCTTCCAACTCTTTGATTCTATGATTCTATGATCAGTAAAATGTAAATCACAGAAAAGTGTGGATTGTGATGGAAGGATCAGGAAATGCGTGGCTGTTCAATGTGCCATTGAACGCAACCCCACTATAGGATTGTGGCCCTTGTAGGAAGGTTTCAGGACACAATTAGCCCCACTTGCACCCTCTTCACTCACTCTGCTTCATTTTAATAGATTCCGGATGTTATTAGTACAGGAATCAGGACTGGGCTCATGCCCGGACCCTCAACTCATTACGGCACACACTTCTTCTCCTTCTCCTTCTCTCTCTCTTGTACTCCTTAATTCTCACCCTTTATTGTTTATCCATCAGGTCCTGCGATGCAATGGATTCTCCATTACTGCCTCTAATAGATTACCCTATTATCATATATATTAAATTCCCCCCTCTCTGTTCGTTTTAATTGATTGCTTGCCATGCGGCCCGTATGGACTTCATTGAAGGCATGTAATCCGGCGGATGCGATCAAGGCGCTCGTGGCTTCGGTGGGAGAGCAAGTGCGCCCTTGGTGGGCAAACACCACAGGATTGGGATGACTTGCCACAGTGCTGCCGGATTAAAAACTTATGCCAAGGTTGTGCAAAGCAAGGGTGCATCTACACTGTAGAATTAATGCAGTTTGGCTTCACTTTAGCTGCCTTGGCTCAATGCTATGGGATCCTTGGAATTGTAATTGTGGCGCAAAAGCAAATTTTAGCCAAGTTCCATGCAAAAGACACACAAACAAGAGGAGAAAGGAACGGAAAAACTTTACTCTTATCAGCAGAAGCAATAAACATAAACTTGCAGTGTTGCATACAAAATCAAACAGTGCAACCAACTTACATAGTCCTTGAAAGTAACACAGAATAAGGCTTCATCTTCATGCAAATGAGAGAGCAACACATAAACCTTGAGTAAATAGCTATTCTTACACGGAATCACCAACAAACCCTCAGTTTTCTCCCCAATGCTAGTGAGAGGCAACCATGAAAACTATTTGCTCAACTATCTAAACCAAGCAATTGGCATAATAAAGTATACTGGGTAAAAGTTGACTAGCAAAGGAAGTGGGTTTGTGGTGGTATTGTGAGTCGAGGCTCTTCTGGACCCTTGGACCAGTTCTTAAACATGTTTCAGGAATGAGCTTTGTGTATTCCAAATAGACTGGAATGTACCTAGTCCTAGTCTTTTTTCTTTTTTGTACTGGTTTTAAACCACTTCATTGGATGTGTTGCAACAGCAAGTTTCCAGGTTAGTTTAGTGTTTACACCTTATTTTATTTTGTTGATGGGAAGCTTCCCACTGGAGTGGAAATCATCTATCAGACAGATGGCAAGCTATTTAACCTCAGCAGACTGAAAGCCAAAACCAGGGTTACAACAACATCTGTTACAGAACTCCAGTATGCTGATGACAATGTTATCTATGCGCATTCAGAAGAAGATCTACAAGCCAATCTAAACACCTTCACAGAGGCATACAAGAAGCTCAGCTTCTCACTGAACATCGAGAAAACCAAAGTCCTCTTCCAACAGTCACCAGCCAACCCCTCTTCAATGCCAGAGATACAGCTTAATGGTGTAACATTAGAAAATGTGGAGTATTTCCGCTCCCTTGGCAGCCACCTCTCCACCAAAGTCAACATTGACACTGACATACAACACCGCCTGAGCTCTGTGAGTGCAGCATTTTTCTGAATGAAGCCGAGAGTTTTTGAGGACCGGAACATCCGTAGGGAGGCCAAGTGGGTTGTTTGTTGTCTTCCCAACCCTGCTACATGCCTGCGATATGTGGACTGTCTACAGATATCACATGCAACTCCTGGAACAATTCTATCAGCGCTGCCTCCGGAAAATCCTGCAAATCTCTTGGGAAGACAGGCAGGGAAATGTCAGCATGCTGGAAGAAGTAGCAAAGACCACCAGCATTGAAGCGATGGTCCTCTCCCATCAACTCTGCTGGACCGACCACATGGTCCAAATGCCCAAAGATCACCATCTCCCAAAGCAGTTGCTCTAATCCAAACTCAAGAACGGAAAATGGAATGTGGGTGGGCAGGAAAAGAGATTGAAAGATGGGCTCAAAGCCAAACTTAAAAACTCTGGTATAGACACTGAGAACTGGGAAGCCCTGGCCCTTGAGCGCTCCAGCTGGAGGTCAGCTGTGACCAGCAGTGCTGTGGTTTTTTAAGAAGCATGAATGGAGGGTGTGAGAGAGAAACATACAAAGAAGAAGGTGCATCAAGCCAACCCTGACCAGGATCTCCTTCCACCTGGAAACCGATGCCCTCACTGCGGGAGAAGATGCAGGTCAAGAAGAGGGCTCCACAGCCACATGCGGACCCACCCCCAGGATACTACACTTGGATCACCTAAGTAAGTAACTAACTAAGTAAACAACTTCATTGGATGTGGTTCCCAGATTAATTTAGCCTTTTCACTTTATTTTAAAAAATGTTATTTAATATTTAATGTTTTATTTTACTTAAGTGGTATTTGTCTTTACTGTTCCCAATAGCACAAATCCTATGTCAAATCATACTGCGTATTTTTGACATTCATATTGAAATCTGAAATATATACGGAAACTCCTATGTGTTGAATGTCGTGCCAGCTCTTCACTTTCATTTTTATTGCCAAAGTGTCGTACAATATGGTGATCCGCAGCAAAAGCCCAAAGCAGAGCCATAGTGGAGAGCCTGGCAGGGCCTGAGAGCAGGGTGCTGGCCTCCCTTCAGAAAGGATGCTGCGGGCAATCTCCTCGCTCCTTGCCTCCTTCCTCTTTAGCGCACCAGATGTTTCGGTGCTACTGCCGGCTTCACTGCAGGCCTGCCTGCGAGGGCTTCCTTGGGGATCATGGCTAAGGAAATGCAAAAGCAAAACCCAAACACTCCTTTCTAACTCTTACTTACTTACTTAGGCGATCCCTCATTGGACGAGTAAGATGGCCTTCCTTGATGACTATTTTTGTGGGTTTGTAGGTGGCTGTGGAGCCCTATTCTTGACCCGCATCTTCTCCCACAGTGAAGGCATTGGTTTCCAGGTGGAAGGCGGTCCCGGTCGGGTTGGCTTGACGCGCCTTCCTCCTGGCACGTTTCTCTCTTTCACCCTCCACTCGTGCCTCCTCGAATTCTGCAGCACTGCTGGTCACAGCTGACCTCCAGCTGGAGCGCTCAAGGGCCAGGGCTTCCCAGTTCTCAGTGTCTATGCCAGAGTTTTTAAGGTTGGCTTTGAGCCCATCTTTAAATCTCTTTTCCTGTCCACCAACATTCTGTTTTCCGTTCTTAAGTTCAGAGTAGAGCAACTGCTTTGGGAGACGGTGGTCAGGCATCCGGACAACGTGGCCAGCCCAGCGGAGTTGATGTTGGAGGACCATCGCTTCAATGCTGGTGGTCTTTGCTTCTTCCAGCATGCTGACATTTCCCTGCCTGTCTTCCCAAGAGATTTGCAGGATTTTCCGGAGGCAGCGCTGATGGAATTGTTCCAGGAGTTGCATGTGATATCTGTAGACAGTCCACATATCGCAGGCATGTAGCAGGGTTGGGAGGACAACAAACGTGGCCGGCCCAGCGGAGTTGATGTTGGAGGACCATCGCTTCAATGCTGGTGGTCTTTGCTTCTTCCAGCACGCTGACGTTTGTCCGCTTGTCTTCCCAAGAGATTTGCAGGATTTTCCAGAGGCAGCGCTGATGGAATTGTTCCAGGAGTTGCATGTGACGTCTGTAGACAGTCCACGTTTCGCAGGCATAGAGCAGGGTTGGCAGGACAACGTGGCCGGTCCAACGGAGTTGATGGCGGAGGACCATCGCTTCAATGCTGGTGGTCTTTGCTTCTTCCAGCACGCTGACATTTGTCCGCTTGTCTTCCCAAGAGATTTGCAGGATTTTCCGGAGGCAGCGCTGATGGAATCGTTCCAGGAGTTGCATGTGACGTCTGTAGACAGTCCACGTTTCGCAGGCATATAGCAGGGTTGGGAGGACAATAGCTTTATAGACAAGCACCTTGGTATCCCTACGGATGTCCCGGTCCTCAAACACTCTCTGCTTCATTCGGGAAAATGCTGCACTTGCAGAGCTCAGGCGGTGTTGTATTTCGGTGTCGATGTTGACTTTGGTGGAGAGGTGGCTGCCAAGGGAGCGGAAATGGTCCACATTTTCTAATATTACTCCATTAAGCTGTATCTCTGGCATTGGAGAGGGGATGGCTGGTGACTGCTGGAACACCACTTTGGTTTTCTCGATGTTCAGTGATAGACCAAGCTTCGTGTATGCTTCTGCTTCTAACTCACAAGCATGCCGTCATGTTAATATCCCGGCTCAACCCTTTGCAGTGTGCAAGGGGAACATTCCTGACGAGGAGGGCCAAATTAACAGCCCCTTTTGGGTGGGCCTTTGCAATTAATTGCCCACCCATCTTGATTCCAATGAGCTGGGCAGAGAGCCAGTAAAAGAGATGGTGGATAAGCTGGAATGTGTCCAGAGGAGGGCAACTCAAATGATCAAGGGTCTGGAGAACAAGCCCTATGAAGAGCGGCTTAAAGAGCTGGGCATGTTTAACCTGTATTGTCCCCTATGTTGTTCAACATATACATGAAGCCGTTGGGAGAGATCATCCGGAGTTTCGGGGTGCGGTGTCATCTGTACGCAGATGATTTCCAACTCTGTCACTCCTTCCCACCTGCTACTAAGGAGGCTGTTCAGGTCCTGAACCGGTGCTTGGCCGCTGGATGAGGGCGAACAAATTGAAATTGATCCAGACAAGACAGAGGTCCTACTGGTCAGTCGCAAGGCCGAACAGGACATACGGTTACAGCCTGTGTTAGACGGGGTTACACTCCCCCTGAAGACACAGGTTCGCAGCTTGGGTGTGATCCTGGACTCATCGCTGAGCCTCAGCGGTGACCAGGGGAGCTTTTGCACAGTTAAAGCTTGTGCGCCAGCTGCGCCCATACCTTGGGAAGTCTGACGTGGCCACGGTGGTCCATGCTCTGGTTACATCACGTCTAGACTACTGCAACGCTCTCTATGTGGGGTTGCCTCTGAAGACTGCCCGGAAGGTACAACTAGTCCATTGTGCGGCAGCCAGATTACCAACAGGAGCAGGGTACAGGGAGCATACTACTCCTCTGTTGCGCCAGCTCCACTGGCTGCCAATCAGCTCCTGAGCACAATTCAAAGTGCTGGTGTTGACCTATAAAACCCTAAACGACTCTGGCCCAGTTTACCTGTCTGAACGGATTCTCCCCTATGAACCATCAAGGTTGTTAAGATCTTCTGGAGGAGCCCTGCTCTCGGTCCCACCTCCTTCGCAATCGCGTCCGGTGGGAACAAGGGACAGGGCCTTCTCGGTGGTGGCCCCTCGGCTGTGGAACTCTCTCCCGATAAAGATCAGATCTGCCCCCTCCCTCCTGACTTTCAGAAAGATGGTAAAATCTTGGCTCTGGAACTTAGCATTCTCAGATTGATGATCGAATCAATAACTGTTGACCACAAGGCGGATGGTGATGAATTTGTGATTTACCTTGACGAATTGGCTTTATGTAATTCTTGATCTGTATTTTAATGTGTTTTAATGTATTAATGTACTATGATGTTATTATGCTTTAGTTTATTTGTATATTGATTCTCTGTTGTTAGCCGGCCTGAGTCCCTCCTCGGAGGTCGAGAAGACCGCCATGCCCTTCTGGCAAGGAAACTAGTCCAATGTGGGCGAGGCAAAACTACGGTGAGGTGGATCTGGAATTGGTTAAATGGACGAACCCAGAGGGTGATTCTCCCCAATGCTTCCTCTTCATCCTGGAAAGAAGTGACGAGCGGAGTGCCATCAGCAGGGTTCCGTCCTGGGCCCGGTCCTGTTCAGGATCTTTATTCATGACTTAGATGAAGGGTTAGAAGGCAGGATCATCAAGTTTGCAGACGGGACCAAATTGGGAGGGAGAGCCAAGACTCCAGAGGACAGGAGCAGGATTCAAAGGGATCTCCACAGATGAGAGAGATGATTGGCCAAAACTAACAAAATGAAGTTCAACAGGGACAAATGCAAGATACTCCACTTTGGCAGGAAAAACGAAATGCAAAGATACAGAATGGGGGACGATGAGGCCTGGCTCGAGAGCAGGACGTGTGAAAAAGATCTTGGAGTCCTCGTGGACAACAAGTTATTATTATTTATTTATTTATTTCGAGGTTTTATATACCGACCCTCTCACCTTCAAAGAGGGATTCGGACCGGTTCACAACATGTGTTAACATACAAAGAATATACAATAACAACACAATGCCACTTCATTAAACATGAGCCAACATGTTAAACATGAGCCAACAATGTGATGTGGCAGCAAAAAAAGCCAATAGGATGTTGGCCTGCATCAAGAGGAGCCTAGTGTCTAGATCTAGGGAAGTCATGCTCCCCATGCTCTATTCTGCTTTGGTTAGACCACTTTACCTGGAATATTGTGTCCAATTCTGGGCACACAATTCAAGAGAGATATTGACAAGCTGGAATGGGTCCAGAGGAGGGCGACTAAAATGATCAAGGGTCTGGAGAACAAGCCCTATGAGGAGCGGCTTAAGGAGCTGGGCATGTTTAGCCTGAAGAAGAGAAGGCTGAGAGGAGATGATAGCCATGTATAAATATGTGAGAGGAAGCCACAGGGAGGAGGGAGCAAGCTTGTTTTCTGCTTCCTTGGAGACTAGGACGCGGAACAATGGCTTCAAACTACAAGAGTGGAGATTCCATCTGAACATGAGGAAGAACTTCCTGACTGTGAGAGCCGTTCAGCAGTGGAACTCTCTGCCCCGGAGTGTGGTGGAGGCTCCTTCTTTGGAAGCTTTTAAACAGAGGCTGGATGGCCATCTGTCAGGGGTGATTTGAATGCAATATTCCTGCTTCTTGGCAGAATGGGGTTGGACTGGATGGCCCTTGAGGTCTCTTCCAACTCTTTGATTCTATGATTCTATGATTGAGATAGGATGAGATATAAAAGCCCCAAATAAATAAATAAATACATATCTTGCCACCGTGCAGCATTAACCTTCAATGCACTGTATAATAATATGAGATAGATTTTTTTTCTAGTTATATTAGGTATATTTATCCAAGTGCTTTTCTCTTTGGCTCTTTCTTGAACGTGACTCCTGATTTTGAGTCCAAAACAATGCTCTGATTTATGCTCTGCGCATGGAAATGCACCAGCTCACATGGTGTACAAAAGCAGACTGGAGAGCTCTAGCCGCGGCCTTCCTGCCGGCAGCCCAACTTATATTCTAATTATTCCCATCATTATTTGAGTGCATTCAGCAGGAGCTTTCTCTGCCGGAAGGGGGGGAAATTGCATTAGCCCACCAAAAAGAAATATCCATCAAAGCTACAATCAAAACAGCTGGGGGCTAAACAAAGGAATGGGGCTTTGGAGAGAAACACCAAACAAACAAACAAGAAAATATTAAATATGGAAAATTTTAATCAGAGAGACTGAAAATTAAAGGGCGCTTTAGTTCCAGTGCATTAAGGTCTGAAGGGAAGAAAGGGAAAAGGCTTATTTATGCACTTGGTGAGTGGTTTTTCTTATTTAATATCTGAACATGGAAATGCCTTTCACTGGGACTGACTGGGATGGCGGCAAGGCGTACGTTTGTTTACTCAATCAATTAATCAGTCAATTAATCTAACAAAAGGCGTGTGACTGATCAAACACAAGGATCTGGGCAAAAGATTTATAAGGGTGCATCTACAGCAGGCATGGGCCAACTTATGAGACTGTGAACCACCGCTGCCTCCTCCTGAGAAAAATGTATAATATCACAAAGGACGACCACCTCACACGCCTCATAGGAAACCTGCTACAAAACAGGAGCTTTTTTGTTGAGTTCCAGGGCCAGAGAAGCAGATGGCGGAAACAGAAGAACGGCCTGCCTCAGGGGAGCGTGCTTGCTCCATCCATGTTCAACATCTACACAAATGACCAGCCACTGCCAGAAGGGAGCTTCATCTGGCTATTCATCTAGCCAAACAACCAGAGATTGACAACAACAACCTCCATGAACCCTTTACATCTACTGAATTGGACATGGCTCTCAACAAATGTAAAAATGGCAAAGCAGCTGGCCTGGATGATCTACGGATGGAGCAAATCAAGAACTTTGGCCCAAAAGCAAGGCGCTGGCTGCTGGAGCTGATGAACAACTGCACTGCATCCTGTCAGATCCCCAAAATCTGGAGGAAAGCAAGAGTCATCGCCATCTTGAAGCCAGGCAAAGACCGTAATGACCCAAAAAGCTACAGACCAATCTCCCTGTTGTGCCACCTCTACAAAGTTCTGGAGAGACTTATTTTGCATAGAATTACGGAAAAAATAGACCCCTGTCTGATCCCACAGCAAGCTGGCTTCAGAAAAGGCAAAAGCTGCACATCGCAAGTGCTGAACCTGACTCAGCACATAGAAGATGGCTTTGAAAGGCAGCAGATCACAGGAGCTGTCTTCATAGACCTGTCAGCAGCCTATGATACTGTGAACCACCGCCTCCTCCTGAGAAAAATGTATAGTATCACAAAGGACGACCACCTCACCCGCCTCATAGGAAACCTGCTACAAAACAGGAGCTTTTTTGTTGAGTTCCAGGGCCAGAGAAGCAGATGGCGGAAACAGAAGAACGGCCTGCCTCAGGGGAGCGTGCTTGCTCCATCCATGTTCAACATCTACACAAATGACCAGCCACTGCCAGAAGGGACAGAGAGTTTCATCTATGCTGATGATCGTGCCATCACTGCTCAAGCAGGGAGCTTTGAAATGGTTGAACAGAAGCTCTCCGAAGCTCTAGGTGCTCTTACTGCCTATTACAGGGAAAACCAGCTGATCCCTAATCCATCTAAAACACAGACATGTGCCTTTCAACTTAAGAACAGACAAGCATCCCGAGCTCTGAGGATTACCTGGGAAGGAATCCCACTGGAGCATTGCAGCACACCCAAATACCTGGGAGTCACTTTGGACCGTGCTCTGACCTACAAGAAGCACTGCCTGAACATCAAGCAAAAAGTGGGCGCTAGAAACTATATCATACGAAAGCTGACTGGCACAACCTGGGGATCACAACCAGACACAGTGAAGACGTATGCTACTCTGCTGCTGAGTATGCATGCCCAGTGTGGAACACATCTCACCACACTAAAACAGTGGATGTGGCTCTTAATGAGACATGCCGCATTATCACGGGTGTCTGCGCCCTGCACCACTGGAGAAATTACACTGCTTAGCCGGTATTGCACCACCTGACATCCGCCGGGAAGTAGCAGCCAATAGTGAAAGGACCAAGGCAGAGACATCTCCAGCTCATCCCCTGTTTGGGTATCAGCCAGCACGTCAACGACTTAAATCAAGACATAGTTTTCTAAGATCTACAGAGACACTCACTGGAACACCTCAGCAAGCGAGAGTCCAAAAGTGGCAGGCTCAAACCCAGAACCTCAACCAATGGCTGATACCAAATGAGAGACTCCCCCCCGGGCACACAGAAGACTGGGCGACTTGGAAGGCGCTGAACAGACTGCGCTCTGGCACCACGAGATGCAGAGCCAACCTTAAGAAATGGGGCCACAAAGTGGAGTCCACGACATGCGAGTGCGGAGAAGAGCAAACCACTGACCACCTGCTGCAATGCAACCTGAGCCCTGCCACATGCACAATGGAGGACCTTCTTGTAGCAACACCAGAGCACTCCAAGTGGCCAGATACTGGTCAAAGGACATTTAATCAACTACCCAGTTTGCAAAATTGTGGGGGTTTTTTTATCTGTTTGTTTGTTTTGTTCTGTTAGAAATGTAATACAATGGTCTGGTTGCCCCTGACGTGATAAATAAATAGCAGTGGGTTTGGGGAAACAATAATAATTATTATTATTTATTGTTGTTGTTGTTGTTTCCCCGAACCCATCATTCAGTATGTATAGGCAAAAGACGGGTATTCCAAAATGGGGAAAATACCTGATGCAAAGTATTTCAGATAAGGAAGATTCAACCTGTAGTTACAGTAAGCAATTCCAGCCTAAATTGCACAGAGCACTATAGAATTAAAGCAGTTTGGCTTCATTTTAAGTACCATTTGATGTGATGTCACATTGAGAAGGAGGCAAATTTTGTTTTCTGCTCCTCTGTAAACAAGGATATGATGGAGAAATGGATTCAAACTACAGGAAAAGAGATTCCAAAGCTTAGGAAGAACCTCATGACAGTCAGAAACTATTTGACTGTGGATTCTGTGAGGGGTTAGTAAATGTAAATAAACAGAAGCATACCACAGTTTCTGAACCAAGATATACCCTGCAGTATAATAAAGTTTATTTATTTATTTATTTATTTGCATTATTTCTACCTCGCTCATATCAGCCCGAAGGCAACTCAGAGTGGCATACACAATCGGCACAATTCAATGCCATAAAAATACATACATTGATAAATGAAAAGAACCATTATAGTGCAATTAGACATAAGACAGTGCATAACAACAATATTAAAAACTAAAAACTATATCGTCTCATTCAAGTCCTTATCCGTTCCATCGTCTTGGGCCGTTCCTGGGTCATTTTCCAATTCAAGTTTGTCTATTTATTCGGAGATTCCAAATGCTTGCTCAAAGAGCTAAGTTTTTACTCCTTTCTGAAAAATCAGGAGGGAGGGGGCTGATCTAATGTCCCTAGGCAGGGAGTTCCACAGCCGAGGGGCCACCACGGAGAAGGCCCTGTCTCTCGTCCCCGCCAGACATGCTTGCAAAGCAGGCGGATCGAGAGCATTGTAATGTCGAAGGCTTTCATGGGTTGTTGTAGGTTTTTTTGGGGTATATGGCCATGTTCTAGAGGCATTCTCTCCTGATGTTTCGTCTGCATCTATGGCAAGCATCCTCAGAGGTAACCACTACCTCTGAGGATGCTTGCCATAGATGCAGGCGAAACGTAAGGAGAGAATGCCTCTAGAACATGGCCATATAGCCCAAAAAAACCTACTACAACCCATAAAGTATATCTTCTTCAGTTCAAAAGATCAAACAGGGCAACACTATATACAGCAGTCTCTCTGAATTCACACAGAGAACAGAGGGGATGAACAGTCCTTTTTAAACAGTCTTTAAAAGATGCTTCATGCCTTAAAATTATCAGGCTTCAGAGAACTAGCAGCCATTTTCTTCCTGACTGTTTCCAGTCAGCACTCTCTTCACTCTCCAAAGAGAAAGTGGCAGTTAAAACTGTTTGTCTCAGCAGCAAGCCAGAGACAGCAGCCAATCAGAACTCTGACCCCTGGCATGCACAGCCACTCAGCTCCCAACACGTGTCTTTCCAGTTACCCTGTGCCGTCACGCCTGGGGGCTATAACTCTTAGTGAAAGAGGCATGGACGTGACATCTTTCCCCCCAGGGGATTGCTTCTTGCCGTCCTTTAGGAAACTGGAACTTCCAAGGACCAAAACACTGTAGATAACTCAAAATAGGTTTAATTGTTCACAAAGTTGTTGTTGTTCATTCGTTCAGTCGTCTCCGACTCTTCGTGACCTCATGGACCAGCCTACGCCAGAGCTCCCTGTCGGCCGTTACCACCCCCAGCTCCCTCAAGGTCAGTCCAAAGAGTTATCCCTTTAAGGCAATAAACTGGAAGTTTCAAAGGGGGTAAAGGAAATATACATTACAGTCTCTGGTTGTCTTGGGTTCAAGGAGTTTTGCAGCTGAGAAGCTTTTCCAGGTCCCTCTTTCTCAATGGCTGTGAATATCGGAATAATCACATCCCCAATCTCAATGTCCTATAATTTAAAGGCACAAAGCCTTCCTCTGGTGCCAAAGAACTGGTTTGAAGACGCTTGAGACTTCTCAACGTCGTCCAGGTTGATCTGAACATGAAGAATAAGTCTCAAGGGTAAGAACCTCAGAATTGGTGCTGAGAGGTAACTTAATCAAGGGCTTCAGAGCCAAGTCTCTCTCTCACGTCCATCTGATAGAAAGTTTGATGGTGGAATGGAAAAGGAAACACTGTCCTGCTCTCTAGGAAGAGGTGGGGTCAAACAATTGAGCAGAAGGAGCAATTCAACTGGTGCAAAAAACATTGATTGACAGCTATAAATAACCAATCAATCCAACTATACATTTACAGGGTAAAAAGGCAAAATCAGGCTTGATAAAATAGTTCAAATCCTGCAACTTACAGTTCTACATATAGGCGGCGCCACTCGCGCCGTCACATAACCCACCACATCATGGCATCTCTTTTCAAATCCTCACAGATTCTGCTACTGTCATGAAATCAAGTGAGGAATCCTTCTTTTAAGGTTTTGAAGCTGAGGACGAATTACCATCTGTTTGGAGAGTTTTAATTGTGTCTTTCTGCATAAACTGAATAGGGTTGGACTGGATGGCTTTGGGGGTCTCTTCCAACTCTAGGATACTTTAGTGCAACCCTGAGAGGAAGAATTGGTTTTCCAATCCGGGCACAGCGCTCGCAGCTGGGGACGAACCCATTTCAGAAGGGCTTCGGGGAAATATTACTCCAAGGCGCTACCTTTCTGGAGGCCTAATAGGCATATCCGACTTTTACACTCCCATCAGAGGCTGTAATGAAAGAAGAAAATGTCACGAGATTAATCACTGCGGCTGACAAAGAGCGTAATAGGAACAGGGAGGGATATTACAGCCTCAAATCGCTCTCATTACAGCCGCAGCGCCCCGCGTTTGGCAGGCCTTGTTAAATGGCTCTCCTGCTGCGTCTATACCTTCAGATCAGGCTTGGGAAAACTTCCGCCCTCCCTCCAGGTGTTTTGGACTGCAACTCCCACCATTCCTAACAGCCGGTAGTTGCAGTCCAAGACACCTGGAGAGCCCAACTTGACCCCATTTGAACTGCCATTACTCAAGGCTATTGAGTCCTTGGAATTGTTTATATTAGTGCTACTAATGGTTATGTGTTAATTTTAAATATTCCTATATTTATCAGAAGCTAAAATGCAACCAATTGCATCTACTCACATTTGCATCTTTTCGAATTGCTAGGTTTGCAGAAGCTGCAGCTAACAGTGGGAGCTCATCCCCTGCTCCCTGGATTCAAACCACCTATCTTTTGGTCAGCAAGTTCTGTGCCGTCACGCCTGGGGGCTATAACTCTTAGCGAAAGAGACATAGACGTAACATCTTTCCCCCAGGGGATTGCTTCTTGCCTTCCTTTAAAAAACTGGAACTCCCAAGGACCAAAACACTGTAGATAACTCAAAATAGGTTTTATTGTTCACAAAGAGTTATCCCTTTAAGGCAATGAGCTGGAAGTTTCAAAGGGGTAAAGGAAAATATACATTACAGTCTCTGGTTTTCTTGGGTCCAAGTGATTTCGCAGCTGAGAAACTTTTCCAGGTCCACTCTTTCTCAATGGCTGCAAATGCCTGAATATTCACAGCCCCAATCCAAATGGCCTATATTTGAAAGCACAAAGCCTTCCTCTGGTGGCACAGGACCGGTTTGAAGGCGCTTGGGTCTCCTCAACATTGTCCAAGGCGATCTGGGCATGAAGTATGAGTCCCAAGGGTAAAAACCTTAGAATTGGTGATGAGAGGTAACTTAATTAAGGGCTTTAGAGCCAAGTCTCTTTCTCACGTCTATCTGATAGAAGGTTTGATGGTAGAATGGAAAAGGAAAAGCTCTGCCCTCCTCCAGGAAGAGGTGGAGCCAAGCAATTAGGCTGAGGAAGCAATATAACTGGTGCAAACAACATTGATTGACAGCTATAAATAACCAATCAATCCAACTATACATTTACAAACTAAGCAAGTATGGGCATGTTGTACAGTTTACACTGTTGCACTTTAATGTTCTACACACAGGTGGCGCCACTCACGTCGTCACAAGTTCAGCAGCTCAGTGGTTTAACCCAATGCGTCACCAGAGCCTTTCCATACACACACACTGCACTAGCCTCACTTCCAACAGCACCTTTGAAGATGCCATTAGCCACAGATACAGGCGAAATATCAGGAAAGAATGCTGCTAGAACACATTGACCCAAAAAACTCAACCCAATGATTCCGGCTATGAAAACCTTTGACAAAACACTCCTTTACTGAGTAACAACTTTGTCAACACTATGATTTTCCAGCCCAAAGGTGTATTTATTGGTCTATCCTGTGCTGTCATGCGCTGTCATGCGCTGGGCCTATAACAGTTGGCTTTTGAACAGGACATGCTCTTTGTGCCCAGCAGGAAGCTGGGGTGCCTCGAGTGAGAGGCCCTAAGGATTTTCCTATACAGAGTCTTTAGAAGTTTGAAAGGTTTAACAAAGTCCTTTATTATTGCCTAAGTCTTCAACAATCCTTCTGGGGCGCCTTGCGGAAATGGGTCTCGGAGGCACTGTTTTGCAGTGGCTCCGGTCATTTCTGGAGGGTCGTTCCCAGAAGGTGTTATTGGGGGACACCTGTTCATCCCCACAACCATTGTCTTGTGGGGTTCCTCAGGGTTCTATTCTGTCTCCCATGCTGTTTAACATCTACATGAAGCCGCTGGGTGAGATCATCCGGAGTTTCGGGGTACGGTGTCATCTGTATGTAGATGATGTCCAACTCTGTCACTCCTTCCCACCTGCTACTAAGGAGGCTGTCGAGGTCCTGAACCGGTGCTTGGCCGCTGTGACGGTCTGGATGAGGGCGAACAAATTGAAATTGAATCCAGACAAGACAGAGGTACTCCTGGTCAGTCGCAAGGCCGAACAGGGTATAGGGTTACAGCCTGTGTTGGATGGGGTCGCACTCCCTCTGAAGACACGCAGCTTGGGTGTGACCCTGGATTCGTCGCTGAGCCTGGAGCCCCAGGTCTCGGCGGTAACCAGGGGAGCATTTGCACAGCTCAGGCTCGTGTGCCAGCTGCGCCCGTATCTTGGGAAGTCTGACTTGGCCACGGTGGTACACGCTGTTACATCCCGTTTAGACTACTGCAACGCTCTCTATGTGGGCTTGCCTTTGAAGACGGCCGGAAGCTGCAATAGTCCAACGCGTGGCAGCCATGATTCTAACAGGAGCGGGGTAGGGAGCACACAACCCCCCTGTTGCACAGCTCCACTGGCTGCCGATTTGCTACCGGCTCAATTCAAGGTGTTGGTCTTGGCCTATAAAGCCCTAAACGGTTCCGGCCCAAGATACCTATCTGACCGCATCTCGGCCTATGAACCCACCCGGACTTTGAGATCTTCCGGGGAGGCCCTGCTCTCGATCCCGCCAGCCTCTCAAGCACGGTTGGCGGGGACGAGAGATAAGGGCCTTCTCGGTGGTGGCTCCTCGGCTGTGGAACACCCTTCCTGTAGATGTTAGGCTGGCACCATCTCTCATGACATTCCGTAGAAAGTTGAAGACCTGGATGTTTGTGCAGGCGTTTGAGTAATTCAGTGCAATTCTGGTAATTTGAACATAGGAACGGAACAATGACGTCGAATTTGGATCACGCTTGGATGATGAGGCGATCGGGGGTGGGTTTTGTGATAACGGTGTATTGATGTTTGTTTATTAGTTAGTAATGGAAATGTGTAATTTAACTGTTATGGTATATTAATTATTGCTGTTTTTATTGTCTTTGTTGTTTGCTGTCTGGAAACAGTGAGTCGCCCTCGGGCTTGAGATACAGCGGTATACAAGAATAGTAAACAAATAAATAAATAAATAAATAAATAAATAAATAAATAAATAAATAAATTACTTCAAGGCTTTGAATCAACTGGTGGGCACCTTGCTTGAAGAACTATTTCTTTCTTTAACAAGGAAAACCCTTTTTGACCCCTCCCGGTCAATCTGTTTCCGAGGCTCTGCTGGTGTGGGCCCTACTCCCGGCTCCAATTGCTTCTGGTTACCTGAGTAGACCTACCAGCCAAGTCCTTGTAGATTTTCCAGCTGGAGTCCGTTGGATTTTCTCCACAAAGGATGTGGATCTGTATCTTTAACCCCAACAAGGGTTGTGCTGTAAGACTGTTTTCCTTAGAAACTTTAGGGCTGTTTCCCTCAGATGTTGTGAGAAATGAAGCTTCTCTACAGGTGGGAAAAGCTCACGTCCTGTAACTGGGCTTCCAAACTGAAAGACTTCCTGAAGTCTTTCTTTTCCCTCCCAGAGCCCTGGGGAAAGGGGCGGAACTAAAGAACATAATGATGATTGACGGGTCATTGGCCCTATAATTGCAAACCAAGGGAAGCCACCTTATTGCAAAATGCATGGAACCTTGGAATACATGCAAACACTCAATAGAAAGAAAATGAAGTTGGAGCTCCTGGTACAGCCGTACCAGCACACAGCCTCTATGTATACATTCCATGGTGGTTTTTATGGGGTGTAGGATTTGGGACGAGAAAAGGGGAGGAAAGCCATTAGCGAAACCTTTCCAATCCCGATAGCCTCCCGCGAGATTAGTTTTGTACATTATGCACAGAAATAACTTTTGACGGCGGGAGGATTTGCCGCGCATTTCAATTGCCCAGAGATAATTAAGAATTTGCTCAGCGAACAAAACGTGCAGCAGGCACCGAACAAATTATTCCATTTTTTAAAAAATTGCAGCATTTCTAAGATTGCAAACAGAGAAGGAAACGAACCTCTGATGCACTTTGAACAATCCCTGAACCTGGAGTAAGAAAGAAAAGACGAGAAAGGGAAGTACGTCGAGTGCGTCAACACTGCGGAATGAATGCAGTTTGACACCACTTGAACTGGGATCTGTAGTGCAATGAGGAACCAGCACTCTTTGGCACAGAAGGCTCAAAGCCTTGCAAAACTACAGATGACAGGATTCTATAGTATTAAGCCCTGGCAATTAAAGTGGTGTCGAACTGCATTCATTCTACAGTATGGATGCACCCAATGTTGACAAACACAGCATGTTGGTTAGTCGAAGGAATCGCCTTGGTTAGTTCCGGATGATTTCAAGTGATGTTAAGTATGTACAAAAGATTCTGAGCCATGTTCCAAAATATCTTGATATTATACTTTTAAATGGTCTCATTGCTTTTTAATATTTTTAAAGTTTACTGATTTAAAAATTTAATTTAATTTTAAATATACACCAGAACGGGAACCCCTCTGTCTTTAAACATCACACCAGTGTAGTAAAATCGGCAAGCAGTTTATTGAAGGATATATGAAAGCAAAGCAATATAAATGGTAAACACAGTATAGTTCAAAGCAATGTTGTTCCAAGATTCGTTCTACAGTGTAGATCAGGGGTCCCCAAACTTTTTGAACAGAGGGCCGGGTCACAGTCCCTCAAACTGTTGGAGGGCCGGATTATAATTTGAAAAAAAAAAAGAATGAATTCCTATCCACACCTCACATATCTTATTTGTAATGCAAAAAACACTTTAAATAATACAATAATTAAAATGAAGAATTATTTTAACAAATATAAACTTAGCAGTTTAGAATAAATATAAACCTAGCAGTTTGAAAACATGCAAATGGAAGAACTTCCTGACTGTGAGAGCCGTTCAGCAGTGGAACTCTCTGCCCCGGAGTGTGGTGGAGGCTCCTTCTTTGGAGGCTTTTAAGCAGAGGCTGGATGGCCATCTGTCAGGGGTGATTTGAATGCAATATTCCTGCTTCTTGGCAGAATGGGGTTGGACTGGATGATGGCCCAGGAGGTCTCTTCCAACTCTTTGATTCTAGGATTCTATGAAATGTGAGTAGATCAATAGATACCGCTCCATGCAGGAAGGTAACGGTGCTCCATGCAGTCATGCCGGCCACATGACCTTGGAGGTGTCTATGGACAACACTGGCTCTTCGGCTTAGAAATGGAGATGAGCAGCAGAGTCCCAGAGTCAGACATGACTGGATTTAAGCCCCCCCCCCCCCCCCCCCCCCCCCCCCCCCCCGCTTCTCCGGCCTCGGGGATACGGCGAGGCCCCATCCCAAAGGCAGGAGAGGCTGGGCCCACGGAGGCGGAGGGCAAAGCGGGGGGCCCTCCCCCCTTTACCCACTGCCTCCCTCCCCCTTCGCCCGCCTCTCATCCTTCTCCACAGCCCGCGGGCCGGATAGATCCCCCCGGGGGCCTGGAGTCCACTCATTTCTGGAAACTCTTGAGCATCGCAATCCACTTTGGAGTGAAGCAGGGGGCCATTTGGAGCCGCTCTCATTCAAGATTGGCTTTAGGTATGAATTACCGCGTCGGCATTGAAATTCGGAGGCGCTTGTGCCGGAACATATAGGTAAAAGAGGCGGCTCTCATTCATGGACTCCTCATTAAATCTCTTGAAAGGCGAAAGAGGAAAGGCTGTTGAATGCAAGGCACAATTTCCTCCGCTTTTCACAAAATGCAGAGCCATGGAGAGAGAGAGAGAGAGAGCGAGACCGTGATGAGGCGGAGGATGGGATGGTGATTTTTCCTTGAATTCTTATATTCTTCCCTGCAATCCTCTTCTGATCTATTAGCATACCTGGACGGCATTAAATCCTGGATTTGGGGTGCGGAAATCGCCCAGCAGGACCATTGGAAGCCGTCGGGCTTTCATGCCCAGCGTTCAAGAGGACACATCAAACACAAACGGTACAAAGGAGGCCTTCTGAAGGCAGAAAGGGAGGCTGCAAAGATGGAGATGCTAATGAGAAAGACGCCGCTTTGGTCCAAAGGCAAGGAGATCACAGGAGGAAATGTGCAAAAGGGTTTTTTTTGGGGGGGGGGGAGAAAAAGCTCAATGCATGGCTGCGTCTCAGACACCAACTGTAATAGACACTAGCGGAATGAGATACGAGGTCCATCTACATTGTGGAATTAATGCAGTTCGAGCCCACTTTGGCAACCCTGGCTCAATGCGATGAGACCCGAGGAGTTATAATTTGGTGAGGCAGAGTGTTGCACTCCAGAACCAGAATAACCCTCTGACTTCAAAACAGTTGAGTAGGAAAACAATCCTTTTTATTGAAGATAAGTAAAAGCAGCAAAGTAGAAAAAGCACTTTAAGGGAATAGGTAAATCCAACTAGGTAAGAAGATAAGCCGGAACAAATTAATCCAAGGTACAGTTAAGCAAAGTTCAAAAACAAAGTCCAGACTTCTCTGATAAAACCCAAAGAAACAGGAAACGTTGATCTAAGGCATGAGTATGTAATCCCAAGAGACAAAAAGTCAAACCATACAGCAAGAAATCCTTAAACATGAATCTTCCAAGCAAGGCTTCCATGAGACAAGAGCAAGAACTTAGCAGGATTCTGAAACGATGCTTCATCTGACTATATTTCCCATGCTTGGAACTTTATATCCCCCCGTTAAGCCATTCCAAGCACTCAGAAATTGGTTTTGTTTTCCCTGAATGCCTCTCATCCTTATCTGTCGAAGCCTGGCAGAACGCCAAAGGCCTTGACCGAGCTGTCTGTTTTGACTAATTTCCACCCGCCTGTCTATATGCCCCTTAGTTTCTGTAGGTGCAAAGTTGTTTTCAAGCCCCAAATCCTGGGAACTCTCTGGGAGCAATTCAGGGAGTAAACCATTATACCCTGTAGGAACATTCTCATGGGAAACTTTGAGCAGGTGTCTCTATGTCATTCTCTGCATCAATATCACTGACCAAACCATTGCCATGTTGAACCTCATTGCCATCATTCCCCACATCCAAAGCACCTTGATCTTGAAACACAATCACAGACTGAACCCGTACACAGAGAAAGCAAATTTCTACACATAACACTTTGAGAAACAAGCCCTGGAAACAGCAACAAAAAAGCCCACTATATGGTTCAGATATGTAGATGACACCTTCATCATTTAGAGCCATGGAGAAGAACTAGACAGGTTCCTGGATCACCTTAGCAGCATCCAATTCACCATGGAAAAAGAAAATGGCCAATGGAGACTCCACTGCAGACAGAGCTGCAAGACCAAGAACAAACCACGAAAGTCAAGACCAAGATCCACCCAGAGGAAAAGGGTTCTTGGCATGTTTGTTATTGTTTATTCATTCAGTCGCTTCTGCCTCTTTGTGACCTCCTGGACCATTCCAGGCCAGAGCTCCCTGTCAGCCATCGCCACCCCCAGCTCCTTCAGCGTCAAGCCAGTCCCTTCAAGGTTTGGTTATTTGGGGTGCTGATTCAGAAAACTACACTGGATAGACCACATCAGCTCCAGTATCTGACATGGAACATATGCCATCCACTTGCCCATAGACAATGCTAGTGGAACATGGCCATACAGCCTGAAAAACTCAGAGCAACACAAAACTAAAGACTTTGTAAAACTGTTACTACTACAATTGTTGTTGTTATTGTTGTTGTTGTTTCTGTTTCAGTGCTATTTAAGTGCATTGATTCTACACTGTATGGGCCTCCAGTGACACTTGCCACCTTTCCATTGGGACAGCCAGGACTCCCCCTTTCAAATCATAGAATCATAGAATCGAAGAGTTGGAAGAGACCTCATGGGCCATCCAGTCCAACCCCATTCTGCCAAGAAGCAGGAATATTGCATTCAAATCACCCCTGACAGATGGCCATCCAGCCTCTGTTTAAAAGCTTCCAAAGAAGGAGCCTCCACAACACTCCGGGGCAGAGAGTTCCACTGCTGAACGGCTCTCACAGTCAGGAAGTTCTTCCTCATGTTCAGATGGAATCTCCTCTCTTGTAGTTTGAAGCCATTGTTCCATTGCGTCCTAGTCTCCAGTGAAGCAGAAAACAAGCTTGCTCCCTCCTCCCTGTGGCTTCCTCTCACATATTTATACATGGCTATCATATCTCCTCTCAGCCTTCTCTTCTTCAGGCTAAACATGCCCAGCTCCTTAAGCCGCTCCTCATAGGGCTTGTTCTCCAGACCCTTGATCATTTGAGTCGCCCTCCTCTGGACACATTCCAGCTTGTCAATATCTCTCTTGAATTGTGGTGCCCAGAATTGGACACAATATTCCAGGTGTGGTCTAACCAAGGCAGAATAGAGGGGTAGCATTACTTTTCTAGATCTAGATACTATGCTCCTATTGATGCAGGCCAAAATCCCATTGGCTAAAGATTGTTTGTGGTGGAAACCTCTGAGAACTTCCCTTTAGGCCCCCTGGCTTCCTGTTGGGCAAAGGTTGCGCGTCCTGTTATAAACACAACTATTTACAGGCCCAGCGGGTGACAGAACAATTATTATTATTATTATTATTATTATTATTATTATTATTATTATTATTTCAGTTTCAGTGCTATTTAAGTGCATTGATTCTACAATGTGTGGGCCTCCGGTGACACCTGCCACCTTTCCATTGGGACAGCCAGGACTCCCCCTTTCAAAGCACGGCAACCTTTTCCTCTGCCATTAATATCCCATCCCAATTGACTTTTTGCCGCTCGTGCCATTTTGCAACAGGTACGCACCAGCAGGAGCTGGTAAATCTTGTCAGAGTGAATGCAAATGTGAGACGCAGCTCATTACCATCCTCTCTCGAGAAGCACGGCTGGATGCCGCCGTGAGCTGCCCAAGGTACCATTCATCCTCATTGCTCATTGAGATGAGATGCCGGCGAGGACGGAAGCAAGAAGGCCAGAGATGGACACCCAGGTGGAAAAATCAGCACCGGATGCTGCATTATTGGGAGGAAGGGAGCACCACATGAATGGACATTGCAAAGGGATTGCAAAGTGGAGGAAGGACTGGACATCCATCAGTCTATCTATCCAGCACCATCCTGCTAATTCATAGAAAAAAAATCATAGAGACCCCCAGGGCCATCCAGTCCAAATCTCTTCTGTCAGGCAGGAAGGCACAATCAAAGCCCTCCAGACAGATATCCATCCAGCCACTATTCAAAACTTTCCAGAGAAGGAACTCCCCAACAGCCACCTCTTCAACTATTATTATTAGTGGCTTTGAGTCTCCTTGTGGTGTATAAATAAACATAATCTATATATATATAAATGCTCTGCGCATAATGAGTACCTTAAAAACAAAAGAACCAATGAATGAAATCACACCAAATTTGGCAACAAAATGTCTTACAACACAAGGAGTGGCCGTCACTCAAAAAATTATGATTTTGTCATTTGGGAGTTGTAGTTGCTGGGATTTATAGTTCACCTACAATCAAAAAGCACTCTGAACTCCATCCAACTCCCATTGGCACACAGAACTCCCATGACCAGCAGAAAATACTGGAAGGGTTTGTTGGACATTGACCTTGAGTTTGGGAATTGTAGTTCACCTACATCCAGAGAGCACTGTGGACTCAAACGATGATGGATCTGGGCCAAAATTGGCACAAGCACTCAATACGCCCAAAATAGAAATAGACCTTGACATTTGGGAGTTGTAGTCACTGGGATTCATAGTTCACCTACAGTCAAAGAGCATTCTGAACCCCACAAATGACAGAATTGGAGCAAACTTCCCACACAGAACCCCCATGACCAACAGAAAATACTTAAGGCCATCCAGTCCAACTCCCTTCATTGGGGCAAGAAAATGTAATCAAAGCCCTCCTGACAAAGAGCCATCCAGCCATAGATAGATGATAGATACTTGATCGAAAGGTCGCAGGTTTGAATCCGGAGAGCAGCGTGAGCTCCCACTGTTAGCCCCAGCTTCTGTCAACCTAGCAGTTTGAAAACATGCAAGTGTGAGTAGATCACTAGGTACTGCTCTGGCGGGAAGGTAACAGCACTCTAGGAAGTCATGCTGGCCACATGACCTTGGAGGTGTCTACAGACAATGCTGGCTCTTTGGCTTAGAAATGGAGATGAGCACCAGAGTCCCAGAGTTGGACACTACTGGACTTAATGTCAGGGGGAAAACTTTAGCTTAATACATTTATTTATACTCTGTCTTTTCTCTCCTTGTGGCCATCTGTTAGGGGTGCTTTGAATGTGATTTTCCTGCTTCTTGGCAAAATGGGGTTGGACTGGATGGCCCACAACGTGTCTTCAAACTCTATGTTTATCAAATAAACATGATAATAATAACACATTTATTTATACCCTGCTTTTTCTCTCCTTGAGAGAGAAAAAACGCATTCCCCCAATGAGCTGCATATATGGCCATCTGTTGGGAGGGCTTGGGTGGTGTCTGACAAAAGAGAGTTGGGCTGGATGGGCCCAGGGGTCTCTTGATGGTTTTATGAAATGTCCAGATGGAAGCATATGGTGGAAATGAGTGGTGGTGAATTACAACTCCAGAGACTTGGGTTTGAATCCTTGCTTGCTTACGGAAACCCATTGGGTGCCTTTGGATGAGTCACACTCTCTCAGCCTCAGAGGAAGAGGAAAGGCAAATTTCCTCCAAAAGCATCTTGCTGAGAAACCCACTTGGTAGATTAGAAGGATCATCTAAACCATAGAATGAATGCAGTTTGAACCTCCATATTTCAAGGAGGTTCTCCATGGTGCATGTAGCAGGGCTCAGGTTGCATTGCAGCAGGTGGTCTGTAGTTTGCTCTTCTCCGCACTCGCATGTCGTGGACTCCACTTTGTGGCCCCATTTTCTTGAGGTTGGCTCTGCATTTTGCGATGCCAGAGCGCAGTCTGTTCAGCGCCTTCCAAGTCGCCCCATCTTCTGCGTGCCCAGGGGGGAGTCTCTCATTTGGTATCAGCCATTGGTTGAGGTTCTGGGTTTGAGCCTGCCACTTTTGGACTCTTGCTTGCTGAGATGTTCCAGCGAGTGTTTCTGTAGATCTTAGAAAACTATTTCTTGATTTAAGTGGTTGACGTGCTGGCTGATACCCGAACAGGGGGTGGGCTGGAGATGTCTCCGCCAAGGAAAAGATGTGCTTAAAGCCACCCTTTAAAACTATGTTATTGAAACCGAGAACTGGGAAGCTCTGGTCCTTGAGCGCTCTAGCTGGAGGTCAGCTGTGACCAGCAGTGCTGTAGAATTTGAAGAAGCACAAATGGAGGGTGAAAGAGAGAAATGTGCCAAGAGGAAGGTATGTCAAACCAACCCCGACCAGGACCACCTTCCACCTGGAAACCGATGCCCTCAGTGTGGGAGAAGATGCAGGTCAAGAATAGGGTTCCACAGTCACCTATGGACCCACCACCAGGACACCAAACTTGAAGGACTATCATCCTCGGACAACGAAGGATCGCCTAAGTAAGTAAGTATTTGCCAAATGAACTATGAAGGGCATGTGCAGCATGTCTACAATTATTAATGACCATAAACAGGAAGTGGCATTCTTAAACAGAGAGGTGAATGCAAACTTTGCATTGTAAGAAGTGTAGGATCGTGTGTGCTTAGTGTGTGTATGCATCCTTGTCCTTCAAGATTTCACTGCATTACACTGAGACCGATGAAAACATGGGAAAGAACTTTACTGCTGGCGCAGAGGCAGATGGCAAGCGGAGCTTGGGAAAGGGCTGGCCCAAGAGCAGAGTAAAAGGCATACGTTTCCCTCCTGCAAATAGGGGAGGAATGTGCCAAATGAGGATAATTACTAATGGCATTTGCATAACATCCATAATGCATTTCCACAAAGGCATTCATTCAATAATATCGCCAATGAATTCTGTAGCATAGCTTTGCCTATAGGTCATTCGGACCAATATTGTGATAAGAAATTACAGAGAGGCAAGAGAGCCATTTGGAGCCTTGAGTAGCCACTAGTCCAAGTGTGAGTGATTCCCTCCCCAAAGTGATATCATGCATCTCTTGGGGGCTCATTCATTCATAGAATCATAGAATCAAAGAGTTGGAGGAGACCTCATGGGCCATCTAGTCCAACCCCATTCTGCCAAGAAGCAGGAATATTGCATTCAAATCACCCCTGACAGATGGCCATCCAGCCTCATAGAATCATAGAATCAAAGAGTTAGAGGAGACCTCATGGGCCATCTAGCAACCCCATTCTGCCAAGAAGCAGGAATATTGCATTCAAATCACCCCTGACAGATGGCCATCCGGCCTCATAGAATCATAGAATCAAAGAGTTAGAGGAGACCTCATGGGCCATCCAGTCCAACCCCATTCTGCCAAGAAGCAGGAATATTGCATTCAAATCACCCCTGACAGATGGCCATCCGGCCTCATAGAATCATAGAATCAAAGAGTTAGAGGAGACCTCATGGGCCATCCAGTCCAACCCCATTCTGCCAAGAAGCAGGAATATTGCATTCAAATCACCCCTGACAGATGGCCATCCAGCCTCATAGAATCATAGAATCAAAGAGTTGGAAGAGACCTCATGGGCCATCTAGTCCAACCCCATTCTGCCAAGAAGCAGGAATATTGCATTCAAATCACCCCTGACAGATGGCCATCCAGCCTCATAGAATCATAGAATCAAAGAGTTGGAGGAGACCTCATGGGCCATCTAGTCCAACCCCATTCTGCCAAGAAGCAGGAATATTGCATTCAAATCACCCCTGACAGATGGCCATCCAGCCTCATAGAATCATAGAATCATAGAATCAAAGAGTTGGAAGAGACCTCATGGGCCATCCAGTCCAACCCCATTCTGCCAAGAAGCAGGAATATTGCATTCAAATCACCCCTCACAGATGGCCATCCAGCCTCTGTTTAAAAGCCTCCAAAGAAGGAGCCTCCACCACACTCCGGGGCAGAGAGTTCCACTGCTGAACGGCTCTCACAGTCAGGAAGTTCTTCCTCGTGTTCAGATGGAATCTCCTTTCTTGTAATTTGAAGCCATTGTTCCCTTGTCCTAGTCTCCAGGGAAGCAGAAAACAAGCTTGCTCCCTCCTCCCTGTGGCTTCCTCTCACATATTTATACATGGCTATCATATCTCCTCTCAGCCTTCTCTTCTTCAGGCTAAACATGCCCAGCTCCTTAAGCTGCACCTCATAGGGCTTGTTCTCCAGACCCTTGATCATTTTAGTCACCCTCCTCTGGACACATTCCAGCTTGTCAATATCTCTCTTGAATTGTGGTGCCCAGAATTGGACACAATATTCCAGGTGTGGTCTAACCAAGCGGAATAGAGCATGGGGAGCATGACTTCCCTAGATCTAGACACTAGGCTCCTATTGATGCAGGCCAAAATCCCATTGGCTTTTTTTGCCGCCGCATCACATTGTTGGCTCATGTTTAACTTGTCCACAAGGACTCCAAGATATAATAATGTGTGGGAATGAATGGAAGAATGGAAAAATATATGGATGGAGTTAATAATTTTGGAAACACCAGTAAAATATTAAAGCCTGCAATGACTAACTACCTGCTTGCTGGACTGTAATTAAAAGTTGCTAATAAGAGCTGAAAAGTAAACTGTAGTAAAAACTGTGACAGTGATAACAGAAATGTTTACAATGTTAAGAATCATAGAATCCTAGAGTTGGAAGAGACCTCCTGGGCCATCCAGTCCAACCCCATTCTGCCAAGAAGAAGGAATATTGCATTCAAAGCACCCCTGACAGATGGCCATCCAGTTTAAAAGCTTCCAAAGAAGGAGCCTCCACCACACTCCCTCCGGGGCAGAGAGTTCCACTGCTGAACGGCTCTCACAGTCAGGAAGTTCTTCCTCATGTTCAGATGGAATGTGGAAAAGTGAATAGTGGTAGATAAAGAGCACATTCTAAGTATTATTTCTGTGTTTGATTTATTAAAATATTCCCATCCAAAGGCAAGTGATGAAGGCGGAGGCATTACTTTTCATTCAACCCTCGTATCATGTTCAAATGGTTGAAGTCCTCTACGAGATGCAATGCTTCAACACAGTACGGCAGATGTTTTGGAAAATGTCTTGGCACCAAATGTGGCCACTTTTGGCATGATTCCCTTTCCTCACCTTTCAGCCAAAAGAGAGACAGCAGAAGGTGAGGAGCAGAAGGTGAGAGGAGGAGCTCACCTGGTCCCTTCAGTGCATCCAAGGAAGGACAACCCTTCAGTCCAGGACAGGGCCAAGGAAAAAAGTCTTTGTGGGATGGATCATCCACACTTGAGCATCCTTTGCAACGAGTTCAGGGTGTCCTTTGTGGTCCCTGCTTGACCTTCACAACGACCCTCTCAGGCCATCCATCCAAGAACAAGGGCCTTTGCCAGCTCCACGGCTGAGCCACGCTGGTTAAAGTGGTGCCAAATGGCATTCGTTCAGCAATGTAGATGTACCCAAAGTCACAGAAATGCCACAAAGACTTTAAGCTCCGGCAACAGCCTTCGTCTTAAGTAACAGCAAGGTCACCACATGCGGAGAATCCAATATTCCAGGTTTGGTTTTGTCTGAACAGGTGCGAGTGCAACAGCAAGATGCACATTTGTGCCAGAGACACAGACTTGACAAGAAAGGGAAAGGGGAGGAAACACCTTGAAGTGAGATGAAGGCAGCCAGGTGAAGCCACAGCCCTACACCTGTCCTTCCTTAGAGTGCAGAAGGAGAGAGAGAGAAAGAAGAGAGAGAGAGAGAGAGAGAGAAAAGGAAGGGAAGGGGAGGAAGGGGAGGAAGAGGAAGAGAAGGGAAGGAGGAAGGGGAAAGGGAAGGGGAAGGGAGGAAGGAGGGGGGAAGGGAGGGGAAGGAAGAGAAGAGAGAAAGAAGAGAAGAGAAGAAGGAAGGAGAAGGAGAAGAGAAGAGAAGAGAAGAGAAGAGAAGAGAAGAGAAGAAGAGAAGGGGAAAGGAAGGAAGGAAAGAGAAGAGAAGAAAGGGAAAGGGAAGGAAGGGAAAGGGAAGGAGAAAGGAAGGGAAGAGAAGGGAGGAAGAGGAAGGGAAGGGGAAGGGAAGAGAAGGGGAAAGGAAGGGAAGGAGAAGGAGAAGAGAGGGGAAAGGGGAAGGGAAGGGAAGGGGAAAGAGGGAAAGGGGAAGGAAGAGAAAGGGAAGGGAAGAGAAGGAAAGGGAAGGGAAGGAAAGGAAGAAGGAGAAGGAAGGGGAAAGGGAAGGGGAAGGGAAAGGGAAAGGGAAGGGAAGGAAGAAAGGAGGGGGAAGGAAAGGGAAAGGAGAAGGGGAAGGAAGGGAAAGGGAAGGGGAAAGGAAGGGAAAGGAGCGAAGGGGAAAGGGAAGGGAAAGGAAGAGTAGGGAAGGGAAGGGAAGAGAAGGTGAAAGGGAAGGGGAAGGGGAAGGAAGAGAAGGGAAGGGGAAAGGGGAAGGGGAGGGAAAGGGAAAGGGAAGGGGAAGAGAAGGGGAAAGGGAAGGGGGCGGCAAGGGAAGGGAAGGGATGCGAAGGGGAAAGGGAAGGGAAAGGAAGAGTAGGGAAGGGAAGGGAAGAGAAGGTGAAAGGGAAGGGGAAGGGGAAGGAAGAGAAGGGAAGGGGAAAGGGGAAGGGGAGGGAAAGGGAAAGGGAAGGGGAAGAGAAGGGGAAAGGGAAGGGGGCGGCAAGGGAAGGGAAGGGAGGAAGGGGAAAGGGAAGGGAAAGAAGAGAAGGGAAGGGAAGGGAAGGGAAAGGGAGAGAAGGGGAAGGGAAGGGGGAGAAGGGAAGGAAGGGGAAAGGGAAGGGAAGGAAGAGAAGGGAAGGGAAAGGAAAGGGGAAAGGAAAGGGGAGGAAGGGAAAGGGAAGGGGAAGAGAAGGGGAAAGGGAAGGGGGGAAGGGAAGGGAGAAGGGAAAGGGAAGGAGAAGGGGAAAGGAAGAGAAGGGGAAAGGGAAGGGAAGGAAGAAGGGGAAGAGGAAAGGGAGAAAAGGGAAGGGGAAGGGAAGGAAGGGGTAGGAGAAAGAGGGGAAGGGGAAGGGAAAGGGGAAAAAAGGGAAAGGGAAAGGGAAGGAAGGTGGAAATTGAAGAAGGCAAGGTGATATCTAGAATGAATGCAATTTCCCACTACTGGAACTGCCCTGGCTCAATGCTATGGGATCACTGGAGTTGTAGTTCCACAAGGTCTTGAGCCTTCCTTGACGCATCAAACTGCACATCCCACGATTCCATGGCATTGACACCATCCATCGGAAAAAGCTTGAAGGCACAACAATTAATTAGATTAATTTATTCCAAATATCAGGGCCAAGATCCTGCCTTATCAGACACAAGCACCACGACAAATATAAGAAAGGGAAAAATAGGAAATGTCTTGAGATTTTAAGGATAGAAAAGCAAGAAAATACATTAGTTCTCCCGCAAAAAAAAATAAAGGGGGGGGGGGGAGAGTCAAGAAAGGAATTTTGGAGAGATGCTGTGCCTCATGCAAATTCCAATCAGGTCTTCCTTATGGAGACCCTAAAGTTGTGAGTCCTGATATAAGAAAGGAGAATGAAATGTGTGCTATTATTAGGAAAGAAAAAGAAGGGAAGCAATGAGAAGAGAAGGGGACGCGGAGAGAGGCTGTTCCTTGCACACCAAATGATGCGGGGTCTTTGCAAAAGTGTGCAAACAGGGTGGGATGGTGGAGGGTCCACCTCGCATTCCGTGGTCCTCCACGGCGTGTGTGCACATTGCCGCCTCCTGTTGCTAAGCAACGGCAAGGAACTTGCACTGACCTGCAATTATCCCCAGATTGGGTAACATTTATGAACTGCGGCCGCAGCGAATGACGCTCAGACTCAAAGGCCAGCCTGAGCAGGAAAAGGCCATCGGGTTCGGAGGGATAATAGAGTTAATAAGGACATCCGGACAGGAGACCAGATGGACCCGGGCATCGTGCCACCAGTGCCGGCGTCACGGTTGCGCTCAGCCACAGGTGACCAATGCTCTGGGAGGAAGCAGGCTACGGAAGGAAAAGAGCATCCTTTGCAAGGGATATTAGCCAGTAGACATTATCATATCAGCATAACATCCTTTGCAAGGGATATTAGCCAGTAGACATTATCATATCAGCATAACATCCTTTGCAATGGATATTACGAAGTGGACATCTTCATACCAGCATAACATCCTTTGCAACTAATATTAGGAAGTGGACATCTTCATACCAGCATAACATACTTTGCAAGGGATATTAGGAAGTGGACATCTTCATATCAGCATAACATCCTTTGCAAGGGATATTAGCAAGTGGACATCATCATATCAGCATAACATCCTTTGCAAGGGATATTAGGAAGTGGACATCTTCATATCAGCATAACATACTTTGCAAGAGATATTAGCAAGTGGACATCATCATACCAGCATAACATCCTTTGCAATGGATATTAGGAAGTGGACATCATCATACCAGCATAACATCCTTTGCAACTAATATTAGGAAGTGGATATCTTCATATCAGCATAGCATCCATTGCAAGGGATATTAGCCAGTTGGCATCATCATACCAGCATAACATCCTTTGCAATGGATATTAGGAGGTGGACATAATCATACCAGCATAACATCCTTTGCAACTAATATTATGAAGTGGACATCATCATACCAGCATAACATCCTTTGCAACTAATATTAGGAAGCGGACATCATCATATCAACATAACATCCTTTGCAATGGATATTAGGAAGCGAACGTCTTCATATCAGCATAACATCCCTTGCAAAGGATATTAGGAATGGACACCATTGCATCACAATAACATCCTCTGCAAAGGATATTAGGAAGTGGACATCATCACTATCATTGTCATATTTATTACTTACCTGCCTTTCCCTATGGATCAAAGCATACCAGTGTAATGTTTGCATTCATTCACAGCTGACCAATGCTCTAGGAGAAAGCAGGTTACAGAAGAAAAAAAGCATCCTTTGCAAGGGATATTAGCAAGTAGGCATCATCATATCAGCATAACATCCTTTGCAATGGATATTAGGAGGTGGACATCTTCATATCAGCATAACATCCCTTGCAAGGGATATAAGGAATGGACACCATCATATCACGATAACATCCATTGCAAGGGATATTAGGAAGGAGACATCATCATTGTCATTGTATATTTGTTTATTACTTACCTGCCTTTCCTTATGAATCAAAGCTTGCCATTGGCACCAGTGCAATCTTTGTACTCAGCTACAGGTGACCAATGTTCTGGGGAAAAGCAGGTTACAGAAGAAAAGGACATCCTTTGCAAGAGATATAAGGAAGTAGCCATCGTCATGTCAGCATAACAACCTTTGCAATGGGTATTAGCAAGTGGACATCATCATATCAGCATAATATCCTTTTCAAGGGATATTAAGAAGTGGACATTGTCATATCAACATAAAAATTCGACATCGTCAAATCAGCATAACATCCTTTGCAATGGGTATTAGCAAGTGGACATCATCATATCAGCAAAGCATTCCTTTGCAAGGGTCATCAGGAAGTGCACATCATAATATCAGCATGACATCTTTTGCAAGGGATATTAGGAAGTGGACACCATCATATCAGTAGGAAGTGGACACTATCATATCAGCATTATGCCATTGTGCCTGGTGGCTATAACTCTTAGTGAAAGAGACATAGGCATGACATCTTTCCCCCAGGGGATTGCTTCTTGTCTTCCTTTAAAGAACTGGAACTCCCAAGGACCAAAACCCTGTCGATAACTCAAAATAGGTTTTATTGTTCACAAAGAGTTATCTCTTTAAGGCAATAAGCTGGAAGTTTCAAAGGGGGTAAAGGAAATATACATTACAGTCTCTGGTTGTCTTGGGTCCAAGGAGATTTCGCAGCTGAGAAGCTTTTCCTGTTCCCTCTTTTCTCAATGGCTGTGAAGGTCGGAACAAACACAACTCCCAGTCCAATGGCCTATGTTGAAGGCACAGAGTCTTCCTTTTGATGCCAAAGGACCGGTTGGAAGGCGCTTGGGTCTCCTCAACGTTGTCCAGGGTGATCTGGACATGAAGTACGAGTCCCAAGGGTAAAAACCTTAGAATTGGTGATGAGAGGTAACTTAATTAAGGGCTTTAGAGTCAAGTCTCTTTCCCATGTCTATCTGATAGAAAGTTTGATGGTAGAATGGAAAAGGAAAAACTCTGCCCCCCTCCAGGAAGAGGTGGAGCCAAGCAATTGAGCTGAGGAAGCAATACAACTGGTGCAAACAACATTGATTGACAGCTATAAATAACCAATCAATCCAACTATACATTTACAAACTAGGCAAGTTTGGGCATGTTATACAGTTTAAACCTTTGCACTTTAAAGCTCTACACACAGGTGGCGCCACTCGCGCCGTCACAAGCATAACATCTTTTGCAAGGGATATTAGGAAGTGGACATCATCATATCAGCATAATGTCTCCCAAGGCTCCAAAAGAAAGCAGATTACAGAAGGAAAAGGGGTCCTTTGCATACTTACCCATCTAAACTGTCATAGAAGCAGGGGCGGCTTGTCCATTATGCGAAGTAAGCGGTCGCAGAACACTTTTTTTTGCCAGGGGCGCAGAGGCGCCTCTGTAAATGCCCCTCGACCGCCACTTGAGGAGCGCCCCCTCAGCTCACAACAGCCCTAGCAGTCCGGGGGTAGCCTCGGCTTTCTTGCCTCGCTGCCGGGCGATCCTCTTCCCAAAGGGGCCGGGCCCTTGAGCCTCGCCTAGCCCCTCTCGTTCCTGCTCCACCCGGCCACCGGGTGCGCGAGCAGAGCCGGCGCTCAATCGTTCTCTGCGTTCGATCCCTTCCCCATGACCGGCTCCCTTTCCTGATCCCCCGGCGCTCCACCCGCCTCCTCTCCTCTCCCCAATCCGCGGGTGGGCCAAGGGGCGGAGCCGCCACGCCTGGCCCATTTGGGTCCGGAGGCGTGTCTGAAGACCCCAGCGTGCACACCAAAAGTCGCCTCTTCTCCTGACTTTCTCTTCAGCCATTGGGACCAAGAGAGAGAGAGAGAGAGCCTCCGGCTGGAGGTATCTCCCACCTCCGCTCCCTCCTTTGTTTTTGCGCCTACCTTCAGGAAAGGTGGGCATCTCCACCTCTCTCTCTCTCTCTCTCGGTCCCAATGGCTGAGGAGAAAGTCAGGAGAAGAGGTGACTTTTGGTGCACATGCCGGGGTCTTCAGGCACGCCTCCGGACCCAAAGCGGGCCAGGCAAGGGAGCAAGTGCGGCAAGTGTAGTTACTGGGATGTATAGTTCACCTACAATCAAAGAGCATTCTGAACTCCACCAATGATGGAATTGAACCAAATATGGCACACAGAACTCCCACGACAAACAGAAAACATATATCAATGATTGGTTGGGGGGGGGGGGGCGCCAAAATACTGTTTGCTTACTGTTGAAAATTACCTAGGGCCGCCTCTGCATATAATGCAATTTGAAACAGTATTCTTTGGCCAAATTGCATTATATGACAGCATAAATGGGTAAGTATGCTCTGCATGCAAGGCTAATCTGCTTTGCATCTCAATCAATAGATAGAAGCGGATTATTATTATTATTATTATTATTATTATTATAACCATGCATCCCTAGTTTCAGCAGATGTGCTTGAAAGTTGAGTCTCTTATACATATCCAGAGATGCTCACTCCAGCTTTTGGGACCTTTCCCCTTTAAGGAAGAAGCATGACATAAATATCTATTCCATATTAAGAAGAAGCAATGGTTCTCTTTGGAGGTGCATGAATGAATGAGCCCCCAAGAGATGCATGATATCACTTTGGGGAGGGGATCATTCACACCTGGACTAGTGGCTACTCAAGGCTCCAAATGGCTCTCTTACCTCTCTCTATGGAGAGAAAATAATAATAATAATAGGAGGTGGGAGAGAAATGGCCATCCAAGTGACAACATTGCCCCCTGCAGGACATGTGCCGCATTGCCAGGAGGAGGGAAAGGCATTTCTTTCACCTGCTTCTCTTGCAATAAAGGTGCAATATTGTCCCCTCCTGGGACGTACCATAAGCAAATGTGCCTCTTGCATTTGGCATCTGCATATTTCGGAGGCTTGCAAGATATTTGCAAGATGAGGAAACGTATACGCAGAAGGGAAGGAACATGTTGCAATGCAGCGCCTACTACAAATGTCAAGTCAATGGAGGAAATTAGCTACATTAAGGAAATCGATAAAATAAATGCACAAAGAAGAGTGCGATTGACCTTATTTCAGTGCAGGAGGAAGAGACAAAGGCCAAGATACAGAGATCAAGGCTGTTGAGGGAAAACCTGTAATGCATTCATTGCCCTGTGCCGACCTTGTGTTGAATGCCAACAGTGTGCAAATGAAGCAAGACAGCAACACTGTAATCAAAGGCACAAACCAAGTGAGCATCCATGTCCATCCAGTGCAAATCCATGGGCATGACTATTTACATCTACTGCAATCATCTTGGAGAGTTCTTGGAGAACGGGAGAAGTTCCAGCAGACTGGAGGAGGGCCAATGTGGTCCCAATCTTCAAGAAGGGAAAAAAGGATGACCCAAACAATGACCAATGTCCGGTCAGCCTCACGTCGATACCAGGCAAGATTCTGGAAAAGATTGTTAAGGAAGCGGTCTGCAAACACTTAGAAACAAATGCGGTCATCGCTAATAGTCAACATGGATTTATCAAAAACAAGTCATGCCAGACTCATCTGATCTCTTTTTTCGATAGAGTTACAAGCTGGGTAGATGCGGGGAATGATGCCGTGGATGGAGCGTGTCTGGATTTCAGGAAGGCCTTCTTTGACAAGGTCCCCCATGACCTTCTGGCAAGGAAACTAGTCCAATGTGGGCTAGGCAAAACTATGGTGAGGTGGATCTGTAATTGGTTAAATGTGGACGAACCCAGAGGGTGGTTCTCCCCAAGGCTTCCTCTTCATCCTGGAAAGAAGTGACGAGCAGAGTGCCACAAGCAGGGTTCTGTCCTGGGCCCGGTCCTGCTCAGGATATTCATTAATTACTTAGACGAAGGGTTAGAAGGAAGGATCATCAAGTTTGCAGACACCAAATTGGGAGAGAGAGCCAATATCATCTCCGCTTTCTTACATCAGCCGTCCATAGATTACATCTTGAATCATAATACATCTAGCTAATTGTTATCATTGACAATCTCTGAATAGTGTGTTTATATATTACTAATTTAGTACGTTCCTTGTTGTCTGTTGCTGCTAATTTGGCATTAAGAACGCAAGATAGCACCAAGGCGCCTGCCTATTCGCTGCTAAATTGCACTAGCACTTGCGCCCTTTCCCTACCCTCTATGCCGCACTTTAGTTAGCGCTGAGAGTCAGATTTGGGTATCTGTTGCACTTTATGATCTTTGCACTTTATGAACTTGCCCAATGGCACGCAGATGTACTGCTGACTGTGTTGCACTTTAAGACTCCGCACTTTACAACCCTCTAACTGCTGATTGTCGTGGCTGAACCGCCTAATATCATTGGGATTATTATTATCCATGTGGTCCCCCATCCCCTTATTTGTGCTGTTCCTGCTTTTAGTGACCAGTGGAAGGGACAAAGGAGGAATTGGGCTGGAGCCTGTGAACAATAATGAGGCGGGGAGGGGGGAGGAGGGGAAGCAAGGGAGTTGGCAGGGACCAACAAACCAAACATCTAATGAAACAGATACCGAGACCCTGGTTTGGGACCGCGGCATGGAGGGGGGGAGGTGTTCCACTAGCCGAGGGGCCCCCATAGAGGTCGTGGTGGGAAGGAGGAGATGCGGAAAAAGGAGACCTCGAATTCGGCCTAATTCGGACCGCTTATCAAAATTAGTAATCCCAAATCGGTCTCCTAAGGTAAATTGGTGTAACCAGGTGAGCGGGCCCTCTGGATTGAAGGTGGTGCTGCTGAACGCCAGATCTGTCAACGGAAAAACGACCTTTATCCAGGATTTAATCCTGGATGAGCGGGCAGATCTGGCGTGCATTACGGAGACCTGGTTGGATGAAGCTGGGGGGTGAATCTGACCCAGCTTTGTCCCCCAGGTTTCTCCGTACAGCACCAACCGAGATCCGGAGGACGGGGAGGCGGGGTTGCAGTGGTCTATAGAGATTCTATCCATCTGACCAGGAGCCCCATCCCGCAGACCACAAATTTCGAATGTGTCCACCTAAGGGTGGGTGACCGGGACAGAATAGGGATTCTGCTAGTGTACCGTCCACCTCGCTGCACTACAGTCTCCCTACCTGAGCTAGCGGGGGTAGTCTCGAGCCTGGCGTTGGAGTCTTCACGGCTTCTTGTGCTGGGAGACTTCAATATCCATGCCGAGGCGACCCTCACAGGAGCGGCTCAGGACTTCATGTCTGCCATGGCAACCATGGGGCTGTCCCAACAAATATCTGGCCCCACCCACTGTGCTGGACACACATTGGACTTGGTTTTCTGCCAGGGATGGGAGCAGGGTGGCGGTGTGGAGGAGTTGTCTATCTCTCCGTTGCCATGGACTGACCACTTCCTGATCAGATTTAGGCTCACTGCACCCCCTAACCTCTGCAAAGGTGGAGGACCCATTAAGATGGTCCGCCCCAGGAGGCTTATGGATCCGAACGGATTCCTGACGGCTCTTGGGGATTTTCCCGCCTCCTCGGTAGGTGACCATGTCGAGGCCTTGGTCGCTCTCTGGAATGGGGAGATGGCCAGGGCAATTGACATGATCGCTCCGGAACGTCCCCTCTCAAGTAGCCGAGCTAAACCAGCTCCTTGGTTTACTGAGGAGCTGGCAGTGATGAAGCGAAGGAAGAGGGAACTAGAGAGCGTGTGGCGTTCAGACCCAAGCGAGTCAAATCGAACACGGTTTGTGTCCTTTTTAAGGGCGTACGCCGCGGCAATAAAAGCCGCAAAGAAAACCTTCTTTGCGGCTTCCATTGCGTCTGCGAAGAACCGTCCGGCGGAGTTGTTTCGGATTGTCAGAGGTCTTTTAACTCCCGCCACTTCAGGCGGGAGCCCTGACAATTCGGTCACGCTGTGAAGCATTTGCTCGGTTCTTTGCAGACAAAGTCGCTTTGATCCGTTCTGAGCTGGACGCCATGTTAAATGCAGTCTCTGTGGATGTGACACGAGCACCTGCTTCTCCTATTTTGTTGGATTCTTTTCAGTTTGTGAAACCCGAGGATGTGGACAAGATACTTGGAGGAATGAGGCCCACCACGTCCATCCTAGACCCCTGCCCATCCTGGCTTCTGAAGGAGGCCAGAGGGGGATTGGCTGAGTGGGTAACGGTGGTGGTTAATGCCTCCCTTCGGGAAGGCAAGATTCCAGCGTGCTTAAAACAAGCAGTTATAAAACCGCTGTTGAAGAAACCATCACTGGACCCCACTAAATTCGACAACTTTCGGCCTGTTTCCAATCTCCCCTTTTTGGGCAAAGTCATGGAAAGCGTGGTGGCCTCACAACTCCAGGTATTCTTGAGAGACACGGATATTCTGGATCCGGCACAGTCTGGTTTCAGACCGGGACATGGTACTGAGACGGGCTTGGTCGCCTTAGTGGATGATCTGCGCCGGGAGCTAGACAGGGGGAGTGTGTCCCTGTTGGTGCTCCTGGACCTCTCAGCGGCCTTCGATACCGTCGACCACGGTATCCTTCTGGGGCGCCTTGCGGAAATGGGCCTTGGGGGCACTGCTTTGCAGTGGCTCCAGTCATTTCTGGAGGGTCGCACCCAGAAGGTGTTATTGGGGGACTCCTGTTCAACACCACAGCCTTTGACCTGTGGGGTTCCACAGGGCTCTATACTGTCCCCCATGCTGTTTAATATCTACATGAAGCCGCTGGGTGAGATCATCCGGAGTTTCGGGGTGCGGTGTCATCTGTACGCAGATGATGTCCAACTCTGTCACTCCTTTCCACCTGCTACTAAGGAGGCTGTCGAGGTCCTGAACCGGTGTCTGGCCGCTGTAATGGTCTGGATGAGGGCGAACAAACTGAAATTAAATCCAGACAAGACAGAGGTACTCCTGGTCAGTCGCAAGGCCGAACAGGATATAGGGTTACAGCCTGTGCTGGACGGGGTCGCACTCCCCTTGAAGGCGCAGGTTCGCAGCTTGGGTGTGACCCTGGACTCATCGTTGAGCCTGGATCCCCAGGTTTCAGCGGTGACCAGGGGAGCATTTGCACAGCTTCGGCTCGTGCGCCAGCTGCGCCCGTACCTTGGGAAGTCTGACTTGGCCACGGTAGTACACGCTCTGGTCACATCCCGTCTGGACTACTGCAACGCTCTCTACGTGGGGCTGCCCTTGAAGACGGCCCGGAAGCTTCAGCTAGTCCAGCGCGCGGCAGCCATGTTGCTAACGGGAGCGGGACGCAGGGAGCATACAACGCCCTTGTTGTCCCAGCTTCACTGGCTGCCGATCTGCTACCGGGCCCAATTTAAGGTGCTGGTGTTATCCTACAAAGCCCTAAACGGTTCCGGCCCAAAATACCTTTCAGACCGCATCTCGGCCTATGAGCCCACGAGGGCCTTGAGATCGTCTGGGGAGGCCCTTCTCTCGATCCCGCCTGCCTCACAGGCACGTTGGCGGGGACGAGAGAGAGGGCCTTCTCAGTGGTGGCCCCCCGGCTGTGGAACGCCCTCCCTGTTGACAACAGACAGGCGCCCTCCCTTATGGCTTTCCGTAAGAGCCTGAAGACCTGGCTATTCGAGAAGGCATTTAATTGAAACCCACACGAATCTGGTAATGACATTGGAACGGACTATGGATTATGAGATTGGCTATGATTCTATTTAATTGAGAGCTACACGAACTTGGTAATGACAACTGGAACGGTTTATGGATTATGAGACTGGCTATGATTCTTTGTTGTGACGGTGCGGATTTGTTAGGGTGATTTATAGTAATGTGTAATATGATGTTGTTGATATATTGTGTGCTTTTTGTAGACTGTTTTTATATGTTGTACACCGCCGCGAGTCGCCCCAGGGCTGAGAGCGGCGGTCAACAAATGAAGTAAATAAATAAATAATAAAACTCCAGAGGACAGGAGCAGAATTCAAAACGATCTTGACAGATTAGAGAGATGGGCCAAAACTAACAAAATGAAGTTCAACAGTGACAAATGCAAGATACTCCACTTAGGCAGAAAAAAACGAAATGCAAAGATACAGAATGGGGGACAATGCCTGGCTCGAGAGCAGTACGTGTGAAAAAGATCTTGGAGTCCTCGTGGACAACAAGTTAAACATGAGCCAACAATGTGATGTGGCAGGGAAAAAAAGCCAACAGGATTTTGGCCTGCATCAATAGGAATATAATATCTAGATCCAGGGAAGTCATGCTACCCCTCTATTCTTCCTTGGTCAGAGCACACCTGGAATACTGTGTCCAATTCTGGGCATCACAATTGAAGAGAGATATTGACAAGCTGGAATGTGTCCAGAGGAGGGCGACTAAAATGATCAAGGGTCTGGAGAACAAGCCCTATGAGGAGCGGCTTAAGGAGCTGGGCATGTTTAGCCTGAAGAAGAGAAGGCTGAGAGGAGATATGATTGTTGTTGTTCATTCATTCAGTCGTCTCCGACTCTTCGTGACCTCATAGACCAGCCCACGCCAGAGCTCCCTGTCGGCCGTTACCACCCCCAGCTCCCTCAAGGTCAGTCCAGTCACTTCAAGGATGCCCTTGGTCGGCCCCTCTTCCTTTTGCCTTCCACTTTCCCCAGCACTAAATATGTGAGAGGAAGCCACAGGGAGGGGGGAGCAAGCTTCCTTTCTGCTTCCCTGGAGACTAGGACGCAATGGAACAATGGCTTCAAACTACAAGAGAGGAGATTCCATCTGAACATGAGGAAGAACTTCCTGACTGTGAGAGCCGTTCAGCAGTGGAACTCTCTGCCCCGGAGGTGTGGTGGAGGCTCCTTCTTTGGAGGCTTTTAAGCAGAGGCTGGATGGCCATCTGTCAGGGGTGATTTGAATGCAATATTCCTGCTTCTTGGCAGAATGGAGTTGGACTGGATGATGGCCCAGGAGGTCTCTTCCAAATCTTTGATTCTTTGATTCTATGATTCTATGTCAGGACCCAATGTTTAAGACTTGTCATGTTTGAGATTATGATGTATTCATGCTGCTTTAGTATATTGACACTTTACATTTCAGATGTAATGAGCATGCATATGGGCACTGAATGCAAAACTCGACTTCTGCAATACAGAACTCAATGCAACCAACTCTGCACTAGAAGAAACTGTTTGACCATTTCTTTATGGGAATTTCCCCTCGTGTAAAGTACTAGCAGGACCTTTGCAAAACAGAGTTGGGAAGAAAATGCAGGAAGGATTCAAAACGTCAACAAAACAGAGACAAAGGGTATTTACTTAGGTGATATCTCGTAGCCCAAGGATAATGGCCCTCCAAGTGCAGTGACTTGGTGGTGGGTCCGTAGGTGGCTGTGGAGTCCTATTCTTGATCTGCATCTTCTCCCTCAGTGAGGACATTGGTTTCCATGTGGAAGGCAGTCCCAGTCGAGGTTGGCTTGATGCACCTTCTTCTTGGCACGCTTCTCCCTTTCGCCCTCTATTGGTACCTCTTCAAATTCTTCAGCACTGCTGGTCACAGCTGACCTCCAGTTAGAACACTCAAGGGCCAGGACTTCCCAGTTCTCGGTGTCTATGCCACAGTTTTTAAGGTTGGCGTTAAGCCCATCTTTAAATCCCTTTTCCTGTCCCCAACATTACGTTTCCCATTCTTGAGTTGGGAGTATAGTAACTGCTTTGAGAGAAGGTGATCGGGCATTTGGACAACGTGGCCAATCCAGCGGAATTGATGGTGGAGGAGCATTGCTTCAATGCTGGTGGTCTTTGCTCCTTCCAGCATGATGACATTTGTCCACCTGCCTTCCAAAGAGATTTACAGGATTTTTCGGAGGCAATGCTGATGGAATCGTTCCAGGAGTTACTTTTTTTACTTACTTAGGTGATCCCTCATTGGACGAGTAAGATGGTCCTTCATGATGGGTTTCCTTGTGGATTCGTGGAAAAAAGCTACACTCCAGGAGTTGAGAGTGACGTCTGTAGACAGTCCACGTCTCTTAGGGAGGACAATGGCATTATAAACAAGCCCCTTGGTATCCCTACGGATGTCCCGATCCTCAAACACTCTGTGCTTGATTCGGAAAAAAGCTGCACTCACAGAGCACAGGCGGTGTTGGATTTCAGTGTCAATGTTAACTTCTGTGGAGAGGTGATTTTAAATGTACTGTAATGTTTCTTTTTTTTGCTTTCTATCAATATCAATTTTATATATGGCATCGAATTGTGCTGACTCTGTACGCCGACCTGAGTCGCTTCAGGCTGATATGGGCGGGATAGAAATAGAAATCAGAAGGGAGAGCTCATATTCCATCTGAACATGAGGAAGAACTTCCTGACTGTGAGAGCTGTTCAGCAGTGGAACTCTCTGCCCCGGAGTGTGATGGAGGCTTCTTCTTTGGAGGCTTTTAAACAGAGGCTGGATGGCCATCTGTCAGGGGTGATTTGAATGAGATGTTGGGTTGGACTGGACCAGGCCTCTTCCAACTCTATGATTCTACTCCAGAGAAGAGGATCAGAATTCAAAATGGCCTCAACAGATGAGAGAGCCAACAGTGTGATGCATCCAAAGGAGTCTAGTGTCTGGATTGAGGGATGTCATGGGGCCACTCTCTTCTGCTTTGGGTAGGCCTCTTTATCTGGAATCACACTGTGTCCAGCTGGATGGTGTCCAGAGGAGGGTGACTAAAGTTGAAATCATTAAGGAATTTAAAAGGGTCTGGCCTTGAAGGAGAGACCCTGCGGACCCACCAAAGAGGGCTCGCTACAATGGTGAGCAAAGAGAAGCCCAATTTAAAAGGCTTTTCTTAAGTTCCCAAAAGAAATCTCACCAAAGTTGAAGGAAGTGCCACCGAGATGATTTTATTTTGATTCAGCTGAAAAGGATGCAAAGCAGCAATATTTCACCAAGCTGAGCATAACATGTGTACAAATAAAAACCTTTTTTAATACAGAAACAGAGTTGCCAGGTTTGAATCTCCCATTCCCCGCCCCTCTGCCAGCTCGACGATGATTGGCTGACACTCTACAGCTGGGAGGAGGCTTGGACACCTCCTGAGCACCTGGGCCAATTGCTGGCCTTCTGTCGCCTCGGCGTCCTGACGAATCAGGAGAGAGGGAGGCGGGATGAGAGGGAAACAATGGATTCTTGAGAGGATTATGGAGGTAGGAAATGTTCATGCGGCCAGTGAGTCCTGGGGCCTGTGAGCCAGCCATTCCTATTGTCGTTGAGTGGCAGCAATAAACATTGATGTTTGGCGATCCTGCCAAGATCCGGATTTTTCCAGTGCGGCGATATGGGACTTCAAAATGATCAAAGGTCTGGAGAACATGGATAGTCTCTCTGAGGAGCATCTTAAGAACTGAGTCTGTTTAGCCTGCAGAAGTGAAGGTTGAGAGGAAACATGAAAGGAGTCATGTATAAACACGCGAAAGGGTGTCATGAGGAAGAGGGAACACACTTGTTTTCTGCTGCCCTGGAGACTGGGACTCAATGGAGGCATGGGATCAAATGACAGGAAAGGAGATTTCACCCAAACATATGAAGAACTTCCTGACTGTAAGAGCAGTTCAGCAGTGGAACTCTCTGCCTCGGAGACTGGTGGAAGCTCATACCCTGGAAACTTTTAAACAAAGGCTGGATGGCCATCTGCTGGGGGTGCTTTGATTGTGCTTTCCTGCATGGCAGGCAGTTGGACTAGATGACCCATGTGGTCCCTTCCAACTCTATGATTCTATGATCGTGTGAAATGAATCCTCGCTGGTAAGTCTGTGTCAGTTTTCATGACTTTTCTTTGCAGGAAATCCTCTTTGACGTGGAATTCTGTGTAGAGGGAGAGCAAGGTACCATTCCTCTGTATAAGGATACACTCCCTGTGATGAAATTGTCCCATTTTTTGTGAGCATGCACACACACATCCATCTTCAGCGGTGCAATGGGCGCGGACGCTCCAGAGCAAATGGCCTCCCCTCATTCCCCGCGTTTCCATCTCTGCTTCCTAATAAATCCTCAGCAGGGAGAACAATCATATGGAAAGTGCAGTCTGAAACAATACTTTAAGCACAGTAACAACAATCGATAATTTAATCAGTGCAGGAAATACATGGCCGTTGCAATTCCCAGCTACAAATTCAGCCTCTTGAATAAACATTGGATTTCTAAGGAACAATATTTATTTATTTATTTACTTTATTTACTTTATTTGTATACCGCCGTTTCTCAGCCTAACCGGCGACTCAACGCGGTTTACAACAGGACAAAAACAGTCAACAATCCACAATTCAAACAAAAAAGCACAGTACACAATATTACACAACAGCAACAACCCAATGCATCTCATAACTAGAGTCGTGATCCAAAGTTCATCGTCCATATTTCAATTCCTGTGATCGTCACATTCATTGCACTGAATATAGCAAGAATACCCATTGTAATCCATCTGCCTTTAAAGGGTCAAGGAAACTTACTTTACTTACCTACTTACTTACTTAGGCAATCCCTCGTAGTCCGAGGATGATGGTCCTCCAAGTGTAGTATCCTGGGGGTGGGTCCGTAGGGGGCTGTGGAGCCCTATTCTTGACCTGCATCTTCTCCCGCAGTGAGGGCATTGGTTTCCAGGTGGAAGATGGTCTTGATCGGGGTTGGCTTGACGCGCCTTCCTCTTGGCACGTTTCTCTCTTTCACCCTCCATTGGTGCCTCTTCAAATTCTGCAGCACTGCTGGTCACAGCCGACCTCCAGCTGGAGCGCTCAAGGGCCAGGGCTTCTCAGTTCTCAGGGTTTATGCCAGAGTTTTCAAGGTTGGATTTGAACCCATCTTTCAATCTCTTTTCCTGCCCACCATCATTCCGTTTTCTGTTCTTGAGTTCGGAGTAGAGCAACTGCTTTGGGAGACCATGGTCGGGCATCCGGACAACGTGGCCGGTCCAGCTGAGTTGATGGTGGAGGACCATCGCTTCAAGGCTGGTGGTCTTTGCTTCTTCCAGCACGCTGACGTTTGTCCGTCTGTCTTCCCAGGGGATTTGCAGGATTTTCCAAAGGCAGCGCTGATGGAATCGTTCCAGGAGTTGCATGTGACGTCTGTAGACAGTCCACGTCTGAAAGGCATAGAGCAGGGTTGGGAGGACAATAGCTTTATAGGCAAGCACCTTGGTATCCCTACAGATGTCCCGGTCCTCAAACACTCTCTGCTTCATTCGGAAAAATGCTGCACTCGCAGAGCTCAGGTGGTGTTGTATTTCAGTGTCGATGTTGACTTTGGTGGAGAGGTGGCTGCCAAGGGAGCGGAAATGATCAACATTTTCTAATGTTACACCATTAAGCTGTATCACTGGCATTGGAGAGGGATTGGCTGGTATCTGCTGGAACAGGAAGGAACAGGGTCAAGGAAACAGACCCCAGGGATGCCATCCGCTGGACCAACGGCTCACCGTAATCCCACCCAGTAGCCATCATGGGGATTTGGTGGCCTCTCAGGGTGCCAACACATTTTTGAACAACAACAATGAAAAGAGTCTTTGGAGACCACATGTTGAGCATGATCCAACAGTGTGATGTAGCAGCTAAAAGAGCCAATGCAACTCTAAGCTGGATCAATAGTAGGATAGTGTTGTGATTGAGAGAAGTCATAGTCCCACTCTCTTCTGTCTTGGTCAGACCTTACCTGGAATGAAAATCGTGTCCCGTTCTAGGGTCCATAATGTAAGAAGGATGGAAAATGTCCAGAGAAAAGTAACTAAAATAGCCAAAGTTTTGGGAATCATGAATCTGTTCCCGAAATCAGACACCCACCCTAAAAGATGGACTTAAGATCAGTGCATACCTTCCATTGAGCTGGTTCATCAGCATAAATACTCATTGTAATTACTAGGCATGGTTAAGTATCGTCGGCATACTCGTAATTCGGAATAAAGTTGGAAAAGTTACCTTTTTAAAGTAATTTCAAAGTTATTTTAAAAACAGGAAGTCCCTTTGCCCTATTTGGGCATATTGAGTGCTTGTGCCAAGTTTGACCCAGATCCATCATTGTTTGAGTTCACAGTGCTCTCTGGATGTAGGTGAACTACAACTCCCAAACTCAAGGTCAATGCCCACCAACCCTTCCAGTATTTTCTGTTGGTCATAGGAGTTCTGTGTGTCAATTCCTTCATCGGTGGAGTTTAGAGTGCTCTTTGATTGTAGGTGAACTATAAATCCCAGCAACTACAACTCCCAGATGTCAAAGTCTATTTTGCCCCAAAATCCACCCTTGTTCACATTTGGGCATGATGAGTATTCGTGCCAAGTTTGGTCCAGATCCATCATTGTCTCTGGATGTCGGTGAACTACAACTCTCAAACTCAAGGTCAATGCCCACCAAACCCTTCCAGTATTTTCTGCTGGTCATGGGAGTTCTGTGTGCCAATGGGAGTTTGGTTCAATTCCATAATTGATGGAGTTTAGAGTGCTCTTTGATTGTAGGTGAACTATAAATCCCAGCAACTACAACTCCCAAATGACAAAATCATTTTTCTTGAGTGAAGGACATACATTGGGTTGTTAGGTGTCATGTGTCCAAATTTGGTGTCTATTTGTCCAGTGGTTTTTGAATTCTGTTAATCCTACAAACAAACATTACATTTTTATTTATATAGATAAGTGTGGATTTTCTGGAGTCTCCTTCCCTGAATAAGCACCATCTGGCCTACCTTTTGGATATTTGGATATTGGATATTCTGGCCTACCTTTTGGACTCAACATGAGCACAGCCTTGAATGGCGCATCCCTTGTCAGGGGGCCAAATTAATCCGGCCTGGGTTTTTATTTTGAACTCTAAAGGAGTGATTTGAGCTACAAATCCAATCATCAAATTAGTATATCCATACCTTGGATAACTCACACAAAGTTCACACTAAAGCCAACTCTTCTGCCCCAAATAGCAAGCTGGCACTTGTCATACTTAATAGTATGCGTTTTGATAATCAGCTCCCATGGACGTTGATGGGACTTGGGTTAATTATGGCTAGATCAGGATATAGGAATCTGGAAATGAGATTTTTTCTCAGGCATCCCTAATTACAGAGAGAGAGAGAAATCCTGAAAGAACGATTCTGTAATTCCTTTATTTTATTTATTTATTTTTATTTATTTATTTACTCCATTTGTATACCGCATTTATCAGCCTGAGGCGGCGACTCAATGCGGTTTACAATAAAAAAGCAACACTGAACAATATATCGGACACACATACACAAACAACACACATAATCATCAACGCCTCACTTAGAATCAGATCCCGTTCTCATAATCCTTTTTCATTCCTTGTTCAATGCCGTCAATAAGTTGGTTGTCATCACATAGTTATCCAAATGCCTGCTCATAGAGCCACGTCTTAACCCTCCTCCGAAACACCAGTAACGAAGGGGCCTGCCTGATGTCCCCTGGTAGCGCATTCCATAGCCGAGGGGCCACTACCGAGAAGGCCCTGTCTCTCGTCCCCGCCAATCGCACTTGTGACGCCGGCGGAACCGAGAGCAGGGCCTCCCCGGACGATCTTAACGTCCTTACCGGTTCATAGGTGGAGATGCGTTCGGAGAGGTAAGTGGGGCCGGAACCGTGTAGGGCTTTATAGGCTAAAGCCAGCACCTTGAATTGTGCCCGGTAGCAGATTGGCAACCAGTGGAGCTGGCTCAACAAGGGGGTGGTGTGCTCCCTGAGAGCCGCTCCCGTTAGCAACCTGGCTGCCGAGCGCTGGACCATCTGAAGCTTCCGGGCAGTCTTCAAGGGCAACCCCACGTAGAGCGCATTGCAGTAATCTATGCGGGATGTGACAAGAGCGTGGACTACCGTGGCCAAGTCCGACTTCCCAAGATACGGGCGCAGCTGGCGCACGAGCCGAAGCTGTGCAAATGCTCCTCTGGAAACCGCTGAAACTTGGGGTTCCAAGCTTAGCGAAGAATCCAGAGTCACACCCAAGCTGCGAACCTGCGTCTTCAGGGGGAGTGCGACCCCGTCCAACACAGGCTGTAACCCTATACCCTGTTCGGCCTTCCGACTGACCAGGAGTACCTCTGTCTTGTCTGGATTGAGTTTCAATTTGTTCACCCTCATCCAGTCCGACACAGCAGCCAAGCAACTACAACTCCCAGATGTATTTTAATTTGTAATTGCGAGCATGGAAGACAGGATGCTGAACAAGAACTACCCAAAACCCCTTTTTTGGAAATTAAAATTTATCGAAATAATATATAAGCCATGAGATGCTATAGATACTCATTAAAAACACCGAGAGCATGGTATAAAATAAGCAATAAATCCCATAAAAATTAATGATAGCATAACAAATGAGACAATTACAATGTGACTGCCACTGTGGGCCGTGATATAAGGATATAATAAGGAGTAATGTTTGGCTGATGAAATACGACGTTTCCATGAAGAATAGGATAAATAGTAAATAAATGGGATTTTGGGGAAAAATATTAATAATGCTACTACTAACAATAACAACCCACAGTCGGTGGAATGAGATATTTCAGGCGAACAGTGAGCGTTGTTAGTAAAGCTGTCAAAGGGTGTGTCTATACTGTAGAATAAATGTAGTTTGACACTACTTTAACTGCTATGATTCAGTCTTATGGGATCTTGGGATTTGTAGTTTGGAGAGGACCAGAACAACATTTGTTGTTGTTGTTGTTGTTGTTGTTTGTTTATATCCTGCATTTTCTCTCCATAAGGAGACTCAAAGCACCAGCTAACATTAAAAGCACCACAATACAAAATATACAAATCTGCAAATATTAAAACAGAATTAAATATCATTAGTATTAAAAACAATTCAGTTAAATCCATAAAAATATTTTTAAACCACAACAGAGAAGGCTAAAGACTAGGCTTGGTTGATCCAAATAAAAATGGTTCAAAATTTGTTTTGGATGTAGGAGGAGATGGTGGCTCGATTCTAAAGTCTGAATTTTTCCAAAAAAAACCCCAAACTTCCAAAACTTCTGAACCACTTTGTTAATGTGGACACATGTGTGCAGTTGGAAAAAAACAGCACTGACACTGGGGAAACTTCAGGGAATTCTCCCTCCCTCATTTTTAGACCAATCCTGACGAAACTCGCTACAGTGGTAGAACACATGGACCACTGATAGCTCACCAAATTTCATAACCTTTGACTTCTCCATTTATTTTTGGTGAATTTTCAAAATTCTTATTAAAAACATTTTTAATAATAAAGAAAATGTTCCTGTTTGAAACAGATTCCTGCTTCTTGGCAGGAGGTTGGACTAGATGGCCCATGAGGTCTCTTCCAACTCTAGGATTCTATGAAAGTAGGATTCCCTGTTTCATTAAGTGGTCTTTACTTTGAAAGTAGTTGTTCTACTCCAAACACTTTGTTTATGTGGCACAAACTGTTAAATTGGTGGATAACAGAAATCATTGTACAGACCCCTTCAAGGGACATCTAGACTGACCCCCTTCTTCTGGCAGAAAGGCACCATCCAAACTCTCCTGACATCCATTTGCTTCCTCTACTGAGTTGGAGGGGACCCTCAAGACACAGCCATCTGTTTATTCCTGTTTAAACCATTTTAGTTTATCACTAGCTGTCCCCTGCCACGTGTTGCTGTGGCCCACATGGGGGTTCTGTGTGGGAGGTTTGGCCCAATTCTATCGTTGGTGGGGTTCAGAATGCTCTGTGATTGTAGGTGAACTATAAATCCCGGCAACTACAACTCCCAAATGTCAAGATTCTATTTTCCCCAAACTCCACCAGTGTTCACATTTGGGCATATTGAGTATTTGTGTAGAGTTTGGTCCAGATCCATCATTGTTTGAGTCCACAGTGATCTCTGGATGTAGGTGAACTACAACTCCAAAACCAAAGGACACTGCCCACCAAACCCTTCTAGTATTTTCTGTTGGTCATGGGAGAACTGTGTGCCAAGTTTGGTTCAATTCCATCGTTGGTGGGGTTCAGAATGCTCTTTGATTGTAGGTGAACTATAAATCCCAGCAACTACAACTCCCAAATGACAAAATCATTTTTTTTAAGTGAAGAACATATATTAGGCTGTTAGGTGTCTTGTGTCCAAATTCGGTGTCAATTCATCCAGTGGTTTTTGAGTTCTGTTAATCCCACAAACGAACATTACATTTTTATTTATATAGATTACTTATTGATGTAAAGGGCGGGATGGCTGTGACTGGCTTCCCCAGTGCCTTGTTCATGGCAATCAGGCCAAAGTGAAATTATTGTTTGTTAAGTTGTTTATGTTCTCTTGGCTTTGCAAAAGTTGCTTATTACTTTGCTGCCTTCTTTAGACACCTTTGTAGATTCAATCTGTTTATTTTATATTTAGACGAAGACTGCTACAGACAGCTATTTCGGGTCCTTCAGCCATTTTGGCTAATAAGCAGCAAGGCAGTGCGGGAAATGTAGCTTAACAGCAGGACCTTTTGCAATCTCTACCATTGGGGACTTGGCCTTCACAAACTACAGTAAAAGATGGCTGTGCTTAGCCACGCCCAGCTCACCCCTCCTTGCATCGGTGGCAGAAAGTATGAGATTTTAAAAGTTTAGGCTTTACCAAGCTATCCGGAAAGAGAAGAAAAGGGGAAAGGCTGAATTGCAGCAAGGAGAGGTACATGATGGCTGGGAAATATACATTACAGCAAGGAAGAGGCACAAGAAGCACAGAGTTCAGGGTAACCAATTTATTAAGGGATCATAGGCAGTCTGTAGCTAGTTTCCTGATTGTTTGAATGTGCGCAGAGCCAAAGTGTCTGCAGCCTTTGGAATTCTCTGCTGCAGGCATGAAGGGAACAAATAATAATTTGCCCAGGTGGGTTCCATGCAACACCACTTGAACTGCTGTTGCTTAGCGCTATGGAAACCCGGGAGTTGTAGTTTCCAGAGGCACCAGCACTCTCTGGCAGAGAAGGCTCAAGATCTTCTAAAACTACAACTTCCAGGATTTCATCAAACTAGGCCATGGCATTTAAAGTTGGGTCAAACTCATTCCACAGTTGTAGATGAAGCCTTGGTTTAATGCAGTGTTTCTCAACCTGGGGGTCGGGACCCCTGGGTGGGTCGCGAGGGGTGTCAGAGGGGTCGCCAAAGACCATCAGAAAACACAGTATTTTCTGTTGGTCATGGGGGTTCTGTGTGGGAAGTTTGGCCCAAGTCTATTGTTGGTGGGGTTCAGAATGCTCTTTGATTGTAGGTGAACTATATATCCCAGCAATTACAACTCCCAAATGTCAAGGTCTATTTTCCCCAAACTCCCAACAGTGTTCACATTTGGGAATATTGAGTATTCGTGCCAGGTTTAGTCCAGGTCCACCATTGTTTGAGTTCACAGTGCTCTCTGGATGTAGATGAACTACAACTCCAAAACTCAAGGTCAGTGCCCACCAGACCCTTCCAGTATTTTCTGTTGGTCACATTTGGGAATATTGAGTATTTGTGCCAGGTTTAGTCCAGATCTACCATTGTTTGAGTCTACAGTGCTTTCTGGAGATAGGTGAACTACAACTCCCAAACTCAAGGCCAATGCTCACCTAACCCTTTCATTATTTTTTGCTGCTCATGGGCATTCTGTGTGCCAGGTTTGGGTCAATTCCATCTCTGGTGGAGTTCAGAATGTTCTTTGATTGTAGGTGAACTATAAATCCCAAGGTCCAGAGAATGAAAATACATCCTGCCCATCAGATATTTACATGACGATTCATAACAGGAGCAAAATTCCAGTTATGAAGTAGCAACGAAAATAATTTTAGGGTTGGGGGTCATCACAACATGAGGAACTATATAAAGGGGTCGCGGCGTTAGGAAGGTTGAGAACCACTGGTTTAATGTATTGTCAAACGCTTCCATGGCTGGAATCACTGAGTTTTTGTAGGTTTTTTTGGGCTGTCTGGTCATTTTCTAGAGGCATTCCCTCCTGACGTTTCACCTGCATCTGTGGCAGGCATCCTCAGAGGTTGTGAGGTCCTTTTGTGAGTCTGAGTCACTTGAGTGGAGCCTATATTGAAATAATGACTGTATAGTGGTTAGTGCATTAAGGGAGGCTGTTCCCTTTGCGTCTCCATTTGCCTTCTTCTTTGCCTCCTTTCTGCCAAAGAAGGGAGCTTGCCAAGCCCTCCGCGTGGCTGGCATCCCAAACACAATAAGCTCCCTGACTTCCAGGAGGAAGTGATAACGCAAGTGGGGGGCGGTTTAAATGCCACCGTCGGAACAGCTCCGCTTAATGTTAACATGTCGGCTGGCTTGTCCAAGAAGGGAGAATAGCTGGAGGCTCCTGTTTTAAAAAGGGAAAGGGAAGAGCTCTCCAAAAGCATTCAAATCAAATTACCCTCTTTTGAACAAAGTGCTGCTCCAGCTTTATTAGCCTCATTCGCTTCACCTGCGAGAAACGCTGCCCTTATTACGGAAAGCGGCACAAGAAGCGGCCGCGCTGCTGTCTGCCCCAAACCCGTGCAGTTTGGGGCCACATGAGAGAAAATTTGGGGATAGATTTGGGAATGGAAATGACCATCAAGGGCCACTAGTCAGGGTGCCTCCCAAGATATTACACTAACAATTTTTGTTCTTGGGTTATAAAATGATCAAGGGTCTGGAGAACAAGCCCTATGAGGAGCGGCTTAAGGAGCTGGGCATGTTTAGCCTGAAGAAGAGAAGGCTGAGAGGAGATATGATAGCCATGTATAAATATGTGAGGGAAGCCACAGGGAGGAGGGAGCAAGCTTGTTTTCTGCTTCCTTGGAGACTAGGACGCGGAACAATGGCTTCAAACTACAAGAGAGGAGATTCCATCTGAACATGAGGAAGAACTTCCTGACTGTGAGAGCCGTTCAGCAGTGGAACTCTCTGCCCCGGAGTGTGGTGGAGGCTCCTTCTTTGGAAGCTTTTAAGCAGAGGCTGGATGGCCATCTGTCAGGGGTGATTTGAATGCAATATTCCTGCTTCTTGGCAGAATGGGGTTGGACTGGATGGCCCAGGAGGTCTCTTCCAACTCTTCGATTCTATGATTCTATGAAATGTCATTTCCTAATTGGTTCTATCATAAAAACATGGAAAAAGTTTATTAAACTTGTAGCCTGGTCAGATTCTGAGTTCTCAGAAGACGAGGGAGGGGATGCTGGGATAGATTCAGAGGGCTCAAAAGAGGATAGAAGTGGCCTAGAGAGAGTTGTTTTGGAATCTCCTGGCAGTTCCCATGAAATTGGAGAAAGCAATATCAGTTTTCATGAGAACCTGCCAGAAGTGCCAACTGAGAGAAATGTGGGAAATGAATGTTTGTCTGGGTCAAGGCATTAGGAACTTCTGAGGCAGAGCATATGACAGAGAGAGACTCACTTTTCCCTGAGGCTTAGAGATAAGGAGTGGAAAAGCAGGTGTGTGAGAAATGATGTCATGGGAGGGATTGAGGCCTCTTAAAGTGGTTTCTGCTGGTACAATCCTTTGTGAGAGCAACATTGTAATAATAAACTTTATTTAATACCCCGCCACCATCTTCCCAATGGGGACTCGGGACGGCTTACATGAGGCCAAACCCAACAATGCAATACAATAAAATAAAATCGAAACACAAATCAACAGCATAATAAAATACATAAAACATAAAAATACAATAAGCAATATAAAATTACAATAAAATCCTTCACAATTACAGTGACAGTGAGCGAGCCGCATGTATTTATTATTTACTTTATTTATATACCACTTTTCTCAGCCCTCAGGCAACTCAAAGCGGTATAGGATAAAATACTAAAAACTTAAGGCTAAAAACCCAGGGTGAGATAGAAATGTAGCAGATTTATTGTCGAAGGCTTTCATGGCCGGAATCACTGGGTTGTTGTAGGTTTTTTCGGGCTATATGGCCATGTTCTAGATCAGTGGTTCCCAACCTTCCTAATGCCGTGACCTCTTAATACAGGTCCTCATGTTGTGCTGACCCCTCAACCCATAACGTTATTTTCGTTGCTACTTCATAACTGTAATTTTGCTACTGTTATGAATTGTAGTGTAAATATCTGAAATTCAGGATGTATTTTCAGTCCCTGGACCAAATTTGGCACAAATACCCAATACGCCCAAAATCTGAATACTGGTGGTATTCTGATACTGCTGGAGTTGCTGGGATTTATAGTTCACCTTAAATCAAAGAGCCTTCTGAACTCCATCAATGATGGAATTGAACCAAACGTGGCACACAGAACTCCCATGACCAAGAGAAAATACTGGAAGGGTTTGGTGGGCATTGACCTTGAGTTTGGGAGCTGTAGTTCACCTACATCCAGAGAGCACTGTGGACTCAAACAGTGATGGATCTGGACCAAACTTGGAATGAACACTCAATATGCCCAAATATGAACACTGGTAGAGTTTTAGGGAAATAGACCTTGACATTTGGGAGTTGTAGTTGCTGGGATTTATTTATTTATTTATTTTTGTCGTGTCAGGAGTGACTCCTGGTGTGAGAGAATTGGCCGTCTGCAAGGACGTTGCCCAGAGGACGCCTGGATGATTCGATGTTTTTATCATCCTTGTGGGAGGCTTCTCTCATGTCCCCGCATGAGGAGCTGGAACTGATAGAGGGAGCTCATCCGCCTCTCCCCGGATTCGAACCTGCGATCTGTCGGTCTTCAGTCCTGCCGGCACAGGGCTTTAACCCACTGCGCCACCGGGGGCTCCATACTGGGATTTATAGTTCACCTATAATCAAAGAGCATTCTGAACTCCACCAACGATGGAATTGAACCAATCTTAGCACACCGAACTCCCATGACCAACAGAAAACACTAGAAGGGTTTGGTGGGCATTGACCTTGAGTTTGGGAGTTGTAGTTCACCTACATCCAGAGAACACTGTGGATTCAAGCAATGATAGATCTGGATCAAACTTGGCACAAATACTCAATATGCCCAAATGTGAACACTGGTAAAGCTTTAGGGAAATAGACCTTGACATTTGGGAGTTGTAGTTGCCTGGGATATATAGTTCACCTACAATCACAACAGGAGGAGGGCTTTTGGTGGGAGGATTCACTGTCTGTTTCCAAAAAGGAAGAGAAGGACAGGTGGAGAGATCTTCATCCTTCTCTGCCAAAGACCATCAGAAATATGTGTCTTCTGACGGTCTTTGGTGACCCCTCTGAATCCCCCTCGCGACCCCCCAGGGGGTCCCGACCCCGAGGTTGAGAAACACTGTCCTTGGGAGTCATGGTTTGCAGGGCTATCGCTTTTGTCCATCCCTATCCTAGGCTGACCCTCAGGCCCCTTCTACGCTGCCATATCAAATCCAGATTATCTGCTTCGAACTGGATTATATGGCAGTGTAGAAGGGACCCCAATTTGATCGTCCGTCCCCTCATCCAGGGGAGGATTCTGCAGAATGACTCACTGCTGGAATGAGCCAAGATTCCCTTGATCCAAGAGCGCTGGAGCCTTGGAGCAGCAATTTCCTCTCTCCAGCGCTTTTGGCAAGCCCAACATCACCCGCGTCTTCAATTTCAAGGTTAAGAGACGGGTCTGTGATTAATGGCTCCGTCTTCTCTTCTGTTTTCGAAGACCTTTGGCCACAGCCAACTTGGTCAAGTACTAATTAACCCCAAGTCTGCAGCTCTCAATGAGATGGGAATGGGGGTCAGGGTCCCATTGGTGTCTTACGTGCACAGAATCATCAGCATCATCATCATGACACTATGTTGGCTTATTGGTTTTAATTTTTTTTGTGTTATTGTCTATTAATTGTATTGGGTTGTTGTAGGTTTTTTCGGGCTATATGGCCATGGTCTAGAGGCATTCTCTCCTGACGTTTCACCTGCATCTATGGCGAAACGTCAGGAGAGAATGCCTCTAGACCATGACCATATAGCCTGAAAAAAAACCTACAACAACCCAGTGATTCCAACCATGGGACCGGAAGATAGATGACAGCCAATGAAGCTCCTTAAACAGGGGGGTTAACCGCTCCCTGTAAGTTGCCCCATTTATTAATCTGGCTGCCGAGCGTTGGACGAGTTGTAATTTCCGGGCCGTCTTCAAGGGTAGCCCCACATAGAGTGCATTGCAGTAGTTCAGTAGTTCAGTAACTATGGCATGGACCACCATGGTCAAGTCAGACTTCACAAGGTAAGGTCGCAATTGGCACACGAGTTTTAATTGTGCGAAGGCTCTCCCGGCCACAGCCAGCCAACCCTTTAAGTCAGTAAGCCATCTTTAACTGTAGTTTGTAAAGGCCAGGCCCCCAATGGTAGAGATTGCAAAAGGCCCTACTGTTAAACTACATTTCCCACACTGCCTTGCTGCTTATTGGCTGAAGAACCCAAAATGGCTGAAGGACCCAAAATAGCTGTCTGTAGCAGTCTTCGAAACATATAAAAACTGTGTTGAATTACAAGTTAAAGAGATCAGCAAAGCAATAAGACCTTTTGCACCCAATGGATAAACTTCTTAAAACCAATCCTTCTTTGCTTTAGCCATTAACCATTACTTGGTAGCCCTCGCAACCATCCATCCTTACCTCATTCTCTTAAGATTTAAAAAAAAATTATATATCTTTCCCCCACCCTACAATATCTATTTTCCCCATTCTATCCTCAAAATTGTAATCTATTGTATTTCCTCTACTACGAATTTTCATTCTCTATTTTTATTTTATGACTCTTTTATCC